>OX031071.1:38842618-39370118 GCA_943736015.1 Tridacna crocea | reverse complement strand
AGCTCAGTCAGAGCGTTCAGGACTTCAGAACTGGAGGTCGCTAGTTCGATAACCGACTCTGCCAATTTTTTTTCCAGGAATTGATGAGAGTCATTGTGACAGGAGTCATTTCTCTGCCACTGCTAATCATTGTTTCGAGGATGGTGATGTGGGAAAGCAGCCAGTGGCTTGGAAAGGAAACTGTGTGGATTACTGGTGAAAAAAAAAAAAACTACAGGAAATCAGGTACAGATAAAATGAGCCCCTCAAATTGACTGAAATAATGTTGAAAATGACGTTAAACACCAAACAATCAATCGATCAAAACAACCGTATCATGTTTACACCCCCCGCCCCCCCATTCCCGGCCTCTATCTCCCACCCCATTTCTCCCATCATCCATGGGAAAGTAAACAATTAGGGAATAACAAACATTGAAAAACCCTTTCCAAAAGAAACCTGCATTTAAATAACCCTAACTGAAAATTATTTTGAAAACATTGTGGGAAAAGGAGAAAATGCTGGTAAACCAGCATTTTCTCCTTTTCCTACAATGTTTTCTACATTATCAGAGACTTTCATCTAATTTGTTCCGATATTAAAATTGCCAAGTTGAAATGTCCACAATTCAAAAATACCGAAAATAAAATTGTCAGGTTAGTAAAGGGAAAGTGGAAATCGATTACACTCATTGTCGGTACTTGTCGGTATTTTATTACCGCATTGTCGCTGAATTGAAAGAATGTTTCCCAAATATAAAACTGATAACGAACTAAAATGATGACTTCGGGGCGAATGATTTAACCTCTCTCCCTTTTGAAAAAAAAAAAAAGTTCACATGAATCCTGACCCCGTTTTTTCTATAGCCCCTAAAAAACCCTTTTCACTGATAATACGTGATCCCTAGATCTGCCCCTTTCATTGGGGCCTTTTTCACGCCCCTCCGAAGGCGGAGGGATATAGTATTAGCGTTGTCCGTCCGTCCATCCTTCCGTCCGTCCGTCCGTCCGTGTGTCAGTTCCGATGAATATCTCCAATACGATTGGACGGAATTTCGTGAAACTTTATACATTTGTACAATAACCCATTCTGCTCGAGACACTCTTTATTTTAATTCGATGCAAAATGTCCGACTGGGAGTGATTTTAAGTTACGCGTTTTTTTTTTTGTCGGCGGGGGATATCATTTCAACGAAATTTCTTGCTTTTTTCGCGATTATCTATTATGTTTTTTACTCGACAGTTATTCAGTTGTATAATTTTCTCTCTTTTTTTTTCCTCTTTGTATATCGTTTAACGCCATTTTCAACACTGTTTCATTTATATCGCGACGGGTAGTGCGCCTAATCATGCTTTTCTTGATGGTCTTGTACTTTTTACCTAACAACAAAATTTTCATCTTCGCAAGCCAAGGCTGACGATTCATTCGCTACTCTACCCTTGGCGGATCGAGCTTGATTTTTACATTTCCTCGATACGCTTTTTTTCATTGGATGCAGCCAGCTCTACCTGCAACGAATGAAATCGCTCGTAGCTATACACCTTTCGAATAGAAGGTAAACATGGAAACCCACGTGGATGTCTGCTTATCGCTTCATGTGTATTCGTAAGCGGTTTGTAAGACGATATTTCATTGGCTTTTAGAAATACGATGTAAAGGGGGGTAATAACCAGCCTCCAATAGAGGGCGCATCGCAGGATTCTCGAAATCGGGCTCAATCAGCCAAGGTAGGATCCACGTAGTGATCGAAACCTTGGCTCGCGAAGATGCAAAATTTTAGACTGGTCTAAATTAAAAGCGCTTGAAGATGACAAAATAAATGTAGCTAAAAAAAACTGGACTTTGTCTACAGTAGGGTAGAAAACATTGCGGGAAAAAGAGAAAATGCTGGTTACCAGCATTTTCTCCTTTTCCAACAATGTTTTCAGAAGACCTCCATCTACGTAGCCATTTAAGGGAATACCTTAAAAAAAAGTTAATTTGTAATTTTTATTATTCTTAAGTATTGATGATTTGTATTGTTTTTTTTTTTTCATATAAATTTCAGAGATATACATATCTTTTGATTTGGTTTGATGTGAAAAATCTAAATACCCACCTTTAAGAACCCCGAATGGAAAGACTTTTTTAAAAAATACAGTGGGAAAAGAAGAAAATAAAATACGTTTATTTTAGATCGATCCTTTCAACACACAGACAGAAAATTTACCAAAAGGCAAAAAGTTTCGGCCTAGACCAGGGTGTTGCATTCTATTTCAAAGGGCGTGACTCAAAAATAAAAAGGGCAGACTAAAAATTATTATTTTTCACCCCCGGGCCAAAGAAATAAAGGGAAGCGTTTGCCATATATATCAATTGTGTATAACTCTAATTTCTTCCAAAGAACTGGAATGAGACTTTTAACCCATTACCACACAATCCCTACTTTTGACGACCCTGAGGAAGAAGCCGTTTAAAAAACATTGTGGGAAAAGGAGAAAATGCTGGTACCCAGCATTTTCTCCTTTTCCTCACAATGTTTTCTTCCCTTCCTTGAACAAATCTTAAATCTTTAGTCACATTCATTTTGTCGTCTGCAAGCGCTTTCAATTTGGACCAGTCTAAAATTTTTATCTTCCGGTAAAGGGTTAACCCATTATCACACATTTCCTACTTTTGACAACCCTGAGAAAGAAGCCTTTAGAAAACATTGTGGGAAAAGGAGAAAATGCTGGTAACCAGCATTTTCTCCTTTTTTCCTACAATGATTTCTACTGTTCACAAAACAGATTTCAAATTTTCAATCACTTTTATTTTATCGTCAGCAAATGTTTTCGATTTTGGAGAAACCTAAAAATAGTTTCAATTGGTAATAAGTTAAAAAGATGGTTTAACACCCCCCATTTCCCCCCCGCCCCCACCCCAAAAAAATGCTATTTCAATTTTTTTTTTTTTTTCGTGTGGGGGGGGGAATATGTTCTTATCGGAAAGCGAAGATCAGAGATCAGACTGCACGTTCTATGCAGTTTGATCTCTTTCAACACTGCCCGCAAAAGGGTCAGTGAGTTCCGATTACCAGCTTTTAAGAGTTGAAGGAAAGTTTATCGCGTGTGAATTTTCACTGAGTGATAAAGGCAAGGTATTTTATAGGAGCGAGCGGGGACGAAACGGGACCGGAATTCCCACGCTGTGAAACTGTTTGTTTATTTCATCAACAAAAGACACTGTTTGCATGAAAATTATCTCTCTTTTTTTTAACCCTTAACCAAACAATCTCTGGTTTTCACGACCCTGAGATAGGGGCCTTTTGAAAACATTGTGGGAAAAGGAGAAAATGCTGGTAACCAGCATTTTCTCCTTTTCCCACTATGTTTTCTACCCTGCTAGAAACATTTCTTTTTTTATTTTTGAGTTACATTTATTTTGTTGTCTGCAAGTGCTTTCAATTTGGATGAGTGTAAAAAAATTATCATTTGGAAAATGACAAAATAACTTTTTACAAAACGACAAAATTTTAAACTTTTCCAAATTGAATAGATTTGCAGACGACAAAATTAAATATGAACCCAAAAAATTGTGTTTTTTTCTTTTTTTGGGGGGGGGGGGGAGATGGGGGCGAGGAGAGGGGGGGGGTTGGAAAACATTGAGGAAATATTGAATAAATTTGTGGACAACTATATTAAATCATGGGTCTAACAGTGTTTTTTTTTTGTAGGGTGGAAAACATTGTAGAGAAAAGGGAAAAAATGCTGGCTACATGTACGGGCAATTTTCACCTTTTCCCACAATGTTTTCCAAAAGTTTTCTTTCTTGGGTAGAAACTTGGGATTATGTGGTAGAGGGTTAACTAATTATGTTATGTTATGTTATGTTATGTTATGTTATGTTATGTTATTCATTCATTTACCAAATTATAATCATTGAATAAAAAGCCAGCGATCACTCAAGACACTGTTTGCATGAATTTTTTTCTCTTTTTCTCTTTACAAAACGACAAAATTTTACACTTTTTCCAAATTGAATAGATTTGCAGATGACTAAACTAAATATGACTCTAAAATTGACTTTTTTTAGGGGGATGGGAA
Source organism: Tridacna crocea (assembly GCA_943736015.1). Taxonomy (NCBI): domain Eukaryota; kingdom Metazoa; phylum Mollusca; class Bivalvia; order Cardiida; family Cardiidae; genus Tridacna; species Tridacna crocea. The sequence goes on along the minus strand of OX031071.1, from coordinate 39,366,075 downwards.
AGGAGGGGTACGTGGAGAACAATGTGTCTTAGAATGAAGTATTTCAGAAATTGTTTCTTCTTTTTTCCTTCGGTCCAGTTTAAACCTGTTTTCAAACATTATCTCAATTGTATCGCGGTGGCCAGGGCACCATTCCAAAAATTCTAAGAGTTTTATTTACAATTATTTCATGCAGTAGGATATCGAGAAATAGCAGTGAAGGTATTTTTCGATATTACATGAGTACGACCAGTGAAATACCGATTTTCACGTTCTTGTTGCCTAGGTAAATTGCGCGTGCCTCACAACTTTACCTTACATTTCTCGCCCTTGACGTAATATTGTAATGCGTTACTATGCGGGAACGGTACGCCACGGAGAATAACGGAAAAAAACTATACTGAATTTTGATAAAGCTCCTCCCAGAAAGAGTTAAAAGCATGAAATGAATAGAATATTTGTTGCTTTATTTTTCGGTGAAAGATCGAAATTTATTTCATCGAGTGCACACCATCGGTAATATTTTCAAGAGTGGCGCAGCCATAATAATAATAATAATAATAAAGGAAACAAAATCCTGCGAAAACGGAGAATATAATGTTGAACATCTTTTTCTCCCTTTCCCACAATGTTTTATAAAAAACCTTTCTCCGAAGGTTGTATACAGGCGGATGTGTGTTGCCCCTTGCCTAACAATTTTAACAATCTCAAGGAAGACAGTCTTTTAAAACATCGTAGAAAAAGAAGAAAACAGTGAAAACTCGCATTTCCTATTTTTTCTACATTTTTTCCTTACCTTTCAAAATAAAACATTAATACTGAATAGGCATTTTGAAAGCATTGTGGGAAATGGAGAGAATGCAAGGAAACATTATTTATCTCCTTATAAGGAAAATTTACAATTATTAAGTCATTACCACACGAGAAAATTTTAGACCGGTCCAAATTGAAAGCATTTGCAGACGAAAAAATAAAGGTGACTGAAAAATAGAAATTTGTTCTGGAAAGGGTAGAAAACACTGTGGGAAAAGGAGAAAATGCTGGCTACCAGCATTTTCTCCTTTTTTCACAGTGTTTTCAAAAGGCTTCTTTCTCAAGGCCGTCAAAAGTAGGGATTGTGTGGTAATGGGGTAAGTCATATATTTATTTTGTCGTCTGCAAATACTTTTAATTTGAAAAAAAAAATGAAATACTGTCTGTAAAAAGTTATAGTCGTTTATCAAACAACAAAATTTTAGACTATTCCAAATTGAAGGCACTTGCAGACGACAAAATAAACTTAACTCAAAGATTTGTATCCAACAGGATATGAAAACATTTTGGGAAAAATTTCCCACAATGTTTTCAAAAGGCTTCTTTCAAAGTGTCGTAAAGACCAGCAAATTTAACTCAGCAAACAAGTGAAATTTGTATCCAACAGGGTATGAAAACAGTGTAAGAAAAGGAGAAAATGCTGGTTACCAGCATTTTATCCTTTTCGTACAGTGTTTTCAAAAGGTTTTCTATCACAGTGTCGTAAAAGCCAGGGGTTAGAAAGGTAAGCGATAGGTCGCTATGAAATCCATGTACTTTTTTCTCCACAATTCCCGATGTTTAATGACTCTGAGCATATAGGATTTTGAAAACATCGTGGGAAAAGGAGAAAATGCTGGTAGCCAGCACTTTTTTCCTTTTTCCCACAAGAGATGCGAACCTGGGGCAATATTACATGTTTTCTTGTTTTTTTTGAAAAGGAAGAAAACATTATGGAAAAAGGACGAAATAATGGTAACCAGCATTTTCTCCTTTTCCCACAACATCTTCTACTCTTCACAAAACAAATCTCCAAATTTTCAGTCACTTTTATTTTGTCGAATGCTTTCGATTTGGACAAACTTAAAATATTATCGTTTGGTAATGACTTAAAGTGTTAAATAGGTACACGTGTTTGCTGAAAGATCCGTACATTTGTTAACTCTGGCTGCTAAGAGTAGATCATTGACCTTTTGTGGACAGTGTAGATCAAGATCAGACACAGAATGTGAAGTCTGATCTATGATACACACTTTCCGATAAGGTCAAATCCCCCCCCCCCAAAAAAAAAACATTGAATTACCTTTTTTTTTTGTTATCGGCTAAATCTTTTACCAAACAACAAAATTTTAGACTGGTCCAAATTGAAAGCCTTTGCAGACGACAAAATGAATGTGACTAAGAATTCAAATATGTTTTAGGGAGGGAAGAAAACGTTTTGGAAAAAGGAGAAAATGCTGGTTACATAATGGTACAGAATGTGACTAATGAATTTAGATATGTTTTGGGAAGGGAAGAAAACATTGTGGGAAAAGGAGAAAATGTTGGTGAACCAGCATTTTCTCCTTTTCCCACAATGTTTTCAAAAGGCTTCTTTCACTGCAGGGTTTCATTTACTTAGAAAGTCAGGGCGTAGGGTTACCGCATTTTGCAGATCTATCCATTTCGACTATATTTCACACGGGACTCGAGTTAAACAACACACGACTAACCGTCCGTGGGTAGAGAAAATATTTCCGTCTTATCACAGTAACCGTTCCCACGGCCTGCGCGTGCGAATCACGCGAAACGCACGTTTTCACAAAAGTTTCGTCTGCTGCGGGTCGGCCATATTTGTAGCAAATTCAAATAAACAATAGACATTTTCTTATATGATTAAAAAATACTTTAAATATATATATCATCCATTTATATTTCAAAGAATATTTAAAGATCAAATTCAGGAGTACAAAAATGAAATTTACAGTTAAAATTATCGATTTTTGCTGAAGTGTCAAACATTGGGAAAATATCGATTTCGTGTCACCGCGCGCGTTGGAAATCGCCTCGGTTTCGGATGGTACCCAATGAACGCGCGTGTGACCGAACGCTTTCAGCCAATTATTGGAGACCAGCGTCCTTGTCGTCTGCAAGTTAATTCGAAATTAACAACGGAGGGGCGGGCTTTTCTTCGGAATATCCTGTAACTTCTAATAGAGACTACGTCGCGGAAGGATGCCATACATATTTGTGACCGTCGGTCGGACAAGACGCACATCCGTTTTAAGAATAAAGTGACCGCGTGTGACCGTCGGTCGTTTAGAAAGAAAACAGTTCGTGTATTGGATTTAATATTTAACTTTTTTATTTGTTATTATTAATAAATACTACAGGGAATATATTACAGAGTTTACAAAAAAAAAAGATGAAACGCAGTCTAAGTCAAAGCGACGATGATGACGTGTTTGATGATAGGTTAAAGAGCGGGTAAGTGACTGGTTTTCTGATCTTTGTCACGTGACAAAAAATTTTAGACTTGTCCACTTGTTTACATTAGAATCATTCCACAAATAAAATAAGTATGTTCTACATAAAAAGATGGAAAACATTGCGGGAAAAGGAGAAAATATTGGTGACCAGCATTTTCTCCTTTTTCCACGATGTTTTCAATAAGGTTCAAAACTCGGGATTGTGTGGGAAAGGGTTCCACCGGACATTGCCGTGTCATGCACGAGACTGCGCGATGCACCCTGCGCGAGAGGATACGTCACGGCTCGTGCAGTGGCTGTATGTACATATGTAGATACTTCCGTCCACGTGATCATGTCACGATTATACCCGATTTGTTCCGAAAAATTGCACTTGAATTATCCAATCGGTGCACTTGAGATAATATTCTGACAGTCACTTTAAAGTCTTTCTGTACTTCCATACAAGTCGGTATTTATTAAGCTACAGTTCTTTTGATGAGCTTAGTTTTAAAACTTATATGGGTAACTTTCAATTACTTTTAATTATTTCAACATTTTTAATTATTTATTATCTACTCAAATTCTAAATAATACTTTTTTTTATTCAAAAATTTAACTTTTTTTTTCAAGAATGTCATAGTTAAAAATTGTGTTAACTGTCTAGTATACGAAAAAATGTTTAAACCTGTCAAAGATGAAAGTATTTTCGGACGGGGGAATTAAATGTGTTTAACTCATTACTAAACGACAAGTTTTTAGGCTTGTCCAAATCGAAAGCATTTGCAGACGACATAATAAAAGTGACTGAAAATTTGAAATTTGTTTTGTGAAGAGTAGAAAACATTGTGGTAAAAGGAGAAAATGCTGGTAACCAGCATTTTCTCCTTTTTCCACAATGTTTTCTAAACTATTCTTTCTCAGGGTTGTCAAAAGTATAGGGATCGTGTGGTAATGGATTAACTTTGTACAATACAACAGAATTCTGGTCCAAATTGAAAGTACTTGCAGACGACAAAATAAACATAAACTCAAAAATTGAAATTCATTTCCAGCATGGTAGAAAACAAGGAAGGAAAAGGAGAAAATGCTGGTCACTAGCATTTTCTGCTTTTGCCACGATGTTTTCGAAGTGCTTCTATCTCAGGTTCGTAAAAACGAGGGATTGTTTGGGAAAGGGTTAAGTACCATGGTATTTGTCTTTGAAAGTGTGGAAACATTGTGAGAAATTGAAACTTGCCGATTGATTGTCTAGTGTTTAACGCCGTTTTCAACATTATTTCAGTTATATCGCAGCGGCCGGTGCACCAATCCATGTTTTCCTGGAGTTTCTATTTAACCAGTTCTCAACACAATATTCTTTCCCCAAGCCAGAGAAATGGCGAGTCAAGTTAACAGCATTTTCTCCTTTTCCCACAATGTTTTCAAGGGTCTCTATAGTTAGGGTCGTTAAAACTTTAGATTATTTTGTGAAAAACTTAAATATATCCTCATAACTTAATTCGTTTCCAAGACAAAGCGACAATCTAGTTCTTAATTGTTATTTTTTTTTGGCAAATGCGACTCACTGACCGTTTTTGCGTACAGTATAGAGCCAAGATCAGACTGCACAGATAAGGAGATTTCATTGCCCAAAATGTAAATTTTTAATGGCAATATTTGGTTTTTTTACTATCGAATTGAACATTTCAGTTTAGTTGTTTAAGTCCTTACCATACAATCCCAACTTTTAACGACCCTGATAAAGAAGCCTTTTGAAAACACTGTAGGAAAAGGAGAAAATGCTGGTAACCAGCATTTTCTCCTTTTCCCACAGTGTTTTCTACCCTTCCTAGAACAAAGTTCAATTTTTCAGTCACCTTTATTTTGTCGTATGCAAAAGTTTTCAACTTGGACCGGTCTAAAATTTTCTCATGTGGTAAAGAGTTAAGTCCTTACCATACGATCCCAACTTTTAACGACCCTAAGAAAGAAGCCTTTCGAAAACATTGTGGGAAAAAGAGAAAATGCTGGTAACCAGCATTTTCTCCTTTTTCAACAATATTTTCTACCCTGCTGGAAACAATTTTCAATGTTTGAGTTATTTTGACGTCTGCAAGTGTTTTTAATTTGGACCATTCTAAAACTGTTTTGTTTGGTAAAGCGTTGACTCTTTATCATACAATCACAATTTTTAACGACACTGAGAAAGAAGCCTTTCGAAAACATTGTAGGAAAAGGAGAAAATGCTGGTTTCTATATTTGTGGCCCGGGTTCGAGCCTACATGGCTCCACTAGGCTCCCTTCAAGGAAAAAAAAAAACAAAAACACTATTGATATAAAGGCCCAGTAAGGGCCAAAATATTAAAGCAGGTTTCATAATACCTTTGAATTTAATTCATACCTTCATATCAAAGTATAATCGCCGGCAGATAAATGAGAATTTCAAAATCAAGGAAAAAATAAACAAAAGATACAGCTACCTGGCAGGTTTTAACCTGGTTTTGAATTTCTCTGTCAGCGACCAATACTTTGACCGATCGTACAAATACAAGACTGCCATCTTCACAACAATTTCTATACATGTACTTATAAAAGTTAGACTCTGTTTACCAAACGACTGGTCCAAATTCAAAACATTTGCAGACGACAAAATAAAAGTGACTGAAAGTTGAAATATTTTTGGGAAGGGAAGAAAACATAGTGAGAAAAGGAGAAAACTCTCTCCTTTTTCCCTCAATGTTTTCAAAAGGCTTCTTTCTCAGGGTCGTTAAAATTCGGGATTATGTGGCAAAGAGTTAAATGCATTTTAACACCCGTTTAGTTTATGTCTGGCCTTTATTGTTACTTTAACAAAGAGTGATTTTATTTTCCGTTTCGTTCTTTTTTACTTTCAGATCACCGTCACAGAGTTGCCAAATAACAGACAGAAAGAAAAGAAGAGGGGTAAGCTAGACTTAATTCCTTACCAAACGAAAAAAATTTAGATTTGTCCAAATCGAAAGCATTTGCAGACGACAAAATAAAAGTGACTAAAAAATTTGAAATTTATTTTGTGAAGGGTAGAAAACATTGTGGGAAAAGGAGAAAATGCTGGTTAACAGCATTTTCTCCTTTTCCCACGATGTTTTCTAAAAGGCCTCTTTCCCAGGGTGCTAAAGGGGTGATAACGGATCCTTTCAACAACTTAAAGGTGGCCCTTCATATTTTGGGGCGAACATTTTATAAAATTAGTGAAAAAGAATCATCCTTTAGCGGACAGTGGAGGTTAAGATCAGAGAGCACAGAACTTGCAGGTTTATCTTAGATCAGCACTGTCCGACATGGCGATTTTTTCGCAGAACTGCGAAATAGCAAGATTGTGCGTTTCAAATTGGATTGCTTTTTCTTATCCGATTTATTTAGGACTTTAAAGGTGGGTATCTAGAATTTTCACATCCCACCAAATTGAAAAAAATATATATATATATATCGCTGAAATTTATATGAAAAGAGAATACAATTCATCAATAATTAAGAATCATAAAATTATATAAAAAAAAAAAAAAAAAAATGATGGTATTACCTTAAAAGGCTACGTAGCCTCTTAAGCTATCTTTAGATTTTCCATAATGTCTTCTTCGGACGCTATGTTTGAAATTTCGTCTGTATATTTCAGGTGTGTTAATGAGCGAGTTGCTAATGTAAAAATAGACCGTGTTTCCTATCGGTGTCGACCTGGGCTGTAGTAAATCTCTAATTTCTCTTGTGGTCGGATGGTTTTCGACTACTGAGGTTTTATGAATGAAAATTATAAGGCTTTTGGAATATAAGGATGATTTTTTTGTATTCTTGTAAAATTTTCATCCCAAAATCTGAAGTGCCACCATTAAGGGCTCACAAGGGATTCCTCTATGTCTTTTAAAAGGTTTTAAAAGATATTGTGGGAAAGAATTTTTTAAAAAAATACTTTTTTTTTTTAAATATTGTGGGAAAAGAAGAAAATTGTTACCAACATTTTCTTCTTTTCACACAATGTTTTTAAATGCCCTGTTCCTTAAATGAAGCAAAGTACAGACTGCTCGAGTTGAACTTAATTACCTTCACACAATGATAATTATCATTATTATTACTACAGTCATCATCATCATCAGCAGCAGCAGCAGCGGCATCATCATCCTCATTATTATTAATACATGCATTGCTGTTTCTATCATCTTATCATCATCACCATCACATCATCATAATCATAGCAATCATCATCATAGACATCATCATCATCATCATCATCATCGTCGTCATTATTTATATTATTATTATCATCATCATCATCATCATCATCATCAATTTCGTACTTTTATTACAGGTGATAGAGAAGCGAAGACGGGACCGTATAAACAACAGTCTGTCGGAGTTACGGAGACTCGTACCTTCAGCCTTCGAGAAACAAGGTTCCGCTAAACTGGAGAAAGCGGAGATACTTCAGATGACGGTCGATCATCTCAAAATGTTACATTCTAAAGGTAATTTGATGCTCGCTCTCTCTCTCTCTCTATTTCTCTCTATCGCTCAGTGTTTGTCTCTCTTTCTGTTTCACTCTCTCTCTCTCTCTCTCTCTCTCTCAGTGTTTGTCTGTCTTTCTCTTTCACTGTCTCTCTCTCTCTTGGTGTTTTTCTCTCTTTGTCTTTCTCAGTCTCTCTCTCCGCATCTGTGTCTGCTTCTGTTTCTGTGTGTCTGTCCTTCTCTCTCTCACCTTTTCTATATCTGCTGTGTCTGTCTGTTTTCTCTCTCTCTTCTCTCCGCTTTTTGTCTCGGCTTCTATCTCTGTATGTCTGTCCTTCTCTCCCACTTTTTCTGTCTCTCTTCCTCTCTCTCTCTCTCTTCCTCTCTCTCTCTCTCCTTTTTCTCTCTCCCCCTTTCTCTCTCTCTCTCTCTGTCTCTGTCTCTCTCTCTCAATGTTTAATGGATAATATTGAAAACCACGCTTTTATATTCACTGCTGCTGTATACAAGTATATATTAATTCGATTTACACGCAGGAATGACTATAATTATTGAAACACGGATATGTACCTGTAAATCCACCCGCAAGCAGAAATGTCAATGACAGATGTTGAATTTGCTGAGGGCACTGTTCGGTGCTTGGGTTTAATTTGTTACTGGAGCAAACTGACCTGAAATTAAACTTTATGCAAAGATTAACTCATTACCAAACGACAAAATTTTAGGTTTGTCCAAATCGAAAGCATTTGCACACGACAAAATAAGATTTATAGAAAAATTGAAATTTGTTTCATGAATGGTAGAGAAAACATAGTGGGAAAAGGAGAAAATGCTGGTTACCAGCATTTTCTCCTTATCCCACAATGTTTTCTAAAGGCTTCTTTCTCAGGGTCGTCAAAAGTAGGGATTGTGTGGTAATGGGGTAAAGACTAAATATTTTATATCATCGGATAGAAACAGATGGTGCGGAAATTCTGTAGACGGTAAATGTCAGGTTTGAGTCTTACAGTGCCATAGTCAAAACATGAGAGCAAAGTGGGTGTCGTAGATCAAGATCAGACTGCAAAGAAAGTGCATCTTATTATCTATGTCATCAGCCACGTATTACCAATTTAAACCAATAAAATAATGTTTATTTCATGTATTTCCAGTATTCTTTAAAGACACGATAAACATAATAGCTGCATAAAGAGATAAAAATCTTGCACAAAGTTCTTTGCAGTACAATAAAACTTTTTGTCCAAATCGCTGACTACTTTCTCACGTACGTCAGAGGCGAGAAGCAAAAAATCGCCGAAAAGAAAGTTTGCCGCAGTCGAGTATGGAACCCGTAACCACGCAATCCCAACGTTTGACGACCCTGACAAAGAAGCCTTTAGAAAGCATTGATAAGTTTACTGGCCGCCGCGATATAATTGAAATAATGTTGAAAACGGCGTGAAACAACGTACAATCAACCAAACAATGCATATGTGAGATGTCGCAGTAATGCAACTGAATTAAAGTTGAAAGTGGTGTAAAACACCATTCACTCAGTTAACCAATCAATTGTTCATTGCAGGTATCAATGGGTACAATTTTCCCGACCCACACAGTCTCGCCATGGACTACAGAACAGTCGGGTTTCGAGAATGTCTGGCCGAAGTGGCTCGCTACCTCATGACAGTTGAGGGGATGGATCTCCAAGATCCACTTAGACTCCGCCTCCTCAGTCATCTACAGTGCTTCGCTACTCAGAGACTACCAACAGCAAAGCCTTCATTCCAGAATTCGGCCTGGAACACGCTAAATACCATGCCATCACACCCAACAATGAATTCGCTAAACGCAAACCAATATGGCGGAAACAGTATGTCAACAATGTCGGCCATGTTGCCGTCGCAACATTCCAGCCAATCAGATCAGCTTGCTATGTCTTCCCATGATTCTCACTCGGTGGTGCCCTCTGTGACATTTAGTGATTCGCGAATAGGCCAATCAGAGAACTCGTTACATAATAGCATGAGGATACCAACAGCGCCCTCTATGGGCTCTCATTCGCACATGTCATCAATGACGTCAAATACAGGACAGTCTTCCATCTTGAATCAACAGATCCATTCACAGTTCCCGATGCTCAACATGAATTCGATGATGTCACCGAATAATTCTCAGTCTTACAACTCGAGCGCGGGAAATTTGAACCAGCTGGGGTCTGTTAAACCCTATCGACCTTGGGGCTCTGAAATCGCCTATTAATGGCCTTTTTTTTAAGTTTCATTATAAGTTTCATTATATGGCAGTATTTTCGATGCGATTTATGGTATGCATTCCAAAACAACGAAATATTTAGCGTCTATAGTTGTGAGACAAAGGGGTAGCCTCGTAACCATACGGTCCCGAGTTCGATACCTGGGAAAGGCAGACAACTTTGGAATTGTTCATTGGCTCACACGTTTAGTGCGAGTTCTGGTGTAGTTCCCAGGAGGGAAAATCGAGAGAGATTAGTATTAGTTGTATGAATTTGTTTCTCAATCGATGTAAAATAAATATGTGACCCATCACGCAAAAAAGGAACCTTCTGGGAACTGCGAATGGTGTCAACCCTGGTCAGACTGCGCGAATTGCGCAGACTGACCAGGGTTGATACATTTCGCTTTAATGACATTTTCTGTGTGGAAAGTGGTCATTGTACCTTGTTATACAATCATTTTTTAATTATCAACTTAAACGGGTCCACATGCACTATCGTTGATCAGTTTTCATCTAATTGATTTACAGAATTCCAAGATGTCCCTTTTTGCGTGATGGTTCACGTCATACGTTTAAAGTAAGCTAAAACAACGAAAAAATTCAGATTATCATCCTAGGAAAAGGAGCCAGATTTCACAATCCATATACAAAATGGAAAAAAAAAAAATGATTAAACCAAATTAAAATATTTGCAGACGACAGAATAAACGTAGCTCAAGTGATGAAATCTATCTTTGATTGGGTAGAAAACATCGTAGGAAAAGGAGAAAATGCTGGTACCTTGTAAGCAGCACTTTCTCCTTTATCCACAATGTTTTCAAAAGCTTTCTACTGCAGGGTTGTTAAAACACTGGATTGCGTGGTAACAAGTTAAAAGTCCCTGTCTAATTCTTTATTTAGAAAAAAAAAAAGAAAAAAATCAAGCCAGGTCAGCATGCATAGACTGTGCAGGCTGACCCGAGTTGATATCTTTAGCCAATACATTAAATCTTTACCACACGACAACATTTTAGACTGGTTCAAATTGAAAGCATTTGCAGATGACAAAATAAAGGTGACTGAAAAATTGAAATTTGTTCTGGGAAGGGTAGAAAACACTGTGGGAAAAGGAGAAAATGCTGGTTACCAGCATTTTCTCCTTTTCCTACAGTGTTTTCAAAAGGCTTCTCTCTCAGGGGTGTCAAAAGTAGGGATTTTGTGGTAATGGGTTAACCCATTACCACACAATCCCTACTTTTGATGCCCCTGAGAAAGAAGCCTTTAGAAAACATTGTGGGAAAAGGAGAACATGCTGGTAACCAGCATTTTCTCGTTTACCCATAATGTTTTCTACCCTTCACAAAACAAATTTCAGATTTTCAGTCACTTTCCATTTGTGGTCTGCAATTCCTTTCAATTTTGACAAACCTAAACTTTTGTCGTTTCGTAATGGGTTAATCCTCTGTTCACATTATCCTTGGAAGAGTTGAAAATATTGTGGGAAAAGGAGAAAATGCTGGTGACTAGCATTTTCTCCTTTTCTAACATTTTTTTTTCATAAGACTTCTTCTTTGGGGTCGTTAAAACTCAGAATTATCTGTTAAAGGGTTAAACAACCCATAGGAATAACACTCTTCAAAACAATGTTGAGAACAGAGGAAAAAGCTAGAAAACTGCATTTTCTCTTTTACAAAGACAAACCCCATTGGGACAAACTTAACTCTTTACCACACAATCCCTACTTTTAACGACCCTAAGAAAGAAAACTTTTGAAAACATCATGGGAAAAGGAGAAAATGCTGGTAACCAGCATTTTCTCCTTTTCCCACGATGTTTTATTCCTTTCTCAAAAAATGTCAATTCTTTGGTCATATTCATTTTTTCGTCTGCAAATGCTTTCAATTTGGACCGGTCTAAAATTTTGTTGTTTGGTAAAGAGTCAAACTTTATCTGTGGACTGTAGGTTCATTGTAAATATGTAAATAGAACACCACTAAAATACATTTCCATATGACAAAAAGAAATTAATGTGCAATATTGCTTGGAAACCCATTATCTCCATTGCCCACAATGTTTTCAGAAGGTTTCTTTTTCAGTCTCATCACTAAAAAGGATTGCTTTGGTAAAGGGTCAAAAGACAAGTGTATATATGTAAATAGAAAACCACCACAAACGGTTCAAAATGACCAAAAAAAAATCCATGTGCAATATTTTTATGTGAATATTTTATTTTTTCTACATATCACATTTTTCTTTGTTTTTTTTTAGCTCACCTGAGCACGAAGTGCTCAGAGTGAGCTATTGTGATCACTCACCGTCCGTCGGCGTCCGTCGTCCGTCCGTCGTCCGTCCGTCGTCCGTCCGTCCGTCCGTCCGTCGTCCGTTCACATTTTCTTGTTTACACTCTAGCATCTACAAAAATCAACCAATCAACACCAAACTTGGTCAAAAGATATATGACCATAAGATCTCGGATGAGTACGATTATGGGTCTAATCGGACTAGAACATCTGGAGTTATTTGCCCTTGAATTGGAAAAATTGCTATATTTCGCTTTGTTTACACTCTAGCATCTACAAATATCAACCAATCAGCACCAAATTTGGTCAAAAGATATATGACCATAAGATCTCAGACGAGTTCGATTATAGGTCTAATCGGACCAGAACGTCTGGAGTTATTTGCCCTTGAATTGGAAAAATTGCTATATTTCACTTTGTTTACACTCTAGCATCTACAAATATCAACCAATCAGCACCAAATTTGGTCAAAATATATATGACCATAAGATCTCGGATGGGATCGATTATAGGTCTAATCGTACCAGAAAATTTGGAGTTATTTGCCCTTGAATTTGAAAAATTGCTATATTTCACTTTGTTTACACTCTAGCATCTACAAATATCAACCAATCAGCACCAAATTTGGTCAAAATATATATGACCATAAGATCTCAGATGAGTTCGATTATGGGTCTACTCGGACCAGAACATCTGGAGTTATTTGCCCTTGAATTTGAAAAATTGCTATATTTCACTTTGTTTACACTCTAGCATCTACAAATATCAACCAATCAGCACCAAATTTGGTCAAAATATATATGACCATAAGATCTCAGATGAGTTCGATTATGGGTCTAATAGGACCAGAACATCTGGAGTTATTTGCCCTTGAATTTTGAAAGTTCTTTAGAGTAGTTCTTAGTCAGGAGCATAACTTTGTCATCTCCAGTCCGATTGACTTGAAATTTGGTATTTGTGTTTGTTGCAATAATACAGAGTGCAGTGTGGAAGAACCATAACTCTACCTCATACTATCTATGAGTTATTTCCCTTTTATTATCATTTTTACAGCATTTTCTGCTCGTCTGGAATATAACTTTGTCATCTACAGCCTGAACATCTTCAAATTTGATATGCATGATTGTTGAACAGATATGGAGTGCAGTGCACAAGAACCATAACACTTCCCAGCACAAATTTTGTGTTATTCCCCCTTTGGCCATCATTTTTTATAGCATTTCTTGCTTGTCTGAAGCAAAACTTTGTCATCTTAAGTAGGAATTACTTGAAATTTGGTATCCTTATTTGTTGCAATATTTAGAAGTGCAGTGCCTAAGAATTGTAACTCTACCTCATGCTGTCTTTGAGTTATTTCCCTTTGTATGTCACTTTTATAGCATTTAGTGCCTGTCCGAAATAAATTGTCATGTCAAGTCAGAACGGCTTCAAACTTGGTATGCATGTTTGTCGCAATATTACAGAGTACAGTGCGCAAGAACAATAACTCTACCTAGCGAGAATTTTGAGTAATTCCACTTTGATCTTCAAAGTATTCTTGCTTGTCGGGAATGGAACTTTGAAGTCCCAAGTTAACTTGCAACAATTTAATTCTCTTGTTTCGTTATCATTTAGCCTTGAACCATGATATGTGGTAATTATCTTTATTATACGCCTGTCGAAGACGGGACATATGGGATCACCTGTGACGTACGGGCGGGCGGGCGGGCGGCGTCCACTTCTTTGTCCGGAGCATATCTCCAAAACTATACTACCTAGGGTTATGAAATTTCATGGGTGGATAGATCTCATCAAGGGGGAGTGCAGTGCACAGGAACCATAACTCTTGCTTGCTTAATTTTTGAGTTATTGCCCTTTGTCGTTTTTCATACATGAATTTTGTCCGGAGCATATCTCCAAAACTATACTAGCTAGGGTTATGAAATTTCTTGGGTGAATAGATCTCACCAAGGGGGAGTGCAGTGCACAGGAACCATAACTCTTGCTTGCTTAATTTTTGAGTTATTGCCCTTTGTCCTTTTTCATACTTGAATTTTGTCCGGAGCATATCTCCATATCTATACTAGCTAGGGTTATGAAATTTCTTGGGTAAATAGATCTCACTAAGGGGGAGTGCAGTGCACAGGAACCATAACTCTTGCTTGCTTAATTTTTGAGTTATTGCCCTTTGTCCTTTTTCATACTTGAATTTTTGTCCGGTGAATATCTCCAAAACTATACTAGCTAGGGTTATGAAATTTCATGGGTGGATAGATCTCATCAAGGGGGAGTGCTGTGCACAAGAATCATAACTCTTGCTTGCTTAATTTTTGAGTTATTGCCCTTTGTCGATTTTCATACTTGAATTTTGTCCGGAGCATATCTCCAAAACTATACTAGCTACGGTTATGAAATTTCATGGGTGGATAGATCTTATCAAGGGGGAGTGCAGTGCACAGAAATCATAACTCTTGCTTGCTTAATTTTTGAGTTATTGCCCTTTGTCGTTTTTCATACTTGAATTTTGTCCGGTGAATATCTCCAAAACTATACTAGCGACGGTTGTGAAATTTCATGGGTGGATAGATCTTATCAAGGGGGAGTGCAGTGCATAAGGACCATAACTCTTGCTTGCTTAATTTTTGAGTTATTGCCCTTTGTCGTTTTTCATAATTGATTTTTGTCCGGAGCATATCTCCAAAACTATACTAGCTAGGGTTATGAAATTTCATGGGTGGATAGATCTCATCAAGGGGGTCAAGTGGAAGTGCAGTGCACAGGAATCATAACTCTTGCTCGCTTAATTTTTGAGTTACTGCCCTTTGTCGTTTTTCATACTTGAATTTAGTCTGGTGCATGCCCCAGCTTTACAACTTGGGGTAAGACGGGCGTATCTTGCGACAGTTTGCCGCTCTTGTTTTAGACCTTTGCTGCATGGTACTCAGGTCAGTCAGGTGAGCGATATAGGACCATCATGGTCCTCTTGTTTTATTATTATTTTTTCATGTATTTATACACAACTGAGAGAATTTCATCATTAAGGACAATTTATTATTTCATGCTTTCCGGTAGGATATCGAGAAATAGCGGTGAAAATATTTTTCGGTATTCCACGGGTACGACCAGTAACATACTGATTTTTGTATTCTAGTTAGCTTACTTAGCTAGGTAAAATGCACGTCACTAACAACCAGACGGATTATGACATCATTTACCTTACATTTCTCACGCTTGACGTAATATTTTAATATGTTGCTTTGTGGAGGGGTACGCCACAGGGAATAACTGAAAAGAATTGTGCTGGATTTTGATATAGTTCCTCCCAGAAAGGGCTGAAATCATGAAATAAATAGAATATTTGTTGTTGTTTTTTTTTTAAGTGAAAGATCAATATTTTTTTCATCTCGTGAACACCATAGGCAATATTTTCACTTGTGGCTGCACCACTTGCGAAAATACACCCATGGGGTTCACTCAATAAAATAAATTTCGATCTTTCACCGAAAAAAAAAAAAAAACCCAAATATCCTCTATTTATATTCCTATCGGTGAATTACTGGAGTTTTACCTTGAATAAGACCACTAGTGATGATATAAATATGATATCGCTACTAGTGATGATATTGTTTTAGAATGTTTGCCGGAACTACTTTTTATTAATATTGCTCATATTATACCATTCTTGATAATTATTGGAATAGAAAAGTGTGAAATAGGAATATAATAATCTACTGGTTGTGTGTGATATTCAAAATCTGTCACTCTAGTGACAGATTTTCAATATCACTCACTATCAGTAGATTATCATTCATTTATTTCATGCTTTCTGTTGGGTTATATCGAGAAATATCGGTGAAATATTTTTTTTGATATTTCATAGTTACCACCTATTCATAGTTACCACAGTTAAAATACTGATTTACATATTTAAACTCTTAAACTGAAGACAGAAACAGTTGTTACCATCTGAAATGTTTCCATGCACTAGTTACAGGTAACTTCGTTACCACACAGCAAAATTTTAGACCTATCACTACTGAATAATGATGTAGAATGGCCCTTTGATATACAGAAAAAAAATTGCCCAATAGCGTAAAGTTTTGACCCCAGGTCAAGCCTGCATGGACCGAACTGCGCAGCCTGATATGGATTGATGCTTTCTGTAAATGCCTTAACCTATTACCAAACGACAAAATTCAAGATTGTAAGCATTTGCAGATGACAAAATTAAAATGACTCGATAATTTGTTCTGGGAAGGTAGAAAACATGGTGGAAAAAGGAGAAAATGCTGGTTACAAGCATTTTCTTCTTTTCCCATGATGTTTTCAAAAGGTTTTCGTTCTTTGGGCTGTGAAAACCAGAGATTGTTTGGGAAAGGGTTAAACATAAAACCCCTTTTTTGTCCATAAATATTTTTGAGCGATGCTCTCTGAAAAAGGGGCTTAACTCCTTATCACACAATCATGACTTTTAACGACACTCAGGAAGAAAACTTTTGAAAACATTGTGGGAAAAACAGAAAATGCTGGTAACTGGCATTTTCTCCTTTTCCAACAATGTTTTTTTATCCTTTCAGAGCCAAATTAAACTATTTGAGGCATGTTTTAATTTGTTAACTGCAAATGCTTTGAATTTGGACTGGCCTAAAATTTCCCTGTGTGGTAATGTTTTAAACCCCTTTTTGTCCAGGAGGCTGACTCATTAATATATATATATATGAGCCATACTCTCTGAAAAGGGGGCTTAATGCATCTGCGAAAAGTATCGGCACAGGTCAGTCTGAGTGGACAGCGCAGACTGACCTGTGTGGATACTTTTCGCTATTGGTCAATTTTTCTGCTTGTCAGAGGTCCAGTCTACTTTGTGATTAAAGTCAATTATTTAAAAAAGTGGCTCTTACAGATCTGTAATTATGTGATCACATATCACGAAAATGCATCAAGCCCCCTTTTGTCAGAGTGTGGCTAAGATTATATCATAGCTTGATTTATGACAGTTACTCCTTTTTTATACAAAACAGATTACAGTAAGTGACTGCAAAGGTCCTTACTGTCAAGTTTACGCAATGATTCAATACAACGAATTTTGTCTATGCAAAGAAATACATGAACAAACCTATTCTAATAGCCATCCCTATTAACCTTTTACCACACATCCCGAGTTTTAGTGACCCTGAGAAAAAAGCCTTTTGAAAACATTGTGGGAAAAGGAGAAAATGCTGGTAACCAGCATTTTCTCCTTTTCCCAAAATGTTTTCTATCCCATCACAGAAAAATTACACCGTTTACAACACACAGAAAAAATGGTCTGCAAATTAATGCTTTCAATATGGACCGGTCCAAAATTTTGTCGCTTGGTAACAAAAAATTGTAGACTTGTCTTAAATGAAAGCATTTTGCAGATGACCATATAAATGTAACTCAAAATTGAAACTTGACTTTAGAATCATAGAAAACATTGTGAGAAAAGCAGAAAATGATGGTTACCAGCATTTTCTCCTTTACCCACTATGTTTTCAAAAGGAATCTTCCTCCATGTTGTTAAAAGTCGGGATTAGGTAGTTAAGAGTTAAGAATTCATAACAGCTTAATTTTTAAACCCTTTCCCAAACGACAAAATTTTGGAATAGACAAAATTGAGTGTATTTGCAGATGACAATTCAACTCTTGCTGAAAAGATGATTTCTGTCTATGATAAGGTAGAAAACATTGTGGGAAAAGGATAAAATGCTGGTTACCAGCATTTTCTCCTTTTCCCACAATGTTTTCAAAAGGCTTCTATTCTAAACCCGTAAAAAAACCAGGGAATGCTTGGGAAAGGGTTAAATAACCCACTTTATATGAGTATAGAACGGGCCTTAGTCATACAGAGCATTGGACAATAGCGAAAAAGTGTCGGTCTAGGTCAGCCTGCGTGGACTGCGCAGGTTGACCTGGGTCGATACTTTTTCGCAGATGCTTTAAGCCCCCTTTTCACAAGGCATGACTGGTACCATTAGGGCAATTAATGTTAATTCACTCTATGTCAAAAAAGTGCTATATGTCTTAATAAATGTGATACGAATTAATTTAACACTATTTGTTCGTTTGTTTCCTTGATTCGTTACGCGAGACCACCCCTTCATGCATGCCTTCGTCCCGATTAAAATACAATACCTGACAACTGCGTTACGGAGATATCTCTTTAGCTCAGTGGTTATGGTAATGGCCTTTCGTCCAGGGGTTCTAGGTTCGAGTCTTGCCTAATCCCTGTATTTCCTGCCATACATTTGTTCATTTCATGGGTTTGCTTCCAAAACCTCTTAACCCCTTACCACACAATCCCTACTTTTGACGACCCTGAGAAAGAATCTTTTAGAAAACATTATGGGAAAGGGAGAAAATGCTGGCATTTTCTCCTTTTCCCATAATGTTTTCTACCTTTAACAAAACAAATTTCAAATTTTCATTCGCTTTCAATTTATCGTCTGTAAGTACTTTCGATTTGGACAAACCTAAAATTTTGTCGTTTGGTAATGAGTTACATGTAACTACAGCTTGTAACCAGCATTTTCTCCTTTTCCCACAATGTTTTCAAAAGACTTCTTCCTCAGGGTTGAAAACAGTGAAGCCTTTGAAGACACTTGGCGAGAATCCTGTAGAAAACATTATGGGACCTTAGAAATCGCAGAATTTTTGACTTGTCCAAATTGAAAGTTTTTGAAGAAAACAAAAATAAATGTGGGGCAGAAATTGAAATTTGTTTTGGGAAGGGTAGAAAACACCGTGGGAAAAGGAGAAAATGCTGGTTACCAAACAATGAAACTTTAGACTTGCCCATATAGAAAGCACTTGCTGACAATGAAATAAATGTGGCTCAAAAGTTGAAATTTGTTTTGGGAAGGGTAGAAAACATTATGGGAAAAGGAGAAAATGCTGGTAACCAGCATTTTCTCCTTTTCCCACAATGTTTTATAGCCTATCTGAATAAAATCCCATCATTTTTGCCTCTTAATCCTTTACCAAACAATCCCTGGTTTTTACGACCCTGAGATAGAAGCCTTTAGAAAACATTGTGGAAAAAGGAGAAAATGTTTTTCCCACATCTTTTTCTACCCTGCTTGAAACAAATTTTAATGTTTGAGTGAAGTTTATTTTGTCATCTGCAAGTGCTTTCAATTTGGACCAGTCCAAAATTTTGTCCTTTGGTAAAGCGTTAAATTCTTGTCTGCAGCAGGGATCTTATATACAATCCCTGTCAAGTGCTTTCAAATTTAACCTTTCTTAAGTATCGTTGCATGGGAAAAAGCAAAGAAAACGGAAAAAAAGTCAGAAAAATGTGGTAAAAATTCATTTTTTAATTTTAGAGATCTTATAAAAATTTGATTGGCGGATATTGTCTTCAGTTTTTTTGTGATCTTTTTCATCAGCACTTTCTTCTTCTTCAACAGGCGGTCGCCAGAGTCCTACAAGCGTAGCGTCAGCTTCTAACAAAGTTACGTATCTCTCCGATCCGATAAACTTTGATGCCATCTCCCAGTCATGAAGTAAAATCTGTACTTCTCTTCCTCTATAGTACTCCCTGATCCAAATAGATAAAATAAACAAAGGAACTGATTTTGTATTGACTGAATTGATCAACTGGTGTTTTACCCAGCTTTCACCATTAGGCCGGTAGTATACAGATTTTTTTTAAACGCATTATCACACACTCCCTACTTTTGATGACCCTGAGAAAAAAGCCTTTAGAAAAATCAGAAGTTATATTAACCCTTTCCCAAACAACAAGGGTTTTCAGACGACAATTTTAGATTTTGAGAAAGTGGGAGAAAGTTCTCAAAAAGGGTAGAAAACACTGAGGGAAAAGGAGAAATAGCTCGTTACAAGCAATTTCTCCTTTTCCCATAGTGTTTTCAAAAGACTTTTACTGCAGACACATAAAATCCAGGACTTGTTTGGGAAAGGGTTAATTACAAATCTAGAAAACCTTGGAGAATAATACTAAGAATATTCTAAAGAATGGTTGGTGATACGGCCCAGGACCTGCACTGGATCTACTGGGTTTTTCGTGGGAGTGTCCTTAGGCAAAACACTTCAGAACCCCAGCCTAGTACTGGTAAAACCCAGGAAAACATGAATATGTGAGCTGTCTCTGTGATATGACTAAAATAAAGCCTTTTAACCCATTACCACACTATCCCTACTTTTGACGACCCTGAGAAAGAAGCCTTTAGAAAGCATTTGCAGAAGACAAAATAAAAGTGACTGAAAATTTGAAATTTGCTTTGTGAAGGGTAGAAAACATTGTGGGAAAAGCAGAAAATGCTCGTTCCCAGCATTTTCTCCTTTTCCATAATGTTTTTTAATTTAAGGCCTCTTTCTCATGGTCGTCAAAAATTAGGGATTGTGTGGTAATGGGTTAAAAAACCTACATTGGTGAACTTTTTAGGTTTAGTCTCAAGAACGAGACACTACGGTGACTTTTTTACATATTTGGACATTTATTGTGCACCGTACTGTTTTAAGTCCATTGTAAATTTTCAAGTTCAAAGATAAAGCGCTTTCCTGCCTTTCTGTGTCATCTATATTGCAGCGAAATGCAATTAAATTTAAGTAACTAACATGACCAAAGACAAATTATTAAACCTTTCATTACCTAAAAAGCTTGTAGAAGTTGTTTATAACATACAAATCTCGGAAAAAACACTGACGAAATTTATCATCTGTGGCAGCCATTT
The DNA here is from genome assembly GCA_943736015.1 of Tridacna crocea. Taxonomy (NCBI): domain Eukaryota; kingdom Metazoa; phylum Mollusca; class Bivalvia; order Cardiida; family Cardiidae; genus Tridacna; species Tridacna crocea. The sequence continues at coordinate 39,345,189 of OX031071.1, read as the reverse complement.
TGAGTGTTTTCAGGAATGTAAATTTTTATAACTCAAGTAACGGATGAAATGTATGGTTTTCTCTTACCGGTATGTTCAATATTTAAATTGAAAATATTTGTATTTCAAACGAAGGATTATTGAATGCACAAGCAACAAGTATGTTTAAATCCTAGTTTTGTGCTCTGTTTGTGGAAAATAAGAGTTCAAACTTGCGCACAAAATCTGTACAGAACTTTCAACAGGTTTTTCTTGATCGTCTCTGTACCCAGAGGCGACCGGTCAAAAAGTTGCATTGCCTTTGGGGACAGTTATCTGTACTACTTTTGGGATAAAACCAAAAGACAAACACAGAAAGCATGTTGCCCAAATGGGCAACTGGCCCAAACAATAAACACAAAATCAATCAATTGTATAGTGTTTTCAGTATTATTTCAGTTATATTGCATCAGTCAGTCCACCTATTCATGCTTTCCTAAAATTTCTGTTACCAGTATTCCACTCAATACTCTTTCCAAGCCTCTGGCTGCTTTCCCACATTACTAATAACCCTTTACCACACAATTCCGACTTTTAACAACCCTGTCAAAGAAGCCATTTAAAACACTGTAGGAAAAGAAGAAAATGCTGGTAACCAGCATTTTCTCCTTTTCCTACAATGTTTTCTACCCTTCCTCAAACAAATTTCAATTTTTGAGCCATGCTCATTTTGTTGTCTGCAAATGCTTTCAATTTGGACAAGTCTTAAATTTTGTTGCTTAGTAAACAGTTAAAGATGCCATTGCCAGCTGTGAGAGAGGAATGAATCCGGTCGCAATGACTATCATCAATCCTCTGAGAGAAATTGGCCGAGCCGGGGATTAGACGGCAACCCCATCCTCATGTAATGTATACTACTAACCTTAGAACAACCAGAGTTCAGCAAAAATCAAAGAAAAACTAGAGTTATCACTAAACATGATTATACCCCCCACCAGCTCCTTGTCACAAAAACAGGTCCATGTCACAGAATGCAGAATGGTTTAGTACAAAAGTAAGAGCTGAAAAAAAGTTAAAGGGGAAATAATTTCCCCACAAATTGCAGCAGGGTCATGAAAATTTCACATGCACAGCTTCATATATAAAGGAACTGTGTGAGTAAATTTGAGTTCAGTACGTGAAAAACTGTTGGAGGTACTGCTCTGGATGAATTTGTGTCTATGGACAGATGGACGGACAGCCATGGCGATTCCAGCATATCCCACTCCAGTACATTGTAGGGGGTATAAAAAGGAGTAACCTCCTGGTTGAAGCTATGGACAAACTCAGAAAGGGATATCACCCATATAGTCAACTAGTGGCGACAAAAAATAAACAGAAAAATCAAACAAAAAAGAATACCCTTTAGGTTTAGGCCTGGGACAAACACAGTAGAATTTCCCCCCAAAGTCGATGTATAAATCATCTTCCACCACCTCCATGATCTTGCCCCGGAGTTTAGCTTCTTTCAATGGACCCAACATCATGAGGGAGGACTTTCTCAACAGTGTAGCAAAAGATGTTGTTTCTTTAGGCTCAAATTTGTGGTCTGCCTGAAAACAGATTAATTCTTTGCCAACAACAAAATTTTAGACTGGTCCAAATTAAAAACACATGCAGACAACAAAATAAACATAACTCAAAAATTAAAATTTGTTTCCAGCAGGGTAGAAAACATTGTGGGAAAAGGAGAAAATGCTGGTTACCAGCATTTTCTCTTTTTCCTACGATGTTTTCAGAAGGCTTCTTCCTGAGAGTGCTTAAAACTCAGGATTGTGTGGTATCTAGCATTTTCTCCTTTTCCCACAATGTTTTCAAAAGCCATCTCATTCAAGGGTGTTAAAAGTCGTCATTGTGTGGTAAAGGGTTGACCTAAACCAAATGACAAATTTGTTGTCTTGTCCACAGAAAACATTGTGGGAAAAGGAGAAAATGGTTGCTAGCATTTTCACCTTTTCCCACAATGTTTTCAAAAGGCTTCTTCCTGATAGTCGCTAAAACTCAGGATTGTGTGGTAAAGAGTTAAGAAAAAAATCAAAACATTCTAAAGTATTGGTATTCTACTTGTCCAGAGTTCTTATGACCCTAAAATACAAGACCTGAAAACATTGTAGGAAAAGGAGAAAATGCTGGTAACTAGCATAAATCCTTATGGGGTCACATAAATGCTTATGAATCTATACTTCATTACTACTTCGGGGCTAAAACACCAAATATCTCTATTTTTTTTTTTGCAGGTTTACAGTCCAGTGTTGAATCAAATCTGTAACTTGAATGGTGTTTTAAGTCGCTTTCAACATTATTTCGGTCATATCATAGCGACAGCTCACACATTCGTTTTTTTCCGGGGTTACACCAGTACTAGGGTAGGGCTTTGAAGTGTCTTGCCCAAGGGGACACTTCTGTGAAAAACCCAGTGCAGTCAGTGAGGCTCCAATGCCAAACGCAGGACCTCCAGGTCACAAGTCCTACACTTTACTAATGAGCGACCCTGAAAATATGTTCATACTGTCTGGTATCAGAATGAAGCATTGCAAGATGGGGGGGGGGGGGCTAACTTCGAAATACTGAGATTTTTGGCGTGGTTGTTGCATTGTACTTAAATCTCATATTTTAGTTACCATGATTTTAAAAATTATTGGTGGGGGGGGGGGCTGTTCCTACAGGGCCTGCTGTCTACCGAGCCCACTGGGCCATGGAAATAGTTTGAATCTGTAACAAATATTGCCCAGATCTTCTTGACTAAAACGTGGAGTTTTGTCCCCTTCATTGCATTTAGCATGAACCCTTTACCACAAAAGACAACTTTTAACACCCGTGAAAGAGAGAGCTTGTGAAAACATTGTTGGAAAAGGAGAAAATGCTGGTTAATACCAGCATTTTCTCCTTTTCCCACAATGTTTTCTATCTTAGCAAAGAAAATCCTATCATGTCATGAAAGCCACATTGAAACTGTCATCAGCAAAATGCTTTCAATTTAGACAGGTCTAAAATCTTGTGTGGTAAAGGGTTACCTGCAAACAACAGCGGACGCAATTAACTCTTTACCACAAGAGAAAAATTTAGACTGGTCCAAACTGAAAGCATTTGCAGACGACAAAATTAAAGTGACTGAAAAATTGAAATTTGTTCTGAGAAGGGTAGAAAACACTGTGGGAAAAGGAGAAAATGCTGGTTACCAGCATTTTCTCCTTTTCCCATAGTGTTTTCAAAAGGCTTCTTTCTCAGGGGTGTCAAAAGTAGGGATTCTGTGGTAATGGGTTAAATGACAGGACACAAACTGGGTCTACAGGGATCATTCACATAATTATACTGTCAGATCTTGATCACCATGACTTAACAGAGCAAATTATCTGTAGGAACAATCTTAGAGTGAAATAAAGTGGACAAGTGTGCAGATTTTCCAGAAGCAAGGCATGTTTTCAAATATTTTACGCATTTTGTAGTATACTGTTTTCTCCTTTCTCCCTTCACCTAAGTGAAAATAAGCTCACCAAATGCACAATGTCAGTCAACAAATCAAAATTTTCATGTAATGATAATGATTATTATAAAATATAGAAAGGTTCGATCCAAGGATGTTTTCATACCTACCTAGCCAATCTGGGTAGTATGGCCATCTTTCTCATTTTTCTGTTCATTTCATAGGTTGTCAGGGGCAGTTGCTAAGGACTGAAGAATATTCTAGACTCTAGTCCAGATGGACTAGCCCATTCATATACGATGGTTATTCAACTAATCGTAAACCACTTGAGTTGATAATTATTGTTTTGTGCGTAGGAAACGTGAACAAGTGTGAAAAAATGTAAAACAATGCCCTACAACACAAATGAACAAACTACAACTTGACCTCAAAATGTATAAAAATAACACATGGAATACAATATTATCGACCTGGAGTGTATTTTTGACAGTTTCTAGATTCCCACCTGATGCAAGCTTCTGTCGGGTGGGATATTTGTCATCCACTTCTAATAAATGTCACAATAAAGCCTTAAAGGGTAAAAACAACCGATTTAGGCATATTTATTAACTTGTTAACTTACGTTGACCGGACCAATGGTAAGTCTTTGACTTCTTGAGTTCCACCTGTTTTGCTGGATACTCTTGTTATTGTGGAAAAAAAATGATAAATTTGCTTTCAAATGTGTCTAATGCAATATTTTCTTCCAAATTGTGAAAATTACATGCTTTTGTTGGATTTTGACGTCAATAGAAAAATGCAGCTGATGTATAGCAGAATACAACCAGGGTGGAACAAAACCTCATGAGTGGTTATTCCGATCTAGTACATATTAACAGAGAAACGAGAATGAATGGAGAAATGAGAACAGGCTTATTTAAGCCACACTGGAATTCTTGTCTGCAAATTTTTTAAACAAGACTACAAATTTGTCATTGGGTTAGAGGTTAACCCTTTACCAAATAATGACGAATTTTAATACCCTTGAATGAGATGGCTTTTGAAAACATTGTGGGAAAAGGGTTAAATGTTACTTACCAGCATTTTCTCCTGTTCCCACAATGTTTTCTACCTTATCAAAGAAAATTCACTGCATATGAGCCACATTGAAACTGTCAACAGCAAATGCTTTCAATTCGGACCATCTAAAATCTTGTTGGGTGCTATTGGGTTGAAGGTACCACATACTAGGTCAGAGAAGTGTAAAATTTTAAGCAATGAGCTGCGTCCGTCACTCATTCGTCACGATCATACACAATAGTCAATGACAAATGACATGCCCGGTATGTTTTGTCCAAGCTCACCTTATCTGACATTGCAACAGCGTTTGGCAAAGTTTGTTCGCTCTTATTTGACTCTGTATCACCTTTATTAGCCGTGGCATAAGATAAACGAATTTGTTTCTGCGACGAATTTAGAAAATAACATGAAAATGACCGTCGCACAGAGTGTAAACCTCGGATGGTGGCCATTTTGCTTCTGGTCAACTATTCGACCAATGAAACCATGGTTTACAAAATATTATTCTTTTTGGACTTTCGGATTGGACAAAAGCTTAATCAACAGTGGTACCCTACTTCAGTTTCAAACCACGCTGAAATTGAGCAAAATTTCTGGGACCAGCATCCGCAAAACACATGTTAATGTTTATATCCTGCTATTTCAGACGTAGATGAGTAATCATGTCCAGTTCGAACGTTCGAAAACTGTTTGAATTCATGTCTTTGATCGGACAGCTGAAGGTTTTTAGATGAACGATTTTAGATATATTTTAGATAGATCTATTTCTTTCTTTTGTGCCCTGTTTACTTAGAAATTAGAATATTCTGCTTCAACTTCAGTGCTGGTGTTCAACAACCATTCGCTGAAAATATTCCTTGTCTAATTCTCAACAATTTTCGCCCAATTTTTAAGATTTGGAAGTTACACGACTTCTGATTGGCTTAATCATTTGGTTTAGCCAATCAGAAGTTCTGTTACTTTCAAGTTTAGAAAATTCTTCTGCATGAAAAGACAATACATTTTTAGACAGATTCAAACTGAAAGCATTTGCAGACAACAAAATAAAAATGACTGAAAAATTGAAATTCACTGTCGGAAAAGTAGAAAACGTGGGAAAAAGAGAAAATGCTGGTTACCAGCATTTTTTCCTGTTCCTACAATGTTTTCGAAAGGCTTCTTTCTTCAGGGTTGTTAAAAGTCATGCTCGTGCAGTAAAGAGTAAGTCTCAATAATGAGAAGCTACCGTGATTTTTTTTTCATATTTGGACATTTATTATGTACTGTACCAGAGGTGACCAGTCAAAAAGTAACATCGCCTTTGGGGACAGTTATCTGTACTAGGTAAAGAGTTAACCCTTTCCCAAACAACAAATTTTGGACCCTTCCAAACGGAAAGAGTTTGCAGACGACAATTTCAAAGTTGGAGAAAATTGCAGAAAGTTCTCAAAAAGGGTTGAAAACACTGTGGGAAAAGGAGAAATTGCTCGTTATGAGCAATTTCTCCTTTTCACACAGTGTTTTCAAAGACTTTTACTGCAGACACGTAAAAACCAGGGCTTGTTTGGGAAAGGGTTAATTGAATTTTGAGTGGATTGAGAATATTGTCCTTTGTAGTACTGGTACCTTCAGTGCAAAGGTTTGCTACGTGGTTATTTTTGTGATTGGGTCTGAATATTGCGGGTAGGTCCTCGGCTTCTTTGCTGTTTACCAAATGACAATATTTTAGACTGGTTTAACTCTTTACCAAACGACAAATTTATGGGCGTAGCCAGGTTGAATATATTTATACACGCAGTGAGCCACATGCCAATAAAGGAGGAAGCAGGAGTATAGCATTTGTTGCAAAGCACTCCCAAGTCATCAATGCATTAACCCACTTATTCATTTGGAAAAGACTCACAAATTTAGAGAAAAAGCAGTACATATATGTTTATGATATTGTGATTTAAAATTTTGGTCGTGAGTTTTTGTTTGTACGCTCTGGCGTACTGTGCATAATGGTCGATACGCTTTTGAAATTTATGGACTTGACCAAATTCAAAGCACTTGCAGACGACAAAAAAACGTGACACAAAAACTCAAATTTGTTTCCAGTAGGTTAGAAAACATTGTGGGAAAAGGAGAAAATGCTGGTAACCAGCATTTTCTCCTTTTCCCACAGTGTTTTCTAAATACTTCTAACTTGGGGGTCATAAAACCCAGGGACTGTTTGGTAAAGGGTTAAGATGTAGGTATTTACAGACACCAAATTTATTATCTTCTGCTAAATGGCATTCTTCAAATACACATGTAGCTGATTTGAGCATTCTGGGTATGAGCCAGTTTTCTTTTCAAAAGGATAACTGTTAATTAGACCATTTTGTCATGGTACTCATTAGAATCGTCTCATCAAGACAATTCTAATGAGTACCCATAACATGGGGGTTTGGAATAGAAATAATGGATTGAGAATACCATCATTTCCTCTTTACTGGAGCCCTAGGACCTGAAGTAAATATTAAGAGCTCATTACCATCCTAATGCTTCTAGCACAACATGGAATAGAATAGGTTTATAAATAAGGAGTTATATTGATATAACATTTTTGCACATGTCTAACTGACCAGAATTTTCTTTGATGTCTATCTTGAAATTATCTGTTGATACTTTTTTTAGTTTCCTAATAGATAGGTAATTATTATCTCCCTTTTGTAATGAGAATATAGTGGTTTAGGATAACTCTAAGAAGGAAAAAAAGGAAAAAAAGTGGCTTGGTTAAAGTAGCTTGAATAATACTTATTTCTAATGATACTTAATTTTGTAGGATAATGATCACTGTATGGAAACTCTGTACGGGAAATTTCTTCGGTGAATTCAAGATGGCGGACACGTGTTATTGATAAAGTAAGTGTCGTTTAATTTTGGTCCAAACTTGTTTCAAATTGCATCCCCTACAACGAGTAAGGTACCAATCTAAAGAGCTTTGAATGAAAAATCAAGCCATAGTAGCTTATGAGAAAACGGGAGTGCCTCTTGTCCGTAATCATGTGCTGAATATGATGTTTTGATGAAGTTGAAAAACTAAGCGAGAGACCGGAAGAAAACTGGCTTTATTTCATCGAATAGAAAGCTAATGATAAAAGAATGTGCATCGATCGGTGGGGAAATGTCATATTCTTACAACTGTACCAAAATACGTTGCTTATATTTACTTATTTAGCTGTTATAAAGTTTTGAAATTTTGCATGGTGTACTCTTCGGTGCAAACCGAAACTAAACTACTGTACGGTTGGGTGATCGGAATTTCTGTACGCTTCGGTAACAAATATGAAGTCAAAATTCTGTACGCTTTGGTGAAAACGATTAAGGGCGGAAAAAGGAAAATGTACGAACAATCTACATGGGTCATTTACTTGATGTTTTATGTTAAAAAAAACGTGATGTATAAATCCGCGATTTCGTACATTAAAATGGCTCGTTATTGAAAAGTGCTGAGCAACATGAACAGAAATATCTTGTATACATGTACATACATGTATATATGGGCCTTGAACTTAAAAATAGTAAACTTAAGATATTGTCTTGGTCTAACACCAAAAAATGTAAAAGCCATTTATAGTATAAACTTCAAAGACGCATTATGTGAAAAGCGAAATATAGAACCGTACCTCCTCTATCATCATTTTCATTGATCAGGGGTCCTCCTTGGCGCAGTGGGTAATGTAGATTTTTAGTAACTTTTTTGTGGATGATGTTGGTTAGAATTCCATTAAGGACTGTTTGTATGTCTGTTGGCGACGCATTTTTGGAGCCCAAGCCAAGTGCAGGTGAACACATGAAGCAAAATCAGAGCAAACTTTGTGTTGATCGGACCAGAACCAGTTGGAAAGCCATATAAAGCCCAATTCAAACATTGACACATCTCTGAGCTGTGGCATGACTTTTCAAATACTAAGAACCGGCAATGAAAAATGCAATACAAAACTCCTTTGTGCACTGCCTTGTAGCTATAGCTCATTTTTAATTTACACTGATATCGCCTAAGTGATCATTTGTTATTTTTTATACCTTATGAGACCTTTTTTAAAAAAAATAATCATATGCCTGTTGTTAAATTCACATTTAAGAGTTTTGTTTTAGAATAAATTACACGTTTTTTCATTAATTGAAACCGTCAATTTTTATACATTGGTAGAACTAAGAAGTTCAGCCTAGAAGAACCATAGCTCTTTTTTCATTTAGGGAAAAAAGAAACAACATTAATCCCGACCTTAATTTTCAAAGAATCAGATCCTTTAATAGAAACTCTGGATGATTATACAACACACTTAGGCAACTCTGTCTTCATTACATCGTTTTCTGAGTTACGAACCCTTTATATCATCCTTTTGTAAGCATTTCCAAGGGACATTGTCCTTATTCCGTAGCTTTCATTTCAAAGCTTTTATAAACTCCCACTTTTATGTTTCAGTTACACGGAAGAGGAACTACTTTAGTGATTTTTTTCTTCTGCTTTCAGTGTTCTACTATATAATTATATACATGGAACTTAAAATTTTTTGTTACATTCTGTTAATAACTTATTTTTATTTTGTTACACTCCGGTATTTAGTATACCCAAAAAAGAGGTCTTGACGGAGGTCAACTGAATACGTTGATACATTGTAGTTTTATCTGGGGATAAGTTTTTTTGTATTTCACACTTATTTTATACACTATTTCAAAATGACTCGTACTTTTCCTTCAGAAAATAGGTACCAAAGAATTCTCTATCAAATCCTTACAAAGCCAGGAAACCCTGGTGTGACTCATTTTCAAGGCATTATACGGTTTTAACATAATAAACAAGATACAGAGTACTTAAATCACACAAATTGGTTTCATGTACTTGTATAAGGAATTCTCACTGTGCGGGAAACACAAGTAGACTGTTCTACCATTTTTCTCCTTTAATTATTTTCACCGAAGCGTCCAGATTTTTGACCTCATATTTGTTACCGAAGCGTACAGAAATTCCGATCACCCAACCATACAGTAGTTTAGTTTCGGTTTGCACCGAAGAGTACACCATGCAAAATTTCAAAACTTTATAACAGCTAAATAAGTAAATATAAGCAACGTATTTTGGTACAGTTGTAAGAATATGACATTTCCCCACCGATCGAGGCACATTCTTTTATCATTAGCTTTCTATTCGATGAAATAAAGCCAGTTTTCTTCCGGTCTCTCGCTTAGTTTTTCAACTTCACCAAAACATGATGTTCAGCGCGGGATTACGGACAAGAGGCATTCCCATTTTCTCATAAGCTACTATGGCTTGATTTTTCAATCAAAGCTCTTTAGATTGGTACCTTACCCGTTGTAGGGGATGCAATTTGAAACAAGTTTGGACCAAAATTAAACGACACTTACTTTGTCAATAACACGTGTCCGCCATCTTGAATTCACCGAAGAAATTTCCCGTACAGAGTTTCCATACAGTGATGATATAGCGGAAATAGCTGTTTTCTATAGGACGGCACCGGCACTACCTTAAGTTGTTAAAGGATTTTGGCAGAGTTGGAAAGATATTGGGAAGTTTGTGTGGTCAGTTTTTACTGTAAGACAGAGCTCCAGATAAGAGGATGTGATGGTATTCTAAATCTGTTATTTCTCTTCCAAACCCTATGTTGAGGGCACTCGTTAGAATTGTCTCGATGAGACGATTCTAATGAGTGCCCACAACATAGGATTTATTGGAGAATTATTAATATTTTTGAACCCACTCCCACCCCACACTTCGTAGTGGAGGGGGGTTATACTGGAATCGCCATGGCTGTGTGTCTATCTGTCAGTTTGTATGTCCGTAGACACAAATTTGTCCCGAGCACTGCTCCTACAGTTTTTGACTTACTGAATTCAAATTTACACATAGGGTTTCTACATGTATGAAGCTGTACATGTGCAGTTTTCATGACCCTGTAATTTGTTGCAGAATTATCTCCCTTGAACTTTTTTCACTCTTACATAAAACATTTTGTATTAAACCATTCTGCAATCTGTGACAAAGAACTGTTTTTGTGACAAGGAGCTGATAGGGGTTATAATCACATTTAGTGATAGCTCCAGTCAATTCTGAAATCAAAATCACTGCCTCTATCTGGAGCACTGTGTATGAGAATTTTTTTTTCAGAGAGTTCAACGGACCGGCTGGGTGTTACGAAGGGTCAGCAACCCGGAGAGTGTGGCAGATCACATGTATCGTATGTCCGTATTGTCGTTCCTAGTAGATCCTGCTTCGGGTCTCAACAAAGAGAAGTGAGCATTTTCACTCTACTGATTGGCTTTTGTAATCTAGTATCACAGCTCTAGATAAGAGGGAGTGATGGCATTCTTAATCTGTTATTTCTCTTCCAAACCCTATGTTGCGGGAACTCGTTAGAATCGTGTCAATGAGACGATTCTAATGAGTACCCATAACATGGGGTTAAGTGGAGAATAACTAATATTTTCAAAATCAAAATCACTCCCACTATCTGGAGTTCCGTGGTATACTATAATTTAGTCATCTATAGTCTATTTATTAGCTTTTGTATTGTAGTAAACTCTCTTGGTATTCCCTTAACCCATTACCACACAATCCCTACCTTTGACGACCCTGAGAAAGGAGCCTTTGGAGAACATTGTGGGAAAAGGAGAAAATGCTGGTAACCAGCATTTTCTCCTTTTCCCACAAAGTTTTCTGCCCTCACAAAACAAATTTAAAATTTTCAGTCACCTTAATTTTGTCGTCTGCAAATGCTTTCGATTTAGACAAACCTAAAATTTTGTCGTTTGGTAATGAGTTAACTCATTACCAAATGACAATATTTTAGGCTTGTCCAAATCAAAAGCATTTTGCAGACAACAAGATAAAAATGACTGAAAATTTGAAATTTGTTTTGTGAGGGCAGAAAACTTTGTGGGAAAAGGAGAAAATGCTGGTTACCTTTTCCCACAATGTTTTCTTAAGGCTTCTGTCTCAGGGTCGTCAAAAGTAGGGATTGTGTGGTAATGGGATAAAAGACTACGTAGCTTCTTAAGGTATTTTCAGATTTCATGCCAAAATATTAAGAAAACATTTTGGGAATGTTAAGTGACTGGCACATGACTAATGACACTTTAATTCCATAACATGACAAACATGTAATTATTTCCCATAATGTCTCTGCGGACACTATGTGTGAAGCTTCATCTGTGTATTACAGGTATGTAAATGAGCAAGTTGCTCATGTAAAAATAGACTGTGTTTCCCGTCGGTGTCGACCTGAGCTGTAGCAAATCTCTTATTTCTCTTGTTGTTGGATGGCTTTCTACTACTGGAGTTTTATGAATGAAAATTATAAGTCTTTGGGAGTTTAAGGATGATTTTTTTTTTTTGTATTTTTATAAAATTTTCGCACCAAAATCTGAAGGGCCACCTTTAAAGGTAAAAACTGAGGGTGTTTCAATGCACTTAAATTTAAATCATAATGCATTTAACTCATTCCCAAATGACAATATTTTAGGCTTGTTCAAATCAAAGGCATTTGCGGACAACGAATGAAAAGTGACTGAAAATTTGAAGTTTGTTTTGTGAAGGGTAGAGAACATTATGGGAAAAGGAGAAAATGCTGGTTACCAGCATTTTCTCCTTTTCTCATAATGTTTTCTAAAGATTTCTTTCATGTTCTATTTATAGATGTATCAAGTTATCGTTGGTCCATGACATGGCCGAGTCTATTGTTGGAGATATAACACCTTCAGATGGTATAGACAAGGAGGAAAAACATCACAGAGAAAAGGTATGGAATTCATTTCATTTCATGCTTTCCAGTCAGTTATCAAGAAATATCAGTGAAATATTTTATGATATTTCATGGTTACAACCAGTGAAAATACCAACTTTTATATTCTAACCCTTCAATTGAAGGTGGAAACAGTAGTGTTGTTCCCGAGAGTTAGTTACCTTGGTAAAGTTCATGTCCTTCAAAAGCAGGTGGAAATATGACATAGTTTATCTTACATTTCTGGTGCTTGAAGTAATATTGAAATGTGTTGACTATATGGAGGGGGTATGCCATGGGGAATTACTGAAAAAAATTGTACTGCATTTTGATCAAGTTCCCTCCAGAAGGGGTTAAAATCATGAAGTAAATAGAATTTTTTTTTGGTGAAAGATCGAAATTTATTTCGTCGAGTGAACATCATTGGTAATATTTTGGATGTGTGCAGGATCTGTAATGATATATTGCCGAAAAAACATAGACAAACAATATTTATAGAAAGTTGCATTGTGACCAATCAATTATCGGAGGTTTAAGGCTGTATTCCAGCACTTGGCGATGGAATGTCGAAGTAGTTTGTGGTTATTGCTTCGTGTTGAATTATTGTATTTTTAAGCGGTTCGTAAAACAATATTTCATTGGCTATCAGCAATCAACTGTTAAGAGGGATAAAAACCAGAATCCAATAGGGGGCATATTGTGGGAAATTTGAAATTGGGATCGATGAGCCAAAGTAAGATCCACATAGTGATTGCAACCTTGGCTCGCGAAGATGGTACATTTATAGACAAGGAGGAAAAACATTGCAAAGAAAAGGCTTATACGTTTGACTCGTTTTGTTTAACCCTTTACTATGCAGTCCCAAGTTTTAACAACCTTTTAAGTTTTACTTTGATGAAGGTCTTTAAAGACATTTTGGAAAAGGAGAAAACTCTGGTATTTTCTATTTTTTCCTTTTCCAACCAAATTTGTACTGGTGCAGAAACAAATTTAATTTCAATTTTTAACCCTTAACCAAACAATCCTGGGTTTTTATCACTACAGGCAAGAAGACTTTTGAAAACACTGTGGGAAAAGGAGAAAATGCGGGTGACCAGCATTTTCTCCTTTTCCCACAATGTTTTCTACCCAATCAGATAGCTAAAGCTCATTTTTACCAATTTTGAATTTGTTGTCTGCAGATGTTTTGAATATAAAGCGGTCTAAAATTTGTTGTTTGGGAAAGGTTTAACTCTTTACCACACAATTCCATCTTTTAACAACCCTGAGAAAGAAGCCTTTCGAAAACATTATGGGAAAAGGAGAAAATGCTGGTAACCAGCATTTTCTTCTTTTCCCACAATGTTTTCTTCCCTTCCCAAAACAAATGTCAAATTTTCAGTCACTTTTATTTTTTTCGTCTGCAAATGCTTTCAATTTGGACCAGTCTAAAATTTTTTGTTTGGGAAAGGGTTAAGTCATGATGACATTCTTTTTGTCGTTTCAATTTCGATTGAATCGATTATTTTGTCATTTTATAAATACACACATGTAGTTTACTCATGAAACCAGGTGAGCGATCAAGGGCCACCATGGACCTCTTGTCTTGTTGAATTTTTGTATATGAATCATGTTATCACGAGCATTACGGGAGACCACTCCTTCATGCATGGCTTTGTCCTGATTTATATACAATAGCTAACAACTGCATTAGGAAGATATCTGTTTCAGTGGGTATGGTATTGGTCTTTTAAACCTTGAAAAATGAGGATATTTGTCCGTATGGGCTTGAATTCCACCAGATGCAATCTGTATTTCAGCCATGTATTTGTTGTGAGCTTTGGTAAGATGTTTGTTAGTTGGGGGCTTGCCAAGGATATGGCCATTGGGCAATTCATCCTATTTGTTGTCCAAAAACAGACTCTCTGCCTAATAAGGCTTTGAGTCATCAATATATGATGACTGTAAGAGGGGGTGTGTTATGGGTGACCACTCCTTCATGCATGGCTTTTTCCTGATTTCAATACAATAATTAACAACTGCATTACAGAGATAATTCTTTAGCTCAGTGCCTTGCTAAGACAAAGCCCACTTTATGTATATGTCAACTTGTATTTGACCTATATTTAGTCTGTTGCTCTGCCTATTCTACGTTGTATGTTTTATATATCCATAGAAGAAATAAAGTGTTTGTATTTTATTGTGTTGATAAGGAGTCAAGTTATGTTTAGTGACAGTACTAATGGCATTTGACTTTTGTCTTTTTTTTGCAGACAGCTATGTGCCATATATGTAGCCTGGTGTCAGGCGAGGTGGGCTCAGAGTTAATGGGGCTGTGGGAGGTAGGTTTATAGAGGATTGTAATAAAAAAGGAAATATTATATTAGTGTTAAACCTTTACCACACAATGACGACTTTTGACAACCCTGAGGTAGAAGCCTTTTGAAAACATTGTTGGAAAAGGAGAAAATGCTGGCAACCAGCATTTTCTCCTTTTCCCACAATGTTTTTTACCCTTCTCATATCAAATTTCCGTTCTTCAGTCACATTTATTTTGTCGTCTGAAAATGCTTTCAGTTTGGACCAGTCTATGAATTTGGTGTTTGGTAAAGAGTGAAGAAAAAACAATGTGGTATTTTCAGGGTCAGAAAAATTTATCTTGTGGTGTAATGAGGTTGAGAGAATTTATCATGATGAAACAAGGTCGGGAGAATTTATCGTGTGGTGTAAAGAGGTTGGGAGAATTAATTGTGTGGTGTAACGAGGTTGGGAGAATTCATCGTTCGGCATAACGAGGTTGGGAGAATTTATCATGTGATGAAACGAGGTTAGAAGAATTCGTTGTGTGGTGTAACAAGGTTGGGAGAATTTGTCATGAGGCGTAACGAGGTTGGGAGAATTCGTCGTGAGGCGTAACGAGGTTGGGAGAATTCATTGTGCGGCGTCACAAGGGTGGGAGAATTTGTCGTGTGGGGTAACGAGGTTGGGAGAATTGGTCATGCGGCGTAACGAGGGTGGGAGAATTCGTCGTGCGGCGTAAAGGGTGGGAGAATTTGTCGTGCGTCATAACGAGGGTGGGAGAATTCGTCGTGCTGCGTAACGAGGTTGGGAGAATTCGTCGTGTGGTGTAACGAGTTTTGGAGAATTCGTCGTGTGGTGTAACGAGTTTTGGAGAATTCGTCCTGCGGCGTATTTAGGTTGTGAAAATTCGTTGTGCGGCGTAACTAGGTTGTGAGAATTCGTCGTGCGGCGTAACTAGGTTGTGAGAATTCATCGTGCGGCGTAACGAGGTTGTGAGAATTTATCCTATGGTGGTTGTGGGTTATATCCCTGGCTCGGCCAATTTCTTTCCGAGGATTGATGATAGTTATTGCGACAGGATTCATTTGTCTCCTACCAATGACCAATGTTTCCAAATGGTTATGTGGGAAAGCAGCCAGTGGCTTGAAAAGAAAATTGTACGGAGTTCTGGTAAAATAGTCTGTCTATGTGTCTATTTGTGTACAAAATACTAGTAATTTTATGTCGCAAACTCCTCCTGCAGTTTTCCTTCGGTTGTACATATTGATCATGTATTGAAAATTTGCAAGACGCAATTTTCAAACCTAAAATTTTGTCTTTCGGTAATGAGTCAAAGGAGGAAATTTCCACAGATATCTTAGTGTCAATCCAAAAATAATTGTGGAAATCTACCTTCTTTATTGAAAGGTACCATTGAGCTAAAAATTGTAGTTATACTGTGTATTTACAGGAATACGAGGACCAGAAGTCTCCAGAATCTCGCTTCGTCAAAGATTTAGACAAATTAGATATGATTTTTCAAGCTTATGAGTATGAACAACTGGAGAATAAACCAGGATTCTTACAGGAATTCTTTGATTCCACAGAAGGTGAGTGTGTCATTATCTATTTGCAGCACTGTATCTAGAATTTTACCGGTCATTTTTGCCCCAGAGAAAATTTGGGTTAGAAAAACATGTTCTATTTGCAGCACTGTTTCTAGAATTGACCAGACATTTTTGCCCCTCAGAAAATTTGAAAATTGGGGTGACAAAACAGGGTCGTTAAAAGTCGGGATTGTGTGGTAAAGGGTTAAAAGACCAATACGATAACCATGGTGCTAAAGAGATATCTGTCCAATGCAGTTGTTAGGTATTATATTTAACCCATTACCACACAATCCCGACTTTTAACGACCCTGAGGATGAGGCCTTTTGAAAACATTGTGGGAAAAGGAGAAAATGCTGGTAACCAGCATTTTCTCCTTTTTCCACAACATTTCTACCTTTCCCAAACCATATTTCAATTTTGGGTCACATTTATCTTGTCGTCTGCTAATGCTTTCAATTTGGACTGGTCTAAAATTTTGTCGTGTGGTAATGGGTTAAATCGGGACAAAGCTATATTATGATGTAACAAGAGAAACAGTCTTACATTTCATTTTTTCCAGGTAAATTTCAAACAGAAACCGTACAAACCTGGGCATCAGAACTCCAAAGTTTACGCAGTCAGTCTTCCAACCTCCCGTCTTTCGCTAGTCCACAATTAAACCGGTTAAACCATAAACCCGAGAGAGAATCGGCAACAGTTAAACCGTTCAGAGTGGACGAAAAAGAACCCAATAATAGCTAGCCTTTGGTTTAGATGAAACAAGATGGGCAGACAGGCTGAAGTCAAGCTTTTATTATTTATCAAAGGACCATAATGTAGACTTGTGCCAATTGAAAGCATTGGCGTGCAAAAAAGTCCTTTAACTTATTGCGTAACAACAAAATTTTAGGTTTGTCCAAATTAAAAGCATTTGTAAACGATAAAATAAAAGTGACTGAAAAAATTAATTTTGTTTTTGTGAAGGATAGAAAACATTGTGGGAAAAGGAGAAAATACTGGTTACCAGCGTTTTCTCCTTTTCCCACAATGTTTTCAAAAGGCTTCTCTCCAAAGCTCATTAAAAGTCATCATTGTGTGGTAATTGTGGCTCAGATTATGGGAGCTGCCTTTCACTCTTTACCAAAAGACAAAATTTTGGACTTGTCCAAATTGGAAGCATTTGCAGACAACCAAAAAAAGATGTGAATAGAAAATTAAAATTCTATTTCAGAAGGGTAGAAAACACTGTGGGACAAGGAGAAAATGCTGGTTACCAGCATTTTCTCCTTTTCCCACAATGTTTTCAAAAGCTCTCTTTGTCAGAGTCGTTAAAAGTCAGGATTGTGTGGTATAGAGTTAAAAGGGTAGAAAACATTGTGGGAAATAGAGAAAATGGTGCTCACCACAATATCTTCAAAAGTCTTTTCTTTTTTTTTCAAGTTTGTTAAAAGTCACGATTGTGTGTTAAGGAAACAATCATTTCCTAAACTATTCCGAATTTTAATGTCCCTGAAAAAAAAATTTAAGTAAATGCAGGTAACCAGTATATTCTCCATTTCCCAAAATGTTTTCTTCTCTTTCTTGGACAACTTTTTCCTTTTTTTGAGCTACATTTAATTTGTCACCTGCAAATGTGGTCAAATTTGACAAGTCCAAAATTTTGTCGTTTTAAAGAGAATTAACTAATTACCAGAATACAAAATTTTAGACTGGTCCAAATTCAAAGCACTTGAACAACAACAACAACAAAAATATGTCACAGCTTAACCCTTTATCACACAATGACGAATTTTGACGACCCTGAGGTAGGAGCCTTTTGAAAACATAGTGGGAAAAGGAGAAAATGCTGGTCACCAGCATTTTCTCCTTTTCCCACAATGTTTTCTAACCTTCCCAAATGAAATTTAGGTATTTCAGTCACATTTATTTTGTCATCTGCAAATGCTTTCAATTTTGACCAGTCTATAAATTTGTCGTTTGGTAAAGGGGTAAAGGGTAGATAGTGTCTATGAAGGGGTATAAAACATTGTCGGAAAGGAGCAAATGTTGACTACTAGCATTTTTTCCTTTTCCCATAATGTTTTTAAAAGGTTATTTCCTTGGTTTCCTTTACACCTGGGGTTGTGTGGTGAAGGGAAATTTACCCTTTACCAAACAATCCCTGGTTTTCATGACCCTGAAGAAAGAAGCCTTCTGAAAACATTTTGGGAAAAGGAGAAAATGCTGGTTACCAGCATTTTCTCCTTTTGCCACAATGTTTTCTTTGCTACCCAAAGCAAATTTCAAATTGTTTTTGGTCAATTTAATTTTGTTGTCTGCAAATACTTCTGATTTGGACTGGTCAAAAATTATACTGTTTGGTAAAGAATTAACCTTTTACAGGTATACTACAAATTTAACTTAAAATCTTTACCAAACAATCACTTAGTCTTGAATGAAGGAAGGAAGGAAGGAAGGAAGGAAATGTAGTTGGAAAAGGAGAAAATGGTGGTAACCATCATTTTCTCCTTTTGCCACAATGTTAAATTCTGAGACAAATCACATCAAGTAAGCCACAATTTATTTGTTGACTACCAATCTTTTTAGATGGGACAAATCTCTTTTTTGGGGGTAAAGGGTTAACTGTTAACTAAACTACAAACTATGAGATTGGTCCAAATTGAAAGCAAATTTCATGACGCCGTAGAAAATTCAGCTATAATGGTGGAAATTGTTTTTGAAATGATAGAAATCTTTGTGGGAAAAGGAGAGTATCCTGACTGCCAGCACTTTCTCATTTTCCCACAATGTTTTCGAAAGTTTTTTTTTTTTTTGTTGGGACTCTTAACCCTTTACCAAACAGCAAAACTTTGGACTAAACCAAATTGAAAGCATTTGCAGATGACAGTTTCAGTGTGGCTCATATGAACTGATTTGATTGGTCGAAATGTTAAGCTGTAATATTGATCCGCCATTGATAAAAACAGAGTTATTATCATCCGCACTAATATTTGTCTCATTCAGTTTGCCGTTTTTGAATACATTAATTGCAAAACGTTGTCGTTGAAATTTGTAGGTATATAATAAAAGCAATATTATGTTGCAGTAACATTCCTGGTGTATATATTTAGTTCTCGCTGTGTAAGAAAATTTTGACATCGCTCTCAACCTTCGGTCTCGTGCGATATCAGATTTTCTCACGGTGCTCGAATATACTTATCACCACACAATCCCTACACTTCACGACCCTGAGAAAGAAGCCTATAGAAAACATTGTTGGAAAAGGAGAAAATGCTGGTAACCAGCATTTTCTCCTTTTCCAACAATGTTTTCTACTGTTCACAAAACATATTTCAATCTTTCAGTCACTATTGTTTTGTTGTCTGCAAATTCTTTTGATTTGGACAAGCCTGAAATATTGTCATTTGGTAATGAGACAGGAAAGTTATGACAACATAATAATCTGTATGTACATGCTTTAATCACGTAGCAAATTCAGACAATCCAGCTGGTGTTGTGTAAAACTGATCAATTTCTTATTTCAAGCAACTTTTTCTCTCATCTCTCATCAGTCTGATTATGATCCTCACTGCCTCCAAAGGGAAGTTTGACATACAAGGAATATATAGAGGATATGTTTTTTTTTACAGTGAAAGATCGAAATTTATTTCATCAAGTTATAATTCAATATTACATGTAGTTGTGTTCATGAACATTGGCAAGTTCTGATTGGCTGAATTTTTTTTTTAGCAGTGCCGGTACTACTTTTGCAATCAAAGTGATGTAATCAAACATGTATACAAGATTGTATAATGGTTTTCTTTCTAATTATACGCCCGAAGGGTCGTATTATGTTATACCCCCGGTCGTCCGTCCGTCTGTCCGTTAGTCCGTTAGCAATTTCTTGTGTGTGCAACTCCTCCTACAGTTTTCATTGGAATTATTTGAAACTTGCCACAATGAATCTCCATGATGTCTAGTTGTGCACCTGGGTCTTAGAATTTTGATCGCTGTTTCCGTTCCAAAATTATCTGCCCTTGATTTCTGAAATAACCAACTTTTCACTTTGAATTTTTGTTCAGGCCATAACTTCCATACCATAAAAGGTATTAAATTGAAACTACATACACTGATAGAACACATTATGGAGAAGTGCAGTGTACAAGAACCATAACTCTGCCACTTTTATTTTTTGAGTTACAGCCCTTTGTTAATTTTCAGTTTGAATTTTTGTCCAGGCCATAACTTCTAAACTATAAAAGCTATTAACTTTGAACTTCATACACTGATAGATAACATTGTGGAGAAGTGCATCGCACATGAACCATAACTCTGCCACTTTTATTTTTTGAGTTATTGCCCTTTGTTAATTTTCAGTTTGAATTTTTGTCCAGGCCATAACTTCCAAACTATAAAAGCTAATAACTTGCAACCTCATATAGTGATAGAACACTTTATGGAGAAGTGCATTGCACATGAACCATAACTCTGCGACCTTTATTATTTTACTTATTGCCCTTTGTTAATTTTCAGTTTGAATTTTTGTCCAGGCCATAACTTCCAAACTATAAAAGCTAATAACTTGAGACTTCATACACCGATAGAACACATTATGGAGAAGTGCAGTGCACATGAACCATAAGTCTGCGACTTTTTTTTTTTACTTATTGCCCTTTGTTAATTTTTTAGTTTGAATTTTTGTCCAGGCAATAACTCCCAAACTTTAAAACCTATCATCTTGAAACTTCAAAGACTTATAGAACACATTATAAAGAAGTGCACTGCACAAGAACCATAACTCTGCCATCCTTCTTTTTTTAGTTATTGCCCTTTGTTAGTTTTCTCTTTGAATTTTCGTCTGGGCCATAATTTCTAAAATATAAAAGCTATGATCTTGAACCTTTCAAAACTGATAGAACACCTTGTGGAGAACAGCAATTTACAAAATTTGTAACTGTGCCACCCTTTCTTTTTTTTTAGTTATTGCCCTTTAATATTTTTCACATATCATGGAGATTAACTACTCTTCATTCATGGCTCTTCCATCATTTCAACTCATTTCACTGACAAGCCCCTTCGGGCGTATATGCGCCGCTTTGCAAAGCTCTTGTTTCTGAACTTGCTAGCTGAATTTATTTTTTCTCTAAATATTGAAAAAAATATCCAACAGTAAATTCTATGAGAGAGCTGAAAACTCATTTTCACTTTACTGGGTTCTAATAAACTTATTTTCAGCTTAGTTCTAGCGTATTGAACTTCTAGTAATAAAGCTACTGAACCTGCAAATGTTTATTACCATAATGATGTCACGAATTTACCTCATTGTTACGTCATAATCCAGCAGTTTTACCACCCTATGAATTATGAATGAAATGAACATTAAACAAATATGCAATGTTGGATTTTCAATGAAAATGCAGTTAGTAATTTTCAAGTGTATATTTGTTGTCTGTGATATTGAATTATAAGGAATGAAGAGAATTTTTTTTTGTGTGGAGGTATGAAAAGAAAAAAAGTTAAAAACTAATCACAGTTTTTTTTTTCATACCTCCTTGAAAACAAGAAAAATATCTTCATTCCTTAACCCTTTACTCCATAGATACTCATTTCTACACATTGCTTGTAGGAGCCTTTGGAAAACATTCTGGCAAAAGGTGGAATTGCTCGTGATGAGCAATTTCACCTTTTGTCACAATGTTTTCTATGCTATCAAAAGGTGTCATATACATGTACGACACTGCTTCATCCTTGCTGTTATTTAGGGTCAATCAGAGATACCACAGAAAAGCCTTATGGGGTAAAGGGTTAATTAATACATCAACAGTAATATTGGGCCACTCGGGAAAATATTACTAATAATGTTTAAGAGATGAAAATAAATTTTGTTCTTTCACCATAAAAAATAAATACTCTATTTATTTCATGTTTTTAGCTCTTTACCACACAATCCCGACTATTAACGACCCTGAGACAGACAGTTTTTGAAAACATTGTAGGAAAAGGAGAAAATGCTGGTAACCAGCATTTTCTCCTTTTCCCACAATGTTTTCTAGCCTTCCCAAATCAAATTTCAATTTTTGAGTCACCTTTATTTTGTCATCTGCAAATGCTTTCAGTTTGGACCAGTCTAAAATTTTGTCGTTTGGTAAAGAGTTAACCCTTTCTAGGTTTTCAGGGGGAAACATATATGTACATGTAAAAATCCAGTACAGCTCTTTTCGGTTATTTGCCATTGCATGCCCCCTTTGAATAACAATTCATTACAAATATTAATATGTCAAACACAAGAAATGCAAGGTAAATTATATCATTTTTCCATCTAGTTGTGAGGTACACGCATTTTACCTTGGTAAGTTGTGTGCAGGAACAACTGTTTCTGCTTTTAATTGAAGAGTAACAATATGAATATTGGTATTTTCACTGTTTGTAATCATGAAAACTTGGTAAGTTTTAAAAGGGCCTCTTCCTCAGGGTTGTTAAAGTAAAAGGTTGAAACAAGTAAAGGTGTGTCTTTAACCCATTACCACACAATCCCTGATTTTGACGACCCTGAGAAGGAAGCCTTTAGAAAACATTGTGGGAAAAGGAGAAAATGCAGATCTTTAACCCATTACCACACAATCCCTGATTTTGATGACTCTGAGAAGGAAGCCTTTCGAAAACATTGTGGGAAAAGGAGAAAATGCTGGTTACCAGCATTTTCTCCTTTTCCCACAATGTTTTCTACCCTTCACAAAACAAGTTTTGAATTTTCAGTCACTTTTGTTTTGTCATCTGCAAATGCTTTCAATTTGAAACAGTCTAAAATTTTGACATGTGGTAAAGGGTTAAATTTTGTCACATGAGGAAGAATTGAAAATGTTGTATATTAATAATGCTTTATCATACCCTCCCCCGCCCCTCCAATTTGGATGGGGGGGGGGTTCCTGGAATCGCAATGGCTGTCTGTCCATCTGTCTGTTGACACAAACTTGTAAAGCAAAATACTCTGACAGTTTTTAGCTCACCTGAGCACAAGGTGCTCAAGGGGAGCTTTTAGGATCACTGGGTGACCGTCGTGCGTCATCAACAATTCTTTAAACATCAATTCCTCCTAAACCCCTGGGCCAATTTGGACCGAACTTGGCTGGAATGTTCCTTGGGAGGTCCTCATTAAAATTGTACAGTACAACCTGTATTCAGAGACCACTCGAGGGAAGTACTGAAATTGGTCTCTAACAGCAGGTGGTCTTTAAATACAGGTTATATTAGGTTAATGTAAAAAGGGTTGTCGTATCAAAACAGTGATCTCTTAACTCATTACCACACAAGAAAATTTTGGACTGGTCCAAATTGAAAGCATTTGCAGACGACAAAATAAAGCTGACTGAAAAATAGAAATTTTTTCTGGGAAGGGTAGAAAACACTGTGGGAAAAGGAGAAAATGCTCGTTACCAGCATTTTCTCTTTTTCCTACAGTGTTTTCAAAAGGCTTCTTTCTCAGGGGCGTCAAAAGTAGGGATTGTGTGGTAATGGGTTAAAGAAGGTGGTCTCTTAAAGCAGGTGGTCTCTAACACAGGTTTAACTGTATATGAAAATGTGCATATGCAGTTTTCATGTCCCTGCTGTGATTTGTTGAGGGATTATCTCCCCTTGAACTTTTTTCAACTCTTACTTATATTGTGTGTACTAAACCATTCTGCATTCTGTGACAAAGACCCGCTTTGTCACAAGGAGCTGGCAGGGGGTATGATCATGTTAGCTCCTTACCACACAAGCCTGACTTTTAACTCTTACCACACAAGCTCGACTTTTAACTCTTACCACGCAAGCCCGACTTTTAACTCTTACCACGCAAGCCCGACTTTTAACGACCCTGAAAAAGAAGCCTTTTGAAAACATTGTAAGAAAAGGAGAAAATGCTGGTAACCAGCATTTCCTCCTTTTCTTACAATGTTTTCTACCATTCACAAAACTAATTTCAGTCACTTTTATTTTGTCATCTGCAAATGCTTTCAATTTGGACCAATCTGAAAATTTGTCATTTGGTAAATGGTTGAGTGATAGCTTTAGTTGAAATATTGTTTATTCCTAGCGATGTTGTTTTTGTTTTACATATACATGTATTTTATTTTATCTTTTAACTGTGGCACTGAAAATAAACGCGCCATGCACTGGCAAAAGGGTGCTTAGCACATCTCCACGATTGCTAATTTCTGTTTATTTATCGTCGCTACCTGTTGCCAATCTGAGCGACGCCCCCAGAAGACAGTTAGTTGTTACGGGGAGTAGTGCAAGGATACAAGACGAAACTACTGACAGCTTAGCCTGGTTCTTTAATGTGCTCGGCGTATAGCACGGTAACACGGGTCCTCGGTTTAACTTCTCATTCGAAAGACTATTCGTAATTTTATTTGTCCAGCCGGGGATTCGAACCCACAACCTGTAGTGATCCGAAACATTGTGTTCACGAGTCCTACGCTCTATCTACTGAGCTAAGATGGGAGGTCGGTAAGTTTGTAGAACTCGGTATTTTTCTTTACAATTCAAATGTTTTTCTTTTATTTTTGTGCAGTATAAACCTTTGCCAGTTGAATGATAAAAGCCATTCAGTCAACACTTTACAGTTTTTGCTCTTACTTTTTGTTGGAAAACCTATACCCATAGACAAAAATGAAAAGTCAGAATATTGACTTCAGAGCACAAGTCCAGAGTTGCACAAGCGGTTATTCGTGAGTTCAAGCTCGAGCAGTTAAATCACCCACCATACAGTCCAGACCTGGCCCCAACTGATTATTGTCTCTTCTGAAATTTTATATCCCACTTGCTTGGAGCGAGATTTCCGGATGATAATGAGCTCAAGTCTGCTACAAAGTGGCTTCTGACTTTCCATTTTTGCCAATGTGTATAGGTTTTCCAACAAAAAGTAAGAGCAAAAAAAGTAAGAGCTGACTAAATGGCTGTTATTATTCAACTGTCAAAGGTTTATTCTGCCAAAAAATGAAAGAAGAAATTTTGATTTGTACAGAAAAAAAACCGAGTTCTATGAACTTATTGACCTCCCCCTCGTATATCGGCCGATTATATCTCCACGATGCTTAATGCCAAGCATGCCGCCACCACAAGATCATGGGTGTATGAAATTTATTGTTGGACAACTTACTGAATCCTACTGTAGTCTGGTCCTTTGACATGTAAAAAAATTGACCAATTGCAAAAAGTTTCGGCCCAGGTCAGCATGCGCGGACTGCGCAGGCTGACCTGGATCGATACTTTTTGCAGATGCATTAAGCCCCCTTTTCACAGAGGTGGGCAGCTTAAATGGGTATATAAATTTGGTGTTTCAGTGTTTGAATTTCTTTCCTTTGTAAATAAAACTGACAACAGAGAGCTCTCCTGATAAAGGGAGTGGTTTTGATTTCAAAATTTAGAGTTTGAATTATCCTCCACAAAACCCTATGTTGTGGGTACTCATTAGAATCGTCTCATCGAGACGATTCTAATGAGTACCCACAACATAGCGTTTGGAAGAGAAATAATGATTTTAGAATACCATCACTCCCTCTTATCTGGAGCTCTGTGACAATTTGGGGACATTTTGGACCCCACTCGGCCTTACTGAAATAATCTTTAACCAACAAAAATCACGGATTTTAAGGTCCCGGATAAAAAAAAGCATTTTAAAAGCATTTGTGAAAAGTAGAAAATGCTGGTTACCAGCATTTTCTCCTTTTCCCGCAATGTTTTCTACTCTACAAAGGCCAAATTCTGTCGATTAAAATATCATTCAATCATTATTTTATCCCATATGAATGGAAAACATGGCAATATTAAATCAACCCTTTACCAAAAAATCCCGGGTTTTTAAGGTCCCGGATGAAAAAAAAAAAAGCACGCACGCACATTTTAAAATCATTGTTGGAAAAGGAGAAAATGCTGGTTACCAACATTTTCCCCTTTTCCCACGATGTTTCCTGCTCTATCCTTGACAGGTTGTGCCATTTAAATCACCCTAAATTTGTCGTCTGCAAATGACTTGAATCTAGACAAGTCCAACTTTAAGAAGAGTAAACCCTTTCGCAAACAATCCCGGGTTTTTTACGATCCGGAGGAAAAAAGCCTTTTGAAAACATTGTGGTAACCGGTATTTTCTCCTTTTCCCACATTGTTTTCTACTCTTCTAAAGTCATCGAGTTTCAGTTGTTTTGGCACATTTATTTCGCTGTCTGCAAATGCTTTCAATTTGCACAAGTTTGAAATTTTGTCGTTTGGTAAAGAGTTAAATATTAGTGTCACGCTAAACGCGCATATTAAACAACCACTGACACACTGTCATCCCAGTATTCAGACGAAAAACATCTGCCCCGTTTGGTTGCCATGGAATTTAAAATGTCGCGATTTACCGTTAAGGTCCCGGATGTTTATTCACGCATCAGTGCACAGGCGCGTGCCTCGTCGCGTGACAGCATCAATGACAGGTAAACAAATACCTGAAGTGGCGCGTGCCGACTTTGGTCACGTGATCGGTGTAATGTACCCTTTCGCAGACGATATCGACTTTTTTCGACACCGGATATTTAGTGTGGTTCCGTATTTGGTTTGGAGGCAATATTCTGAGAATGATGTATGCTAGTTTATGATACTTCGTCAATTATTGGCATTTTTGACACCTCGCGTTCCAAGCCTTTCTCATAGAACGGTCTTTAAAAAAAACAGAACTTCGGATTCTTATTATTTTCCGCTTCCCTTAGCACAGGTCCATGCTAGTCTCAATAATGAGACGCTACAGTGACTTTTTTTTTTGTCATATTTGGACATGTATTGTGCTCCGTACCGTCTCAAGTCCGTCGTTAATTTTCCAGTAGAAAAGATATTTAAGCGCTTTAATATATATACTGCCTTTCTGTGACGTCGGTTTAATCTGTATTGCAGCAAAATACAATTAAATTTAAGCAACTAACATGATCAAATACAAATTATTAAACCTTTCATTACCTAAAAAGCTTGTAGAAGTCGTTTATAACATGCTAATCTGGGCAAAAACACTGACAAAATTTATCATCCGTGGCAGCCATTTTGAGTGTTTTCAGGAATGTAAATAACTCAAGTAACAGATGAAATGTATAGTTTTCTCTTATGTTCAGTATTTGAATTGAAACTAAATCATTTGTATTTCAAACGAAGGATTATTAAATGCACAAGCAGCAAGCATGTTTAAATCCTAGTTTTGTGCTCTATTTGTGGAATTATAAGAGTTCAAACTTGCGCAAAAATCTGTGCCGAACTTTCAACCGGTTTTGTCTTGCTGGTCTCCGTACCCAGAGGCGACCGGTCAAAAAGTAACATCGCCTTTGGGTCAGTTTTGTTTCAGTTACCTGTACCAGTGTCCACCGTCCATGCGGTAATAATAATATATATATTTTACCTTTTCGAAGTCAAATTCATAACTAATTTGATAAAATGGTGTTTTACTTCCTTTCAAAGCTTTACCAAACGACAAAATTTTAGACTGTTCCAAATTGAAAGCATTTACAGACGAAAAAAATTAACGTGACTTACAAATTTCAATTTGTCTCCGACTGGGTAGAAAACATTGTGGAAAAAGGTTACCAGCATTTTCTCCTTTTCCCACCATGTTTTCAAAAGGTTTCAATCTCAGGGTCATGAAAAACAGGGATTAATTGGAAAAGGGTTGATACTATTTTAGTCATTATGACGGCGAAACCTTAACATATTCATGTTTTACCCGGGTTTCAGCAATACTACAAATTCATAATTGACACAATCTCTGTGAAAAGAGGGCTTTATGCATCTACAGAAAGTATCGATCCGGTTGTCTGCGCATGTCATATTCTTCGACGATTCAACTTGTGTTATATGACGCACCATTGGCCCCGAAAGCGGACAGACTGTAACCTTACGCTCTATAAAGTAGCAATGTAGAAAATAGCTTTTATAGATGAGTATTTATAGAATGCCATCTAGTGAGAGAAAACATTGTGGGAAAAGGAGAAAATGCTGGTAACCAGCATTTTCTCCTCTTCCCACAATGTTTTCTACCCTTCGCAAAACAATTTTCACTTTTATTTTGTCGTCTGCAAATACTTTCGATTTGAACAAGCCAACAATTTTGTCGTTTGGTAATGAGTTAACAGAATTTTATCTTTTCCAACAATGTTTTTTACTAGTCCTCCCCCCTTTCCCCCCCCATTCCCCCCTTCCCCCCCAAAAAAAGAGAGAAAAAGATTTTAATCTATCAGCCACATTAATTTTGTCATTTTGTCGTCTGCATATGCTTTCATTTTGATGGAATACAGTAACCATTATTAAAACTATGCGGATGGTATACCTGCCACAAAACGCACCAGGAGTTACCATCTAGGGTACTAGGCAACTCACTGACCTTTTGCAGACAATATAGATTAAGATCAGACTGAAAAGAACGTGCAGTCTGATCTTTGATTGCCTTGAATTTTCTGCAAATACTTTCAATGTGGACTAGCCTAAAATTTTGTCGTTTGGTAAAGAAGTTACAAATATGTCCGTAGACCATGAAATACAGTGACCATTGTTATAGCTATTGATTGTACACCTTCCACAACATTCAGCAGGAATAAAACGTCACCCAACAATCCAGGAATTTGTTAACGAACCTGAGAAAGGAGCCTTTTGAAAACATTTTGGGAAGAGGAAAGAAAATTCTGGTTACCAGCATTTTGTCCTTTTCCAACAATGCCAGTTTTGTTTTTTCACATACCATAATTTATGGAAGGAAGATTTTTGTCATTTAGGCTGCTTTGAATTTGTCGCCTGCAGGTGCTTTCAATCTGGAAGAATAATAAAAATTTGTCGTTTAGAAAAGAATTTATAGTTGCACCTGGAAATATCATTTAAACCTTTTAACCCTTTCCCAAGCATTCCCTGATTTTCACTACCCTGAAAAAAGCAGCTTTTAGAAAACGTCGTGGGAAAAAGAGTGCATTTTCTCCTTTTCCCACAATGTTTTCTCCCTTCCCAGACCAACTTTCATAAATTCAGTCTCGTTAATTTTGTTGACTAAAATTTTGTCTTTTGGTAAAGAGTTACATGAGAAAATTTTAGACTGGTCCAAATTGAGAGCATTTCGATGGCTGAGTGCAACACTATCCTAAGTGCCTATACAAAGTATAGGCACTTAGGATAGTGTTGCACTCACCCATCGATTTGCAGACGACAAAATAAAGGTGACTGAAAAATCGAAATTTGGTCTGGGAGGGGTAGAAAACACTGTGGGAAAAGGAGAAAATGCTGGTTACCAGCATTTTCTCCTTTTTCCACAGTGTTTTCAAAAGGCTTCTTTCTCAGGGAAGTCAACAGTAGGGGTTGTGTGGTAATGGGTTAAGAGATTGAATGATAATAATATGGTGTCTAACAGCCTTTTTAACAATATTTCCGTTATGTCTCAGCGGCCAGTGCACCTGTTCTTTTAAGAGAATAATCATTTAATTCAATATGTCGTCTGCAAATCATCTGAATACAGTCTATAGTTCGGAGGATTAAATGCTATATGCGGGCATTCGAGGTTTTCGTATTTCTGAAATTCATCCGTTTCAGGCAGAATCCCGACTTATAATGACGTTGAAAAAGAAGCCTTTTAAAGACATTGTGGGAACATTTTAAAAAACATTGTGGGAACATTTAAAAACATTGTGGGAAAAGAAGAAAATGCTGGTTACCAGCATTTTCCCCTTTCCCCACAATATTTTCTACCCTTCATTTGAGTGACCTTGACTTTGTCGTCTGCAATGCTTTCAATTTGGTCTGAAATTTTGTCGTTTTTTTTTTTTTTTAAAGACTTGCACCTTAAAATGTAACAGCTTCTACCTCATCAGAATTCACATGCCACAAATAATATTCATACGTCGAAATGACCACAGCTACAAGAGCCCAGTACACTTTAACCCTTTACCCCATTAAGGCATTTCTATGGTATCGCTGACTGAACCGCAAGGATGAAACCGTTTCTTATGTGTATATGACACCTTTTGATAGCATAGAAAACATTGTGACAAAAGGTGAAATTGCTCGTCACGAGCAATTTCACCTTTTGTCACAATGTTTTCAAAAGGCTCCTACAAGCAATGCGTTGAAATGAGTATATATGGAGTAAAGGGTTAACCTTCTTGTAGCTCAGGTTACGTTTGACTGCTTGAATCAAAGACGAAGGGAGGTAACTTTGACAAGCACCGAATATACGTTGTCTGCCATTATCTCCCGCTAGATAGTACAAATACACATTTATGTAATTTGGGCATTCTGGGTACAGAACCGGCCTATTTTTTTTAAGCGATAACCGTTACTTTGAATTTCAAACTAAAGTAAACGTTTACTTTACTCAATAAAACGCTACTTTGTATGACTCGTTCAGCTATGATCAGCTAAATTATTATAGTTTAGAGAAATCTGGAGCTGAAACAGGCCCGATTATTGATAGTAGCCATTTTCTTCATTGCTACTTTATTAGCGCGTATAACTACAATCCCCCCAATATTGGGGGAAGTGATGCGTCATAACAGACAGGTCGAATCTTCGAAGAATATGACATGCGCAGACAAAGATCTATCTAATTTGGGCATTCTGGGTACAGAATCGGACTACTTTTCTACGCGACAACCGTTACTTTGAATCTCAAACTAAAATAAAAGGAAATTCGTCACTGGCACATGATTAATGACTTTTAAATTTTATAAAATAACAAAAATGTAATTATAATTATTTTCCATAATGTTTTCTTCGGATGCTATGTTTGAAGCTTCGTTCGTGTATTTCCGTATGTAAATGAGCGAGTTGCTCATGTAAAAATAGACCGTTTCCCGTCGGTGTCGACCCAGGCAGTAGTAAATATCTGGAATTTCTTGTTGTCGGATGGTTTTCGACTACTGGAATCTTATGACTGAAAATTTTAAGGCTGTGGAAGTATAAGGATGACTTTTTTTTTTATACTTTTGTGAAATTTTCGTCCCAAAACTTGAAGGGCCACCTTTAATATGTACAAAAATTGGGGCGCTTAACTCTTTACCAAACGACAAAATTTTAGACTGGTTCAAATTGAAAGCATTTGCAGACGACAAAATAAAGATGACTGAAAAATTGAAATTTGTTGTGGGTAGGGTAGAAAACACTGTGGGAAAAGGAGAAAATGCTGGTTACCAGCAATTTCTCCTCTTCCTACAGTGTTTTCAAAAGGTTTCTTTCTCAGGGGTGTCAAAAGTAGGGATTGTGTGGTAATGTGTTAAGGTAACACCTGTGTAATGGAAAAAAGCTATTTCCACTAAAATATCATCCTGCAAAATTAGCTATAATTAAAAATGAGTATTATTGAACTAATTTCACCGATTCATTTTTTTGCCATTTTTTCCTTCTTTGAATTATCATTTATAAATCTAAATCCACTATATTCTCAATTCAAAAAGAGATAATAATTACCTCCCTTTTCAGAAAACATACAAAAGTATCAATATATAATTTCGAGATAGACATACACGGAATTACTGATCCGTTAGAAATGGGCAAAAAATATTATTTCTGCATAAATCCTTATTTATCCTTATTTATCAACCAATTAGAATTTTCACCGGAAGTGCATTACACAAGTCTTACCTTACCGTATCTCCATCATCCATCATAGCCATCACATGCTAATAATGGACCCAGAGCAGCCACTTCTTTTATCAACCGACTTAATCATGATGAAGAATGGTCATTTGACATATAGAAAATTAACCAATAGCGAAAAGTTTCGACTCAAGTCAGCCTGCGCGAAATGCGCAGGCTGACTTGAGTCGAAACTTTTCGCAGGTGAATTATGTGCCCTTTTCAAAAAACATAGCTCCATTTTACTTCTGCAACACACAAAACAAATAACAACAACAACACAAATGGGTAAAGCTGTATTAAAGTTTACATGTGGGACACCAAGCTCGCAGCATCAATATGACATATAACTTGGCATATATATATATATTTTTTATACTTTTATTCGCCACGTCAACTGGTATGACGGGAATCGTGGCCATCTCCCATCATACCTTACAATTCAATAGGTTTGTTAGTAGTGTGTGAGTGTTAGTTACTAACTTGGCATTTTTTGTTACTTCCCAAAACCATCAATCAACACAATTTCTGTGCAGTTAGTCCCCGTGTATCCACTGGTACATGTACAAGTATGGGTGGTTGCACCATTGTTGCATACTCCTCCATTCTGGCATGGGTTAGTGACACAATAGTCAACTGAAATCAACAACAATAAAGCGTTAAACCTGAAAGTGTGAAGATACAAAACCATCAATCAACACAATTTCTGTGCAGTTAGTCCCCGTGTATCCACTAGCGCATGTACAAGTATGGATGGTTGCACCATTGGTACATACTCCTCCATTCTGGCAGGGGTTACTGGCACAATAGTCAACTGAAATCAACAACAAGAAAGCGTTAAACCTAAAAGTGTGAAGATACAAAACCATCAATCAACACAATTTCTGTGCAGTTAGTCCCCGTGTATCCACTAGCGCATGTACAAGTATGGATGGTTGCACCATTGGTACATATGCCTCCATTCCGGCAGGGATTAGTGGCACAATAGTCAACTGAAATCAACAATAGAGCATTAAACCTTTACCACATTATCCTGAGTTTTAACAATCTTCAGGAGAAAGGCCTCTGAAAAACGTCCTGGGAAGAAGGAGAAAATACCGGTAACCAGCATTTTCTCCTTTGACAACAAGAGGGCCACGATGGCCCTGTATCGCTCCACTGGCCAATAAGTCAAAACAGTACAAGCAAAAGATTACAATACTTGGCCAATAGGTTTTAAATAGAAGACATTTAAATTTTTCTTCTATAAAATCCTTCGAGAAAGTTATGATCCCACGGCAAAGCATTTTTTTACAACAAAGCTACATTTACTTGAATCCTTGAGTTGGTCGACAAGATACAGCCCCAGACCAAATAAAACAGGTCTAGAATGTGTGGTTATAAACAAGAAGATGTTCAAATCTTGCTCAATAAAAAGCCCTGTAAAACAAGTTTGCTCAATGAAAGGCCCTGTAAAATATGTGACCTATGAGACAGGTTTATCAAGTTTTCACTATAAATGCCAATGTAAAACTTGTGACTTTGGGGTGGGGTAAAACTTCACCCCCAAGGTTAAAATTTGGGCCCTCTTGGTAGAGGACCGTTTGATAAAGCTACATGCAAAATTTGGTAGCCCTAGGCCTTATAGCTATGTACGAGTAGATTATTAAAGTTTCCCTATATAAGCCTATGTCAAACTTGTGACCCCTGGGGCGGGGCCAAATTTGACCCCAGGGCTATAATCTGGGCACTCTTGGTAGAGATCCCCTAGATAAAGCTACATACAAAATCTGATAGCCCCAGGACTTATGGCTAGGTGCGAGAAGATTTTTAAAGTTTTCCCTATATAAGCCCATGTAAAATTTGTTACCCCCCCCCTCAGCGCAGGGACAATTTGACCACTGGGCTATAATTGGGACATCCTTGGTAGAGGTCCACTAGATAAAACTACATGCCAAATAAAGTAGGCCGAAGAAGATTTATAAAGTTCTCCCTATATGTTCTCCCCCATGTAAAACTTGTGACCCCAGGGCGGGGCCAATTCTAACCCCAGGGCAATAATTTGGACATCCTTGTTAGAGGTCCACTGGATAAAGCTACATGCCAAATTGGGTAGCCCTAGGCCCTATGACTAGATAGAAGAGGAATTTTAAAGTTCTCACTAAATAAGCCCATGAAAAACTTGTCCCCGTTGCGGGGCCATTTTTGACCCCAGGGCTATAATTTGAAGAAACTTGGTAGAGGTCCATTAGATAAAGCAACATGACAAATTTGGTACCCCAGGGCCTACAGTTTCAGACAAGAAGATTTTCGAAGATTTTCAACCATGGCAGGATAATTTCTGTGAAGTTTCATCAAAACTGGCTTGGTAGCTTCAGAGAAGATGTTTAAACAAGAGGGCCAAGATGGCCCTGGATAGCTCACCTAAATTTTTAAGATGACCGTAGCCTTTTTTTTTGAGGAATTGAAACATTGGAAACAAAATAATTATTTTGCCAAGCAATTTTCAAAAGATGACCTGTAAAAGTCATTTAAAAATCTGACCATCAATTTCAGAAAAGAAGAATTTTTAAGAATTTCTTAATTTCCATATAGTGCAAGTAGGCCCCATTAAACAATTTTTGAAAAGGTTAATTCAAGGAACATTGCTGTGAAATCGTTTTAAAACCTGATCAGACGTTTCAGAGAAATAGAATTTTCAAGAATTTCTTGATGTATAGTGCAAGTAGACCCCATTCACCAGAGTCATGTTTCTTGACGGATCAAAATTTCGCGAACATTTATTGAAAAAGGTCACCCATGGAACATTGTTGTGAAATTATTTTAAAATCTGACCTGGGGTTTCAGAGAAGAAGAATTTTCAAGAAATTCTTCATGTCTGTATAGTGCAAGTAGCCCCCATTCACCAGAGCCATGTTTCTTGACGGATCAAAATTTCGCAAACAATTTTTTAAAAGGGTCACCCAAGGAATATCTATGAAATTATTTCAAAATCTGACCAGCCGTTTCGGAGAAGAAGAATTTTCAAGAATGTCTTCATGATCGTATAGTGCAAGTAGCCCCCATTCACCAGAACCATGTTTCTTGACAGATCAAAATTTCGCAAACACTTTTTGAAAAGGGTCACCTAAAGAACATCCCTGAAAAAATATTTTAAAATCTGACCAGCAGCTTCAGAGAAGAAGAATTTTTAAGAATTTCTTCTTTGCCATATAGTGCAAGTAGCCCCCATTCACCAGAGCCATGTTTCTTGACGGATCAAAATTTCGTGAACAAATTTTGAAAACGGTCACCCAAGGAACATCCCTGTGAAATTATTTGAAAATCTGACCAGCGGTCTCAGAGAAGAAGATTTTTAAAGAATTTCTTAGAAAATTCCATTTGGTTGATATGGCAACCAGAGTTTTTTACGGAATCAAATTTTATGAACAGTTTTTAAAGAGGACCTCCCAAGGAACATTCAAGCCAAGTTTGGTCCAAATCGCCCGAAGGCTTTAGGAGGAGTTGATGTTTAAAGAATTGTTGACGACGCACAACGGACGACGGGCACCGGGTGATCCTAAAAGCTCCCCTTGAGCACGTTGTGCTCAGGTGAGCTAAAAAAGGTTAATGCAAAGACGGACGGACACACTTACGCACGACGGACAACGGACCGTGACATAAGCCCACTGGCCTTCGGTCAGTGGAGCTAACTAGGAACGATTGATTGAATAGAGTTTAACACCGTTTTCAACATTATTTCAGACATATCAAAGCGACTGTTCACGAATTCATATATTTCCTGGGTTTACTACAACTAGGCTAGGATTGTGATGTGCATTGTCCAAGGACAATCCCACAAAAACTCAACTTGATCCAATGTGACTTTAACCCCGGAACTACAAGTTACAACTCTCATGCTTTACTACTGAGCCATGTAGGACCTTACTATAAAACAAAAACATAAAGATTTTTTCTAGAAATTCATCAGATAAAGCTACATGCCAAATTTGGTAGCCCTTGGCCTTATGGTTTCAGACAAGACATATTCGAAGATTTCTTTTTTTTTCACTTTTGTAGCCTTGACAACCAGAGTTTTTGAAGGAATCGACTTCTTTCAAGACATTCTGAAGAGGATCATGGCAGGATCAGTTCTGTGAAGTTTCATTAAATTTAGATGTTTAGTTTCAGAGAAGAAGTTGTTTAAAATGAAAACTAACGCACACATGGACAGACACACATACACATGCACGTACAGACAAACGCACAAGGGACAGCGGGTCATGACATAAGCAGGCCAGTGGAGCTAAAAATCTACATAACAAATACACTTCCAACATAAAACACTAACACACAAGTCTGATATTCAGGCACAAAGCTTTCCTCTAAAAATGTCAACCTATTTCTTTCACTTCTAGCATTCTTTCATTTCCAGGCAAAATGACAGTCTAGTTGACAGCACATATTGCCTCTAACACACCAAAAGGGGCATTCGAACATTTGCATAAAGTATCGTCTCGGAACGGCCTGAACAGTGTGCCGAGACGGCACTTTCCGTTTTTATGTTTTCTTTTTTTTTCTGTTTTGCGCAAGTCTACTGCAGCACAAAATCTACTGTATGGTAGTCGTAAAGTGCCGTCTCTGATTAGCCTGTGCAGACTGGGCAGGCTGATCAGCGACGACAATTTATGCAAATATCCGAATGTCCTTTTTCGCTTGTTGCAAGCCATAATTTATAATGATCAGATAACAAAGAATGACCAGTTCCTTCTGATGCCACAAGATTTACAAGCCTGTAAAAAGGTATCCAATGTTTATTTAAAGTTACAAATTATGTGAAAAAAAAAAAAAATACAGAGCGCAGGGTGATGTTAAAAAAGAAATTAGTTATTACGTCATTTTTTAAGTTTGGATAAATAGAGGATATTTGGTTTTTTTTCGGTGAAAGATCGAAATTTATTTCATCGAGTGGACACCATCGGTAATATTTTCACGAGTGGCGCAGCCACGAGTGAAAATATTACCGATGGTGTTCACGAGATGAATTAAATTTCTATCTATCACCGAAAAAAAACCAAATATTCTATTTATTTCATGCTTTTAACCCATTCTGGGAGGACCTTTATCAAAATCCAGTACAGTTCTTTTCCGTCATTCCCCGTGGCGTACCCCTCCCGCATAGCAACGCATTACAATATTACGTGAAGCGCGAGAAATAATAGGCATGTGACGTCATATTTCCCATCTGGTTGTTAGGCACGCGCAATTTACCTAGGCAACAAGAACGTGAAAATCGGTATTTTCACTGGTGGTACCAGTGTAAGATCGAAAAATATTTTCACTGCTATTTCTCGATATCCTACTGGAAAGCATGAAATAAAGATATATCTTCATTAGCATAAAAAAGAAATATTATTATACCTTGTGTACAATTCTGACCAATAAATCCACTTGAGCACGAACAGTTATAGGAGCTTCCATTCTTGGTGCATCTACCATTATTTTCA
Source organism: Tridacna crocea (assembly GCA_943736015.1). Lineage (NCBI taxonomy): Eukaryota > Metazoa > Mollusca > Bivalvia > Cardiida > Cardiidae > Tridacna > Tridacna crocea. The sequence continues at coordinate 39,308,059 of OX031071.1, read as the reverse complement.
CAAGGTGATGGTGTACAAAAGTCCTCTACAAACAAGTGTTAATGGAATGGAAAATGATAAATGTGATTTAATGCTTTACCAAACAATTCCCGCACTTTTACAACACATTCTACCCTTTCTAATAGCCTTTCATGGTAATGAGTTAAAAGGGGGCTTAATATATATCTTCAAAAAAATGTCAACCATTTTTTCATGCTTTCTGGTAGGATATCGAGAAATAGCAGTAAAAATATTTTTCGATCTTACACCGGCACAACCAGTGAAAATACCGATTTTCACGTTCTTGTTGCCTAGGTAAATTGCGCGTGCCTAGCAACCAGATGGGAAATATAACGTCATATACCTTACATTTCTCGCGCTTGACGTGATATTGTAATACGTTGCTATGCGGGAGGGGTACGCCACAGGAAATAACGGAAAAGAACTGTACTGGATTTTGATAAAGCTCCTCCCAGAAAGGGTTAAAAGCATGAAATAAATAGAATATTATTTTTTTCGGTGAAAGATCGAAATTTATTTCATCTCGTGAACACCATCGGTAATATTTTCACGCGTGGCTGCGCCACACGTGAAAATATTACCGATGGTGTCCACTCGATGAAATAAATTTCGATCTTTCACCGAAAAAAAAAAAAATGTCATCTATATATTAACCTGTATGGATCACACAGGCTGACATGGATCGATTGTTTTTTCTATTGTAATTTTTCTGCATTGTAAAAGACTGTTTAAACTCTCGAGTTTAAAACCAGGTAAATTGTTAGACTAAATCGAGTCTTACTGATTCATAATTGTATGACGATTTACTCAGTATTTCACACTAGAGAGACGCATTTTAATCCATTACCACACAATCCCTGCTTTTGACGCCCCTGAGAAAGAAGCCTTTTGAAAACACTGTAGGAAAAGGAGAAAATGCTGGTAACCAGCATTTTCTCCTTTTCCCACAGTGTTTTCTACCCTTCCCAGAACAAATTTCAATTTTTCAGTCTCCTTTATTTTGTTGTCTGCAAATGCTTTCAATTTGAACCAGTCTAAAATTTTGTCGTGTGGTAAAGAGTTAACCCACTTATGCAACAGCATTGCCTGTTAGATTTTAGCCTTGTAACTAAAAAAAATACACTAATAATGCATGAATATGGGCCTAAATCAACCTCATTTATCTGGCCTCAAGTTAACTCTCTAACATGACACGTGAATTCGGCTCTATAAACACAGTGCAACAAAAGCGTGGTAAAATCTACGTTATTCTATGTAGTCTGTGATCATTCTGTATAGAAAAGTTATTCAGTGGAGTATAATGTGCATCAGTATCTAAACTCCAAGTATGAACTTGTTTTTCTTTGATTCAGAGTTGGTCATTCCTTCTATAATAGTTTATCTTTCATTCTAACATGACACTCGACTTTGGCTCTATAAACACATTGCAAGGAAAACGTGGTAAAATCTGCGACAAATCCATGTAGAGTGACGTCATCCTATATCTCGTGACGTCATTCAATGAGTGAGTTATTCAATGGAACATAATCTTCATCCGCGTTTTTACTCTTAGTTTGAACTTGTTTTCCTTTCATTAAGAATCGGCCATGTTAGAATCGAAACAATCTTCTTTCTATTGTGGTATATCGTTCAATAAACCACGTTGAGAGTTACATGTATGAGGCGCAATGAATGACCCACTCGGGCTATCGCCCTCGTGGATTATTTATTGTGCCTCATAACTCACAACTGTGGTTTATTGAACGATATACCACGATAGAAAGAAGATTATTTCTTAATTCTAACATGACACGCGACTTTGGCTCTATAAACACAGTGCAAGGAAAACGTGGTAAAATCTGCGACAATCCATGTAGAGTGACGTCATCCTATATCTCGTGACGTCATTCAATGAGTGAGTTATTCAATGGAACATAATCTTCATCCGCGTTTTAACTCTCAGTTTGAAGTTGTTTTCCTTTCATTAAGAATCGACCATGTTAGAATAGAAATAATCTTCTTTCTATCGTGGTAAATCGTTCAATAAACCACGTTGTGAGTTATGAGGCGCAATGAATGACCCACTCGGGCTATCGCCCTCGTGGATTATTTATTGTGCCTCATAACTCACAACTGTGGTTTATTGAACGATATACCACGACAGAAAGAAGATTATTTCTTAAATAAACCACGTTGAGAGTTATGAGGAGCAATGAATAACCAACTCGGGCTGTTGCCATCGTGGATTATTATTGTGCCTCATAATTCACAAATGTGGTTTATCGAACGATAAACCACGATAGAAGGAAGATATTTTCATGAATAAGCATGCTTTTATGCATCAAGATAAAAATTAAAACTGAACACATTTGGGATAAACATTCAAAGCTGAAGGATAAACATGATCTACAGAAGTAAAAGTTCAAATTATACATGCAATAAGTTGCGTGCAGATAGAAACAGGTGTTGAATCATTGACCCATTACCACAGACTGGCGAGTTTTGACGACCTTTAGAAAGAAGCCTTCTGAAAACATTGTGGGAAAAGGAGAAAATGCTGTTTACCAGCATTTCGTCCTTTTCCCACAATGTTTTCTACTCTATCATTTGAGCCACATTAAAATTGTCTTCTGCGCATGTTTTCAATTTGGACAGGGCTAAAAATTTGTCGTCTGATTAACAATTAACAATTATAAATTGTATGAATGAAATGGACATTCTCAATGAGTACTAAAGATGCCTGTCAAAATATTCTGCAAAGAAACAGACAGTGTAGATTTAAAGTCATCCTGCAGATTAAGTTGCACTGCCCACATACATAATTAAATCTGTGATCAGTAGTGAAACCATTCATCTTTTGGTTGCTAGGCGCGACTGGCTGACCTTTAACGGACTGTGCAGATCAAGATCAGCCTGCACAGAACGTGCAGTCTGATCTTTGATCTACACTGTCCGATACGGAGATATTATTCCTCAACACACAACTTTAAAACAGTACTGTTTGGGTTAATAGTATAGAATTGAAAATTTAATGTTAGTTACTTAGCAGGGTTAGGGTTAACAAGTCTTGTAAATCTTTTTGGACACACAATATTATCCAAAATATATAGAGATCAAAGTACCATTTTGCACCAGTGCCAAGCAATGACGATAAAGCTTTAGAAATTTTTCTTCATCAAATATGCAAAAAATATTAATCCATTCATCGACAGAGAACTCTTCAAGATTCATCAACAATTTGGCTATCTTATTCTTTATGCCATCTGCTGAAAAAATCATAGATTTGGTTTCATGGCACTGCATGTGGGCGTCAACAATCCTGGGGTTGCTTTTCTGTGAAAATTCCAAGTTTAAAATGGTGCATACCTATGTAAACAATAATTTGATGGCTGCCCACCCTTTTTGTATTGGTTTCTCTTTGTATACCTAAGAGCTTTCCCAAGTTCAAAATAAATATCTTCAGTATTTACAGGGATATTATGAAATTTGAAAGTTTTGCATAATGACAGAGCAGACAACAACAAAAGCTGCGGCTATGTTAATAACTCAATGTTTTCTTTGAAAACACCCGAGCTTAAAAACCCAGATAAATGAGGATGATTGGAGGATAGTTTTTTATACGAGTACATCTCCCACATAAAAAAGTAACTACATGTACTTTCAGACAAAAAACATTCTGATTAGAAATGTATTCCATACTTACCATTCACGATAATAGTTACAGTTGTTGTGCTCGAGAGTGTACCGTCAGATGCCTTAAAATAGAAAAAATGATCAGATCTACAGAAAAGAGGGAATGGTAGTATTCTAATTTCTAAATCCATCTTTTCTCTTACAAACACAAGGTGTTTTCATGACGCAAACAACAACTGGGCTATAACAATAACTCACTTACTTTTACAAACATCTGAGAAAAACCAAGATAATTACCTGTACATCTAAAGTAAAGGGTGAACCTCCCATTAGGTTAGCACTTGTTGCCACTGTTATGATTCCGCTTGAATCAATTGCAAATGTATTGCCAGTATTTCCACCTGTAGAGGATGGTAAATCACAGCTTTAAAATTTAAAATGCAAGATTGAGCTCTTCTCACAACTTTCCCCATCCAATGCTTCTCTGACCCACAGGAACAAAGCTTAGATTGAGCTCTTCTCAAAACTTTCCCAGTCCAATGCTTCTCTGACCCACAAGAACAAAGCTTTTTCGAAACATAATTGAAACATGAGAAATGCTGGCAACAAGTATTTTTCACCATATCAAACAATGTTTCCGACCCTTTCCTAGACAAAATTTATCATTTAAGTCAAATTTGTTATTTTAAGTTACTTTCAATTTATCCTCATTATATTCCTTCAATTATATAGTTCATCCAAAATGGATAAATATTTATGGCTTGAGCCCTAAAATTAACAAAAATATGACAGATGGAACATATTAGTTTGAATTTTACAAGTACATAGGTAGTTTATTACATAAATGGTTGGAACAGAGAACAGCATGTGAAAGAAGAATGATTTAGACTGCGGTGGAAAAATTTGTTACAAAAAGCCAATTTTTCTTACAAATGCTGGTCAGTGTACATGTACCAACCACTTTTGTAACTAATGGCATTCTACGATAAAATTTTCCAACTCATTTTTCGCTCCTTTCATGTTTTCATAAATAAATGTGACTCATATGATGAGATCTGTCTTTGAACATATTTTGGGAAAAGGAGAAAAATGCTTGTTGTCAGCATTTTCTCCTAATCCCTTTTATGTTCAATAGCCTTCATCCTATAAGCGATGGATGAGTAAATGTTAAAACGAAAGGCTGTTTCTCCTTCATAAAACTAGTAACACAGGTCTAATGGCCTTGTTTAAGCTTCTTCTGTTCATCAGGGATATGCTTCTTGGCTTGTTAAATCTCAACAGTATCCTTGCCAGGTAACTTTCTGAGGTAAGAAAACTGATGATACTTAATCCACACCCCTGTGGCTACTCACCTGTAATAGTGTAGGTTATCGTGGCTGGCGTTACGTCAGCATCTGTGGCATTCACAATGAAAGCACTTGTACCTTTAAATATTTCAAAATGTATAGAATATACACTGTAAAAGCGGGTGTTTTAAATCCAAACACGATAGAAAACACTTTTCTGTTACACTTTTTTAACACCCGTTCGTGTTTTGAGAAAACACCAGTGTTTTAAAATTAAACATGATGAAAACATTAGTGTTTTGTGAAAACACCTATTTCAGTGTTTTGTTTGAAAATGGGTAACAGGTGTTTTCGAGCCTGTTACACTTTTTAAACACGATTACGCGTTTTCAGGACTAAGGTGTTTTATTTCGAAACAGGTGTTTTACAGTTCAACGTCAAATATACTACACTGAACAGGCTTGATATAGTATAATAGTTTTGTCTCACTCTCCACAGAGAGAAACAGGTTTGAAAATGGATATGATGATGACGTCAGTAACATCATAATTATATCCATTTTCAACAAATGCAGCTTGCATATGTACTTGTGTAGCCTAATTCGAATATCGCCAGTTGACAAAACCAGAATACACATTTTCTCATGTTGCGACTATTAACATGAACTGTCACAGAAAATTGAGAACAGGTAAATAAGTATTTGTATTTAATTTCATTTTTTTCTCAGGAAACATAAAGCACTCTTGATCTTTCAGTCAGTAAGATTTTCCTCATCTTGGTGGTCTGGGACCAAACGTGCAGTCTTATGATTAAAGCCTTTTAATACTAATAAAATAAGCCAGGTCATGAGAAAACCTGTTTTTGCATACGTAAAAATAAAATCACAGATAACCACACAGTTAAAATGCGACTTTGTTTTTTGCTACATTGATATCACAACCCCTCTTAACCCTCAATTTTAGATTTCAAGCTTTTAACCATTTTCTGTGGTTGGACAGCCTGGTTTGTGTCACACCTGTTCAAAATCCAGGACAGGTTTTCATGACATGATTCCGAAATAAGATCTGCTATCCTTCAAACTAACAGTCAACAATTTGAAAATCTAACTTTATATAACTGCACAAGCAGCAGATTAGTAATTCAGCAATTTATATAAATAAAATCTAAATCACTTTAGTGTTGCCAGGGATACCATGGAAATGGACAACATGACCAATCATTTTTGTTGTGCTGTTCTTCCAAGGGTATACCCTTTTTTCAAAATATATGCAACATATCATATAGCAAGAGTGGCAAATTGTCGCAAGATACGCCCATCCCACCGCCAGTGTCGAGGGGGAATAATAATCGTAAAGGGTAGATAGACGAAAATAGCAGTACAGCAGATATCATGTAAGTGATTGAAATAGGCATGAATGTCTCTTCTAATGTTAAGAAAAGATGCATATAAAGTTTCAGGTCATTCCAACATGAAAAGACAAAGTTATATTGTAGAGAAGCATGAAAACCTGTAAAAAAAAAAATAATGAATAGGGAATAATTCCAAAAGGATATTAGGTTAGGTTACGGCTCTAGTGGATTGCATTTTTCATAAGTGAAACAAACATGTTTACCAAGTCTCAAGTGAATTTGACTTGAGGTGACAAAATTGCCTTCTGGACAAGTAAGAAATACTGTAAAAATGAATGTCAAAGTGGAATTACTCAAAATCCATGTTAGGCAGAGTTACTGTTCTTGCGCACTGTACTCTGCAATATTGCAACAAACATGCATACCGAGTTTGAAGTTGTTCTAAGTTGAAATGACAAAGTTATATTCCAGACAAGCACTAAATGCTTTTAAAATGACAATCAAAGGGAAATAATCCAAAGACAGCATGAGGTAGAGTTACAATTCTTGTGCACTGCACTTCCAAATATTGCAACAAATAAGCAAACCGTATTTCAAATCATTCCCACTTAAGATAACAAAATTATGCTAAGGACAAGCAAGAAAAATTATAAAAGTGAAGATCTAAGGGGGAACAAGTCAAAATTCATGCTAGAAAGAGTTATGGTTCTTGTGCACTGCACTCAGTAATTTTTCAACAATCAAGCATGCCAAATTTGAAGATGTTCACACTAAAAATGACAGTTATGTTCCTGACAAGCAGAAAATGCAGTAAAAAGAACGATCAAAGGGAAAAAAATTTAAAGACAGCATAAGGTATAATTATGGTTCTATCACACTGCACTCTGTATTATTGCAACAAACACAATTGCAAAGTTTCAAGTCAATCGGACCGAAGATAACAAAGTTATGCTTTGGACTAAGAACTGGACACCACCCGCCCACCCGGCTGCCTGTACGCCATGTGAGATCCCATAATACGTCCCGTCTTTGACGGCCGTACAAAAAAGACATTGCTGTCTCTGTTGCTGGTATTCCCCTATGTTTCAGTAATAAAAGTCACATTGGTGGTGATTACAACAAATGACTAAAAAAAATAGAACAACTTATACATATAACAATTCAATGATTAGCATTTCCATGCTAAAAATAGTACATTTTAAAAATTAACTCTTTACCAAACGACAAAATTTTGGACTTGTCCAAATCGAAAGCATGTGCAGACAACAAAATAAATTTGAATAAACTAGAACGTCTTGAAGGGCCTGAATATGCTCTACTGGTAGAGAGTTTGCTTTTAAATAAAGCATACATAGGAATTCATTAAAAAGCAAAAAGACAAAAAATTGACATTTTCAACTCAAAATGGCTACTTTTCCATTACTGTTTGTTGAATTTTTTCAAACTCAACAGGGTTAAAAAGCAATTGATGGGATAAACAAGCTGAAAAAAAAATCATAAAAATCTGATCACAAAAAAATACTTTATCGTGTAAACAGGTAATGAAATTGTTCAATTTGAAATGGCTACTTTTCCCATACCGTTTGTCGGATTTTTTTCAAAATCAATAGGGTTCAAGCTATTGATGAGATAAACAAACTGTGCACATTTCACGGAAATCTGACCAAAAATGAAGACTTAATCGCGTAAACAAGAAATGAAAGTTTTCAACTTGAAATGGCTACTTTTCCCATACTGTTTGCTGGAACTTTTTCAAAATCAATAGGGTTGAAGCTATTGATAAGATAAACAAACTCTGCAAGTTTCAAGAAAATTTGACCAAAAATGAAGACTTTATCGCATAAACAAGAAATGGAAATTTTAAACTTGAAATGGCTACTTTTCCCATACTGTTTGTCGGATTTTTTTCAAAATCAATACGGTTCAAGCTATTGATGAGATAAAGAAACTGTGTAAGTTACACGGAAATCTGACCAAAAATGAAGACTTTATTGTGTAAACAAGAAATGACAGTTTTCAACTTGAAATGGCTACTTTTCCCATGCTGTTTGTAGGAATTTCTTCAAAATCTAGGGTTGAAGCTATTGATAAGATAAACAAACTCTGTAAATTTCATGGAAATCTGACCAAAAATACAGACTTTATTGCCTAAACAAGAAATGGAAATTCTAAACTTGAAATGGAAGAATGTAGAATGTAGAAAACTTTGTGGGAAAAAGAGAGAAAATGCTGGTAACCAGCATTTTCTCCTTTTTCCACAATGTTTTCAAAGGCTTTCTTTTTCAGGGTCGTTAAAGGTTGGGATTGTGTGGTAAAGAGTTAACTTATTTTATGTTTGTCCAAATCCAAAGCATTTGCAGACGACAAAATACAAATGACTGAAAGTTTGAAATTTGTTTTGTGAAGGGTTGAAAACATTGTGGGAAAAGGAGAAAATGCTGTTTACCACCATTTCCTCCTTTTCCCATAATGTTTTCAGAAGGCGTTTTTCTTAGGGTTGTCCAAAGTAGGGATTGTGTGATAAAGAGTTAAAGAACATTTATTCAACAAAACAATGGCAAAAGCTTAAGAACTGCCATTTAGCCTATTACCACACAATCCCTACTTTTGACGCCCCTGAGAAAGAAGCCTTTAGAAAACATTGTAGGAAAAGGAGAAAATGCTGGTAACCAGCATTTTCTCCTTTTCTCACGTTTTCTACCCTTCACAAAAAAAAATAAATTCAAATTTTCAGTCACTTTTATGTTATCGTCTGCAAATGCTTTAGATTTGGACAAGCCTAAAATATTGTTGTTTGGTAATGAGTTAAAAATTCTTTTACAGGATTTGAGAAATGAACGCAAAAATGACCATGATGGTAATATACACTGTTATTTTTCTTGGTTGTAGAAATAAATATAAAAACGAAATGGACCAAGTAAAAAAAAGTTTAACTGTGTTCAACAGAATTAGTAAAATGATTTTGAGAACCACAACCATGCGTTCTAAATCTGTAGCAATGAGGAATGTTACATGTATTAACTCGTTACCAAACCACATTATTTTAGTTTTGTCCAAATCAAAAGCATTTGTAGAGGACAAAATAAAAGTGATTGAAAATCTGAAATATGTTTAGTGAAGGGTAGAAAACATTGTGGGAAAAGAAGAAATTGCTGGTTACTAGCATTTTTTCAGTTTCCCACAATGTTTTCTAAAGGTTCCTTCTCAGGGTCGTCAAAATTAGGGATTGTGTGGTAATGGAGACAGCAGGACTAAATTTACAATGGTTCATCATACAATTTTTTTGTTCTTCAAAACAAGGCACTGTGAGTACAGGAAAGACAATATTCTAGAAACAATTTCCACTTTTTCCCTTATTAGTCGCCGCGCAGAAGCGCGCGACTATATTTTTAATAGTTTTTCGAGTTAGGACATGGATAGTGGGAATTTCGTTTTTATAGGGGTGTTAGGTTAACAAGAAATCTTTCTAACGTTACTTCGCCTTAAACTGGCTTTTAAATTCATTCTTAAACTAAGAAATTGCAATACGATACTATTTTTGTTCTATCAATACTTACAACATCAAAAAACCGCCAAATTATTTCTTTTATTGTCGCTATTCGTGAGAAATGGAGTCGTCCACATAAATGCCTAGTTTCCATTGGTCAAGGCTGTACAGGTTTCCAGTCATTTCGTACCTTGTTAATTTCGTACCTAGGTCATTTCGTACGATTTTGGTCATTTTGTACCTACTAATACTTTCAATTTTGGTCATTTCGTACCCAGTTGGTTGTTTCGTACAACCTTCGTACACAGGTTTAATTATCATTTTGATTATTTTGTAGATAGTTTTTCCTACTATTTGTGTGTTTTTTGTTGAATGACCACTGCTAAAATTGTGCATTGCTGAAATTGTGCTAAATTCCGCCGAAGAACAGGTATGATGGTTATGATTGTATCTGACCATTATTGGTTACTTATTTCTAAGTTTAGTTTTTACAACAAAGATAGTTTAGAACTCCTTTGTTTATTTCTCAACGAGCTCTGCATAAATTTAATTTGTGGAAAAAATCCGGAGAGAGGCCACTTTTTCGCTGTGTTATTCATAATGATAAAGCGCGATGCAAAACCATGATTCTTTATTATCACTGTTCACCAAACACTATAGCCTTAGACTTGTTTAAATTGAAAGCATGCCTTGCAGACTTACGTCCTCTTGAATCAAACTTTCCTAGGACAGCAACATTTTAGCAACTTAGCCCTGCTTTCACCACTTTCCCAAACAAACACGGGTTATCACATGTGTGCTATCAAATTCTTTTGTCAAAACATGTTGGATAAGGAGAAATTGCTCGTTATAAGCAATTTCTTCTTTATTAAATACTTTTTCCCCACTACTAGCGAATTTTCCACCATTTTTGCAGCTTTTTAAATTGTCATCTACCAACTCTTTGAATTTGGAAGAGTCTGACATTTGTCGTTTGGAAAAGAGCTAAGAGAGCGCTGTGCTAGGGTATTAGATACTGTAACAGAAGACAAGTTTTGATATAGGTTACTATTCACATAATTTCATAATGTGTTAAAAAATCTGCTGACGAAAACTGACATTTACTTACTTGCCCTGGCTTTCTTGAAGCATTAAACAAATTTTTTTGCGGCGACTTTGATGCTTTACATCAACTTTTTCTTGTAAGTCTATAGTAATTATAAGTTGCAGTAGCAACCAGGGCCCAGTTGTTCAAAGCCTTGTTAGCTAAACAAGCTCGTTTCGGGTCATTTCTTTAAGTGTTCTAATGAAGATATTATTGCATATACTGGTATTTTTTGCTGAAAAAATGTGAGCAGCCTTTGCATTGAAAAATCTACACACATTTTTTCATTAAAAAAAATCACCTTTTCTTGTATTACATGATACAAACGCTAACGTCTCTTCAATTAACAATGTGCTCAGCTTTGAGCAACTGGGCCCACAGATTTTATCTGCCTAACAAGAAATCATGACTATTTGTTTCCCCACTACATGTGAAATATGAAAAGAATTGACCTCCCCAATTCATCAGAGAAGTCACTTGAAACCCTAAAACTGACAAACTACTAAAAATCTGTAACATATTTCAGCCAGAGTTTTAAAAATTCACAAAAATATGAGGATGTTACTTTCTGATGTAAAGGAACTTACTTTATTTCATGCTTTCCAGTAGAATATCGAGAAATAGCAGAGAAATAATTTTCGATACTACATGGGTACGACCAGTAAAAATACCGATTTTCATATTCTTGTTGCTTAGGTAAATTGCACGTGCCTCACAACCTGATGGAAATATTACATCATTTGCCTTACATTTCTCGCGCCTTGAAGTAATACTGTAATGCGTTGCTATGCTGGAGGGGTATGCCACAAGGAATAACTGGATTTTGATAAAGTTCCTCCCAGAAAGGGTTAAAAGCATGAAATAAATAGAATATTTATTGTTGGTGAAAGATTGAAATTTATTTCATCAAGTGAATACCACTGGTAATATTTTCATGAGTGGCACAGCCACTTGTGAAAATGTTATCAATGGTGTTCACTCTATGAAATAAATTTCAACCTTTCACCAAAAGAAACCAAATATCCTCTATTCAATTAACTTAGAAATATCTTGCTAGTGACTTTTAAAATTGCAGGCTCCTGCATAGAACTGTCATATTTTCCAACATGTAAGCCTCATGAGGGGCGGCAGTAAGTGTCTGAGCAATCCTAATGAATTTGGTTTGATTTTAGCTTTAACTTTTACAGAGGAGAAATACCATACATTATATATTTCTCTGCATCAACTGTTCGCACTGACAAAAATTTGTTGAGTAATTTCTAATTCTTCTTGCACAAAGTGTGCAAAATGCAGAAGTTGGTAAATCACAAAGTTAAAATGTCTTTGACTAGGATTAAAGAACAATAGACTATAGTCTCTAACTGTAGTCACAGCTTTTTCCACTTTATCCAGAAACTGAATAAGGGCTGTAGATTTCTGGCACTGAAATGGTTGTTTAGCACCAGTTGCTGGCAAAAACCTAGCAGTTGTGAGTAGCATCTTGTGTACTCCAAATCTGTAATATAATACCAAGCTAAAAAAAGAAATAGTGCCTCATTCAGTGACTTAGTAGTTAAGGAGATTCTGGTATCATCACCAACGATGAACACACTGTCAACTTCTTCATTCAACATTCCGACAGCAACAAGATTAGGTGGAGCCATAGGTTTAGAGGACAAGAACTTTTCAATTTCTGACTCCTGAACATCCTGAAAATATACATGTCAATTCATGGGTCCTGACTGAAAGGTTGAAACCATTTAATTTTATGCCATGGATTCCTCCATGACAATAAACTCAAGGAGTCCATTTTCCATCAAGGGATGTCTGGTCTAATTCTAATCTAATTTTGATCTTTATTAGAAATACTTGTTAGGATACAGTGCAGACTCCCATTAGAAGCTGCAATACATGTATATGCAAAGTCTGATCTGGACGTGCACTGTTTGACTTCATCCCATTTAACTCTTTACCAAACAACAAAATTTTAGACCAGTCCAAATTGGAAGCACTTGCAACAAAATAAAAGTATATCAAGAATTGAAATTTGTTTTTTGCAGGATAGAAAACATTGCGGGAAAAGGAGAAAATGTTGGTTACCATTTCCTACATTGTTTTCAGAAGGCTTCTTCCTCAGGGTCGTTAAAACCAGGAATTGTTTGATAAAGGGTTAAGAGATGCAAGGCAATACTGTATTAAAATACATGTACAAGGCAGTAAAAGGATGTCTGGTCTAATTTTTTCTTTACTTTTATTTTTAACAAAAATTCCTGTTTGCAAAGAGTGTAAACCCTGATCAGAAGCTGGGATATATGGGGCATCTGATCTGGGTCTGCACTGTTCACCCATTTCCTATTTTTTGAATTAACAGTAAACTGTAATGAGTTAAAATAACACCAAATAAGACTATTTACCCATTGTGTACCTGAGGACTCTTCTATTATTATAAGCTCGATAAGTCATTACGTCGTTTAAGGATTGTCAAGTGCACTTTTTCATTTCTCTTCGATTTGTGATGGAAAATTCTGTAAGCAAAAAAACTAAAGACTAAAGATAAATAGTAGACTATGAACATACAGTGTCTGATCTGGATCTGCACAATTTGTCTGATCCTTTTATGGGGTTCCAGTTTGCAATTGGTTGAGTTTTGATGCATCTGATTTTTTATCAAACATGGCTCATTCACTAGAAATTTGATGCTCTTAATTAATTACCCCATTACCACACAATCCGTACTTTTGATGCCCCTGAGAAAGAAGCCTTTAGAAAACATTGCGGGAAAAGGAGAAAATGCTGGTAACCAGCATTTTCTCCCTTTCCCACAATGTTTTCTACCCTTCACAAAACAAATTTCAAATTTTCAGTCACTTTTTATTTTGTCGTCTGCAAATGCTTTTAATTTGAATCAGTCTAAAATATTGTTGTTTGGTAATGGGTTTAAGAGCTATTATGAATGAATATGTTTTATTTGTTTTGAGGCATAACATCCCTGTCAGCAACTTAATTTAGACACCATGTGTCCATATTTTTAGGATCATGTTACCCTCTTGAAACAACAATATCCATTATCATTACTATTATCAATATTATTGCAAAAATTGTATGGAAGATTGTTGAAAGTGTGGAATATGATTACTTATTCAGAAACTTTTACATACTGTGTATTTCAGAAACATACATGTAACTTCTTTGTTATTTACAATAGGGAGAAAATCTGTCTTCAGGGTTTCAAGGCAGGCCAAACACAAACAAGGCTGTACAGCCACAAAAGATGGGTAGATCTGAGATGTTTAAAATTTTGGGTGAAGAAAGTACATGGACTGTACTATCATTGTGGCAAAAACAAAGGCACTGATTGGCTGCACAGTTACTACACAGCTGATCTGCACCTTCGTTTTCACATACATGTGCAAATAGCAGGTTTTCTCATGACAAACTATGCAGTAAAATCTTCATGAACTTACCTCCTTGCCACCAGGCTTCAACAAGGTTACTGCTTCAAACAATTGTGTCTGTCTGTCAGCAGAAGTATTTAAATGATCCACACCAAGGATGTACTTATTTCAATCATCATCTGAAATCAGATGCAGTCAGCCAAGTCATATAAGCAGCACAGCATAGAATATATTTTAATCATACCTGCCTATTGCTTTAATATCTCTCTCTCTATGAAGAAGTTGGGATCATTATTATGAAGACGCACAATATGTCTTGTGTACTTCCGCAAAGAAACACTATAGAATGAACACATAAGTAAAAATGCATTTTGGTATTATTTCTAATAGGACTGAGACAATATATATCAGTACAATGACATATGGAATAAATGTCTTCCCTTCCTTAAGCTTTCATTTTAAAGAGTATTCATTCGATAAAACATATTGTATGAGATGACAGCAGGCCTTTTTTTCCAAAAATTGGAAAGGGGCCTTAGCCTTTCATTTTGGGACATTCAAGCATGATTTTGGCCCAATTGGGAAATTAGACAGACTTCAATGTACATCAATAAAACAATGGCAGTGTACGTATATACAGTATATAGAAGGGGCAGCAATTTAATTAACAAATGAAACAGATTCAACATTCAAACTTTAACTCTTTACCACACGACAAAATTTTAGACTGGTTGAAATTGAAAGCATTTGCAGATGAGAAAATGAAAGTGACTGAAAAAATGAAATTTCTTCTGGGAGGGGTAGAAAACACTGTGGGAAAAGGAGAAAATGCTGGTTACCAGCATTTTCTCCTTTTCCTAGTGTTTTCAAAAGGCTTCTTTCTCAGGGGCGTCAAAAGTAGGGATTGAGTGGTAATGGGTTAACTGTTTAAACTTTGGCCAAATATCTCACAGAATTTGCACATATAGGCTTAGAGCCCTTTTTAACACTACTGTTAAAAACCGAGTTGGAATGTGTTAAGAAAACCTTTTTTTGTCACCTGTAAGTTTTTACCAAAGACAATTATATAACATGTCAATGGATTTAATATTGAATGATGCTTACAAAAAATTAATTCCTTCGATTAACCCATTACCACACAATCCCTACTTTTGACACCCCTGAGAAAGAAACCTTTAGAAAACATAGTGGGAAAAGGAGAAAATGCTTGTTACCAGCATTTTCTCCTTTTCCAACAATGTTTTCTACCCTTCACAAAACAATCTTTAAATTTCTAGTCAGTTTCTACTCAAAATACAAGGAAAAAAAGCCCTGGACAGCCATAGCATCGCTAACCTAATTCTTAAAAAGACTATGTGTTAGATATACAAAAAAGGCACACACACAACAACTCATTGTTGCAGTTACAATTTCAGGGCCAAAGGGGTGAAGAGATTACTCATCTATACACTTCTGTTTTTACAGATGTCATACAGGTCACATTGATGTTTGGAAAGCTTAGAAAATACACACAATTGGCAATCAAAACTTCCCAAAAGTATCGCCCCGCCTCGGTGGCTCAAAGCATGTCAGACTCGTGACCTGGTGAACTCGTGACATGTTCGATACCCGGTTGAGCCAAACTTCTTTCTGGCATATTTTCGACTTTCACCTCTACTGACACATGTGAGAAAAGTAGTCCTTGGCTTTGGAAAGATAGGTGTGTTAGCACTGGTGTGAGAAAGCCAGGAAACATATGCGAGTCACCAACTGCCATGATATGCCCTTTGCTGTTAAAGTGGCGTTAAACCCCAATACAACGAACCAACCAATCCCAAAAGTATTGGGTACGATATGCTTTCATACTACTTTAATCAATTCACCACTAACTAAACATGTAACAAACTTGTATGCAGTAGGTGCAGTACCATGAAACATCATTATCAGCCTAGTTTAGTTGGTTTTTATTGTGTGTGAAAAAACACCTTATCCCACCCACAATCATCTCCAGTAGACAACTGGAAATGGAGAAACATCATCACGAATAAACTGGCAGTAAAGTATAAAATACCCTGATACACATTCAGATTACGGGGATAAGTTTGAAATTTATGCTGAATTGCAAAGGAATGCAAATTTACCGTGGAAATACAAGTATTTTTGAAATTTATTGTCCGAAATTTTCAATAAGCCGTCCAGGAAGAAGCGTCTGCAAAAGGCCCGCTTTTTCTTAGGCGCTTGTCATCGTGAATTTTACAGTCGTCAATAAGCGTCTCCGTAAGAATGATTTGATAAATATATCTTTAAAATCTATTATTTTACAGTTTTCATTTAAAATAGGTTCCGAAATGACCATTTCTTTCATGAAAATGGCTGTTTTGAAAATAATACTGAAAAAAAGAGACAGAGAGAAAAAAAAACAGTAGTGTGCTAAAAAAAGAATTACGGACGTTTCGTGCCATAACCCTTTCGCACCAGGCACGTCGTACCACAACTTAAACCATTTCCTACCACAATACTATTTCGTACAATAATCTTACCACTTCTTACCATAGTCTTAGTATTCCATACCATTTTTTGGTACCTATTATAAAGTATTGACAAAGGAAAACTTTCGACATGACATTATTAAAGAAGAAAACGAAGTGACTGCATACCTCTAATAAAACGCCCTCGTGTTTTACAAGTGCAACACGTTAAAAACAGAGACCCGTTTTGTAAACATAGATGCCAAATGTGCCAATTGATTCTGAGGCATTTATAGCGTTTTTAACGCCTGGCTCGATGTATATGAGGAGGTATCTATATGTATTTTAACAGAGAGAGGGCAACCCTTTAAACAGTCACTGTAATCGAGACAAGAATCATTTGAAGCTCAGCTCACTTATTCTATTTTATATGTTATAACTTTATTCTACATAATTCTTTTAAATAATTAACAAGATAAAATTTAATGTAATATACTTACACAAATCAGTGCCTCGAATAGAAATAAGCATCCGAAGCCATCTTCTGTAAGACCGTCAACAAACAAAACGACGGGTGTTATAGTATAAAACACGCTCACTAAGACACCAAAACACGTACAAAACACCAGTATTTATCCTAAAAATACCGGTGTTTTAGTATGTAATACCCTAAAAACACGTGTCGTGTTTCTTAAAATTTACAGTGTATGTAAGAGGCATGTTGGCAATGGTTTCCCATGCAACATGTTACCCCTGCCCCACCCCTTCAAAACAGAAAATTCAAGAGCACCTCATGCAGGTGCCAGCACTTAATTGTTGTTCCTCTTCAGTGAAAATTCTACACCACAAATCCTCAAGGAAAATAATTATTTCAAAGGTATTTCAGGGTCACTTGCCTTGAATATAAGCCTTTGGCCATCTGTAATCAACAACTCACTTAAGTATGAAGTGCATATCTTCAGTTATAACAAAGTTTTCACATGATCTCAAGGATGAGAAGGCGGAAGAGGTTAACTCTTTACCAGTCGACAAAATTTTAGACTGGTTCAAATTGAAAGCATTTGCAGACGACAAAATAAAGGTGACTGAAAAATTGAAATTTGTTCTGGGAAGGGTAGAAAACATTGTGGGAAAAGGAGAAAATGCTGGTTACCAGCATTTTCTCCTTTTCCCACAGCGTTTTCAAAATGCTTCTTTCTCAGGGGCGTCAAAAGTAGTGATTGTGTTGTAATGGGTTAAGGGATTTGCGAATATTTTAACTGTTAAAACACCTTTCCAGGGATGAAAAATTCCACTTGCCTGCTCGCATTGGAAAGTGATCTTTCACTACAGGCAAGTACAAGCAACACCTCACTGCAATTTCTGATATATTTTGTAAAATTTGGCAAAATTTCAGACATAGAACTGGTAATCAAAAGGAAGTTTACATCAGTTATTTGAGGTTTTGTCTGGTTACAATTCATTTCAAGCATACACAATACAATGTTGATTTTGCCACACCCAATCTGCATCAAATCTCTACAGCGAATCAGTCACATATTACAAACAAGATTTAGTCGCCACCCATATTTCTAAAAACCCACCCTTTGATTCTGCATCCTACACTTGGTATTTAGCAAACAACCTCAGGCAGACTCTGCATAAATCAAGCTGTGTACTTTAGTATTTATTTCTTTTCTTACATGAAAAGCCATAGAAATTCATAACTGGTTCTGTATTATTTCGCAGAAGTTGCATGACCTATTTTCATTAAATTGTTTGAATCACTACAGATGCATTGTAAAGAAGATTATGAAAGAAGAAATTTTATTTCATCCTTTCCGGTAGGATATCAAGAAATAGCAGTGAAAATATTTTTCTTTATTTCATGCTTTCCGGTAGGATATCGAGAAATAGCAGTGAAAATATTTTTCGATCTTACACTGATACCACCAATGAAAATACCGATTTTCACGTTCTTGTTGCCTAGGTAAATTGCGCGTGCCTAACAACCAGATGGGAAATATGACGTCATATACCTTACATTTCTCGCGCTTGACGTAACGTTGCTATGCGGGAGGGGTACGCCACGGGGAATAAGGGAAAAGAACTGTACTGAATTTTGATAAAGCTCCTCCCAGAAAGGGTTAAAAGCATGAAATAAATAGAATATTTGTTTTTTTCGGTGAAAGATCGAAATTTATTTCATCTCGTGAACACCATCGGTAATATTTTCACGAGTGGCCCATCTGGTTGCTAGGCACGCACAATTTACCTAGGCAACAAGAACGTGAAAATCGGTATTTTCACTGGTTGTACCGGTGTAAGATCGAAAAATATTTTCACCGCTATTTCTCGATATCCTACCGGAAAGCATGAAATAAATAGAGGATATTTTTTTTTCGGTGAAAGATCGAAATTTATTTCATCGAGTGGACACCATCGGTAATATTTTCATGAGTGGCGCAGTGACGTCACAGAAAGTAGCAGGTACGTATTTTCGTATTATTTATTACTATTATTTTTTTCGTTTTTAAGATACTTATGGACATCACATGATACTAAAGATTTTTCTAGAATCTTTAGTATCATTTGATGTCCATAAATATCTTAAAAACGAAAAAAAATAATAGTAATAAGTAATACGAAAATACGCTTCCTTGCACTTCTTGTGACGTCAGCGAATGGCTACCCGGATAAATCAAAATTTCCTGATAGAGCTGTAAAACATGACGGATATCTCTGGTTGAAAGGTGTCTACTGAGGTATCGCCGGATGTCGCAGGTACATTATTGTGTTGTCTACCGCTAGGCTAAATGAGATAATGATCAATGTTTGTTTCGTGGGTGATTTTGGTTGGGAAAGGCTGTCGGGTGCTAGCGCCAGCAATCGAGACGTTGCATTCCTTGTATTTATATTATATAGGGGAGATTTTTTTTTTTTTAATGTTTTATCATTTACTAGTATTTTGGTTATAGAATGTCAAATTCCTGTCGTTTGACATAAAATTCAACACAAACTTTTTGTAAACGCAGGTTTCGACAGGTTTCGACGCATATCTCCAGTTTCCAGTTATCTAACAATTATTCCATGTGTACATGTACATTCTTACACAACATGATCGTGTACTGTGCACCAGTATATTGGCGCTCAGATTCCTAAGGAATGGAGGGAAGCTAGAAAGGCTCTAAACCCTGTTTATAAAAGTGAAAAGCAGACAGGAAAGAAAGTGAAATTTGTCGGTGAAAAACTCTTTGTAAACGATGTTGAATACAAATCCTCCACGCAAACAACAGACAAAACATAGAGTTGTCAAGAAGGGCAAATCCAAGTTATTTCATGGAACATAAACGGACTCGTCAGAAAACTATCTGATCCTGACTTTCTTAGTATTATTCATAACCGTGATGTTATCTTATTGACAGAAACTTGGTTATCTAAAACAACATGTTACAACCTAAATATACAAGGTTATTGTGTAGAGCATCTTTATGGAAATAAATCCAAAAATACCCGAAAAGGTCGCTATTCCGGGGGGATCTCAATCTACTATAAAAGTAATCTTTATGGTAAGATTGAGATTACCCAAAAGCATCAAAATGGAATAGTCTGGTTAAAGATGGATAAGTCATTGTTTTATTTTAATACTGATTTATACATGTGTTGTACATATATTCCACCTAAAGAATCAACACTACTTAATTCTGAGGAATTTGATATGTTTGAGCAAATTGAAAGAGATGTATCAAAATACCAACTTTTAGGTAAAATTTTGCTTACAGGTGATTTTAACAGTCGCACCTCGACAGAGCCTGATTTTATAACATTGGACAGATTTTTGAATACAGATCTATTTGTACAGTCTGATCTTGAAAGATATCCCCGTGTAAACAAAGACCACGTGCTTGACGCACATGGGTCTAAATTAATCGAACTATGTATAGCTGCCAATCTATTTATAGCAAATGGTCGTCTGCACGGCGATAGATCGATTGGAAACTATACATTTATTAATAACAATGGAATGAGCGTTGTAGATTATCTTATACTACAAAAAAATGATTTCTCTTTCATTTCTAACTTTGATATTTTGTTACCATCTGATTTGTCAGATCATAATGCGCTACATTTTTCTATTCAATGTTTAAACCCGTCAGATAAAGCATCAAAAAAGGAATGTGACGATAGTCACGCCCAAGAGTTATTTATAGAATGGGATAAAGGTAAAGTAGATTATTTTCGGTCACATCTATTGGAAAATATAAATAGATTAGACGACGTCATCGTTAATTTAAATAAAAATACTATAAATCATAGTATAGATTCATTCACACTATACATGCAAAACAGTGCTTACGCGGTGTTTGGTAAACAAAGGAAAAATAACTCGAACAAGTCGAAAAATCGTAACAAAGGCTGGTTTAATAAAGAGTGCTATGAAGCTCGAAAAAAATTTAATGTTTCAAGAAATATTTTCATTAGAAATAAGAAAGAAATAAATAAACAAGCTTATCTCTGATAAACGTGAATATATAAAAATTAAACGTAATAGTAAACGCGCTTTCAAAACTATTGAGGGAAAAAGAGTTACAAATTTAGCTAAGACCGATCCTAAAGGTTTTTGGCAAAACATTAAGAGACAATACAAGCATACAACAAACAAAACAAAAAACGTCTCTATCGAAGATATGTTTCAACATTTTAATACATTATATGGCTCTTCGCCGCCAGAGAATCAAGATGACTTCCTTTCTGCAGGTATCA
Organism: Tridacna crocea; assembly: GCA_943736015.1. Lineage (NCBI taxonomy): Eukaryota > Metazoa > Mollusca > Bivalvia > Cardiida > Cardiidae > Tridacna > Tridacna crocea. Next base: position 39,286,676 of record OX031071.1, on the reverse strand, counting down.
TAATCGACGAAGAACTTGACAGTGAATTTACAATACACGAAATTAAAAACGCCGTCTTTTCTCAAAATAATTCTAAAAGTCCAGGTACGGACACGTTTACAGCAGAAATATTCAAAAGCTCATTTGATATCATTTCAGACTTTTTACTAAATTTCTATAATAAAATCTTAAAAGATGGGACTTTCCCAGAGGGATGGTGTGAGGGTATAATAGTGCCTATATTTAAAGGGGGTCCAGATGAAGCAAAAAATTATCGAGGAATAACATTCTGTCGAAAATATATTCAAAATTACTTACAGATCGTTTGATAAAGTGGTCAATTAAGCATGAGAAAATAATAGATAATCAATATGGTTTTCAAAAGAACAAATCTACAGTTGATTGTATTTTCATATTACATGCAATTATATCTAAAACATTGTCAGAAAAGAAGAAATTATTTGTAGCATTTCTTGACTGGGAAAAGATGTATGATAAAATTTCAAGAACACTATTATGGAAAAAGCTTTTAGACTCAAACGTTAGTAATAAATTTGTTACAGCCATTAGATCCATGTATAATGTAGTAAAAGCGTCTGTTCGCTATAATTCAATGAAATCAGATCCTATATTATCAAAGGTTGGAGTAAAACAAGGAGATCCGTGCAGTAGTATTTTGTGTTTGTTCTACATAAATGACATTTTACATAATATAAACAGTAATATTGAAGGAATTTTTACGCTTGATGATCTCAAATTATTCATATTGTTATTCGCCGATGATGCCGTAGTATTTTGTCATGAGCCGAAATCACTTCAATCTATACTAAATGACATTGAAATCTACAGTCACGTATCGCGTCTCAGACTAAACGTTAACAAGACAAAAATTATGAAAATAACATAACAGCCATAGACCAATGACATACGACTTTTTCTTGTATAACAAAAAAATAGAAATTGTACAATCTTTTAAATACCTTGGAGTTTACTTTTTCAAAAACGGTAATTGGAAACGTACCCAAAAATTAATAGCACAAAATGCAACATTTTCTATGCATAATCTATTTACGGTATTTAACCAGATAGATATACCAACATCAAATAAACTAGATATTTTTGATTCCCTTGTATTACCAGTTTTAAATTATTCTGCGGGAGTATGGGGTACACACCCCTGCCAGGACATTGAATCAGTATTTTCCAAATTCTGCAGAAGAGTACTATGTATTAAACCATCTACGAACTTAAATGCTATATACGGTGAGCTTGGTCGTACTCCAATGACAATACATAGAAAATTTATAATAATTAAATATCGGATTAAAATCTTATCTTCAAAGCGAAATTCTCTTATGTTTAAAACATACTATATGCTAATAGTAGATGTCGATAGGAACTTTACATATAGAGGAAATAATTGGGCATTCTATGTAAAACAAACTTTAGAAACGATAGGCATGGGAAATATATGGAACAATCAATTTAATATGGAGATACAGTTTAAACCTATAAAAGAGCGTATAATGGACATATTCAAGCAGAACTGGCATTCTTCAATCAATAATTCCTCTCGCCTTTCCACTTATAGCCGTTTTAAACATATTTTTGAATATGAAAAGTATCTGGACATTATACATGAATCTAAATACAGAACATCTTTAACTAGGCTAAGATTATCGTCACATGATTTAGCTATTGAAAGTGGTCGCAAATATAATATACCGGAAAATGAGAGAACATGTAAAAATTGCAACCTTGGCGTAAAAGAAAATGAATACCATTTCGTGCTAGTTTGTCCAAAATTTTCCGATATTAGATCTAAATACATCAAGAACTACTATTACATTTCACCAACTATTCAAAAGCTCGAAAAACTCTTATCTTCTCCTTCTAAAAATACTATTCTTAATTTAGCAAAGTTTATATTCTTTGCAAACAAAGTCCGAACGTAATTTGTACACTATAACATCATGTGCTCTTCAGTTAACGAATGTGTTCATTTTTCTGCTATGATATATTTGTATTTGTATTTGTACTTGCTTTAAACATGTTATGTTTTCAAGCAATAAAGTATATGTATGTATGTATGTATGTATGTATGTATAAACCCCGACTCGCCACCTGTTCGGTTGAATGGGAGGGTAAATTTTGTGTGAAGTCATAGACTTATTGCCGCGCAGACAATTCTAATTTAGCGTATCAATTTAGGCCATACCATTCAAAGTAGACCTAAATAAGAAACAGTGTTCTGTTTTTCACAGTTTACATTCGGTACACCTTGCATTCACGCCTGTAGTCAAATTTGTTTGTCACAAATTGGATTATCAAGGAGACACTAAGAAACAATTAAGTTTTTTTCCCAGTTTGTAATTATCTGATCGGTGATAGGTTATTTCCATCGGTCTTTCTTGTAATTTCCATCGGTCTTTCTTGTAACAGGTAAAGTGCCGAATTCGTCTTCAGATGCTTTCGGGAAGCGTAGATCAAGATCAGACTGCACAGAATGTGTAGTCTGATCATGTCCGTTTTTTTTTTTTTTTTTGTGTGTGTGTAATACCAAGACAAGATTTATGTACATGTATTTTTCCTGTCCTAAAATTACCAATTTATTAATCAGTGCTCTTGGTGGTGGATGCACAGCCTGGTACCCGAAATCTCGCCTAACCATCCAATAGTTGATAATCGGCAACCAGTGAAGTAAACTAACGCATCAATGCTGTAAAACAGCCACTGAATTAACGAGCTCCATATTCAGAATGTCGGCCATTTGCAGATGTTTTGTAACAGTTATTACACTTTCTTAAATGAAAAGAGTAACATGAAACATTTTTTATCTTTAATGATTAATTTATGAAAATACTCGTCGTTTGTATGCTGCTACATTAGTTTTAATCTGCAATTCTCTGTACGCATTGAAATTCGACTTTTATCTTTTTTATTAACCTTTTTTTCCCAGACAGATTGAAATTTTTCGCTGTCTTATCCCACGGAATTGCTAATAAACACTAGAATTTCGAATCATTTGCTAATTTTTCGTTGCAAAAAAACGAAATTTTCTATTTACGGGATCCCGATAAAAGCGTTGAAATTTACGTTGTCTAAATAGGAAATGGATCGGTGCTGGACCAACTCTTGCAAATAACCGAAAATCCCAATAAAGTGGAATCCACTGTACTGCGGAATGAGGATCTTAACTCCACCATTACAAATAACTCGCCCAAAAAGATTGTGGAAGAGTACTCACCATCACTTACTGAATCCAGCAACAAGGCTGTGTACGGTGTTCCCACAAACTGTGGAGCATTATCATTTACATCATTTATGATTACAGTAAATGGTACACTGTCAACAGATGATGTACCGTCGGTAACACTGCAAAACAAGAACGATCATCATCAGTTTCAATAAGAATCTGTGAACTAGGGGTCCTGGATATATTTTACGCTTTTCTGTATTTTATTAAGATACACCAGGATATTGACAGAGCAACCTTTTTACTCTGACTGTTTAGATAAGAACCAAACTCTCTGAATACACACACACTCTGCATATTTATCTTTGCTCTTTGAAATTGTAGTTTAGTGCATCTGCTAACAATATCAACCCAGGTCAGCCCAAGTTGTCTGCATATGCTAACATGGGTCAAACTAATTTGCCAGTGGTAAATATTAGCATGTTACGACTAGTCTTTATCACACAACTCTCCTTGTTTGCAATGTAATACAACCATTACGAATTTTCTTGTCTCACACATGAGTGAGATAAGAAAATAGTACTGTATTTGGTCAACACTCTGTAATTATACGTTTCATTCTTTAACATTACTGACCAAGGTTCCTAAATGAAATTTGTGGTCAAAATTCTTAATCATGATAAAGTTGTTAATTTAATTACTTGTAGACTCAAAACAAAATCAATATATGCAAGTTTCTTCGGAACTTTTTTTCGTTCGTAATGTACCTGTCAAAATGTCAAAATAAGTGCACAGGCTTCATGTAAATTTCATTACACATGATACATGTATGCCTCTGGTTTAACACATTTTGGACTAATATGAAAATAGGCAAAGCCTAGAAACGGGCGAAAGAGAATTTTTTTCCTCAGACATATGAAAACCTAATCGGTACATGATCGGTGCTGATATATTCGTTTGACCCTGCCCAGCATATTTTCAATGGAAATAGATATATTTTATCTGCAGACAACATATTCGAAAGTGATACAAATATAACCATTTAAGTCCTCAACAGGGTAACATTTTCCTGGTATTGTATCCTTTTCCCGCAATATTGTCAGAATCCTTCTCCTTCAGCGCTGTTTGAATTCTGGATTGTGTAATAAAGGGTTAACTAGCGAAGAATTAATTTCATTGGTCCCAAATTATCAGGAGTCGGTAATCCCAGCTGGACTAGTTTTTTCTCCTAAGAACCAATGATAATCATTGCGACCTGTTATCGGGTGAATGTAGAGTGGGAAAGCAGCCACTGGGCTGGAAAGACGTAAGTGTAATCCTGATTAAAGGCACACTAGGAAAGCAGGGATAGGTGCAATGGCTGGTAAATAACTGAAGGATGCTTACATGCTCACCAGGTACTACTAAAAAGTAGGCCTACCTTCACCTTCTCACCCCAGACCAGGTGATTGATTCAATTTGCGTTTATCGTGCACTACCCCCACGCCAAAGACTGTTTGTATTGGTATGGTGGACGGTTCAGATACAGGACAAACCCTTCCTAAGTTATACCTGGTTCTTTATCGTGCTTAGTGTATAGCAAGATTTCTCACACCAGTACTAACACAACTTTCTTTCCAAAGCCACTGACTACTTTTCTCACATGCTTCAGCAGAGGTGAGAGGCGAAATTACGCGGGAAATAAAGTCTACCTCAACCAGGTTTTGAATTCACAACCACCAGGTCATGAGTCAGATACGCTCAACACTCATCAAGCAGGGCAACCTGCTCAGAGAGTGAGGACCTGTATGTGTAGGCTACATGACTCCTTCAAGGGAGGTCCAGGATGTACATTCAACATCAGCCCCCTTTGCACTTCTAATAGTGTAAGAATATGTGTATATGTGTATACATTTTCTTTCTCTAGCTCTGCTTACCAATTGTAAGAGTGTATATAATGATTTTGCTTGTATACCTCTGAATAACTTTAATGCGATCTAAACTTGGAGTAGATCTAGATCAACATAATTTTGACAACTTGGATTATTTCTTAGATTTAGTAAGCTGCGTATATATTGATACCAATACTTTTTAAAAACCCTCTTATCCTTCTATATATCTTTATACCCATCTATCTATTCCTTTTTCTTCTCTTGGTAGCTCAGTCAGTAGAGTACAGACTTGAGAACAGGCCGGGGCGCGGCAATTCTTTTCCTGTGGATTGATGATATTCACCGCGACAAGATTCATTCCTCTCTCAATACTAATCATTGCTTCGAAGCGGGTGGCTTGGAAAGAATATTTTGAGTACTTGTCAAAAAAACACTATGAAAGCATAAATAGGTACACTGGCCGCCCCAATATAGGCTCGAGTTTCCCTATTCCATGATGAACAGGAAACAACATGATGAAATTAAGAATTTAGAAAAGAACATGATCTAGAAATTATTTCCTTTCATGAATAAACTATTTCTGATTACTTTGATGACAAAGATAAACTTTGATAACAATTTCCATGGCCAGAGTGCACAAATAACACAGCATGCCGTCGGCCTTCTTAAGCAAACATGACTTGACCTAATTCCGGAAGCTTGGTAGTTTTACAGTAGAAAGTTGTACATAGATCTTTGCGTTTTTAGAGAAAGAACACTACAGTGTACGTATTTAGATATAAGAAAAATGAAGTCAATTTCTTTTAGATAAAACAATTAATTGACTTTTACATGTATTTGTCTGGTATTTGGCTGAAATTTAAGAGCAATAAAACATTTGAATATTGGTAAGCATATGACATCATCAAACATTGTGCTTTATGATATGTGAAAAAAAATCACCGGCTCAAGGACACTCACGGAATTAGGGCACTTGACAATAACTGAATGATGTTTAAGACGGCCTTTAACACCACACAATTAATCTTCTCTCATATTAGAACCATACATCCACCCATCCATCCATTTACCCGATAAACGGCCTTACTAACCCATAAAATGCCACAAGTAATCTTCCAATCTCAAATCTCCTAAAATATCTTTATCCAATCCCCTACATCTATGTTGTACCCAAATATATATAGATCTATCTGTGGTCTTGTCATCTTTCTCAAAATCAACACTATTTAAAGCACTCTTTTTCTTCATTAAAAAACAATTTGGGAGGTATTTTTTTAATTAGTCTCATGAACAAAGTGTTGTAAAAGACAAGATGTAGGTAAAGGTGTTTTAGAAACCAAAGCGAACACGAAGTAGGGCGAACTGCAAGAGGACGAAAGAGATCAAGGCCGACATTAGAAGATGACGTCATTTGGAGCACTGTGTAGTTCATACGTCATTGAAACTAACACTAGACTATTTATATTCTTTTCCCAGAATTTTTGTAATGGAATGTGAACGAAAGGGAAACGTTGTAGATAGATAACTTTTAAAGAAATTTTAACAGATAAATAATTAAACTTAATCGTATGGATTTTGTCTGACTGTGTGGAATTTTTCTTGTAATAAACCAACCTTCTGGTTGTCAAGGAAGTTGAAGTACAGATACAGTCGATCGGTATGGTTACAAACTCAGTGCGTGTGACAAAGAACACGTCATTTTTCTTCCCCCTTTTTTTCGTAAAAAAGAAATATACTCCAAAGACGCATTTATTCAACCATTTCCCAAAATTTGTGTGATTTATGTTTAATTTTGTTATTGGAAAAATTCATAACATATGCTGACTGAGTTCTCGAAATTTGTCAGTAAATGAACGTTCTTTGCTCTTGTAAAGAAATTCTGGTACGGACCAGTCTGTGACCGGAAGTTCACCACCAGTGGACAAAAAATCAACAAAAATTCAAAATGGCCGAAAAAAGTCTTATGGGGTTTGTAATTTGAATTATGAAATTTGATAATTTTAAGTTTTATTCGTACGTGTAACCTATAGGCGGTCTTTCGCCCGTATAATTCTTGCGTTAAAGTAATGTGATAAAAAGAATTTGACACTCACTGGTTTTTGAGGTAAAAAGTTATTAAACTCGTCCACAAAAAATGCTATTAAGCTCGCCAATGGCTCGCTTGATAACATTTCTATGTAGACTGGTTTGATATTTTTTCATCTCAAAAACCAACTCATGTCAGATCATATATATCTCATTATTCTGTCCATTGTAAGATTTAACCCTTTACCACACAATCCTGGCTTTTGACGACACTAAGAAAGAAATCCTATGAAAACATTGCGGAAAAAGGAGAAAATGTTTGTAACCAGACGGAAAATCATTCTTATCATTAAGTTAACCCTTTACCACACAATCCCGACTTATAATGACCCTGAGAAAGAAGCCTTTTGAAAGCATTGTAGGAAAAGGAGAAAATGCCGATAACCAGCATTATCTAGTTTTCCCACAATGTCTTCTAAGCTCTGCACCTTCTTATTTTAGAGAAAAAGAATTTTAAAGTTTTCCTTCTTTGTTCCTATGTTTCAAACTTGTGACCCCCGGGGCGAGGCCAGTTTTGACCCCAGGGACTTCATTATGAAAAATCTTGGTAGAGGTCCATTAGGAGATGCTACATACCAAATATCAAAGCTCTGCACCTTCTTGGTCCTGTGTGGCTGGGTGGTAAAGTGTAGGACTCGTAACCTGGAGGTCCCAGGTTCGAGCCTCGCTGGCTCCGCTGGGTTTTTTCACAGGAGTGTCCTTGGGCAAGACACTTCAGAGCCTAGCCTAGTACTGGTGAAACCCAGGAAACATGAATATGTGAACTGTCGCCGTGATATGGCTGAAATACTGTTGAAAGCGGCGTAAAACACCATTCAAACAATTCAAACAATCTGCACCTTCTAGTTTCAGAGAAGAAGAATTTTAAAGTTTTCCTTCTTTGTTCCTATGTTTCAAACTTGTGATCCCCCGGGAGGGGCCAGTTTTGACTCCAGGGGCATCATATGAACAATCTTGGTAGAAGTCCACTAGGAAATGCTACATACCAAATTTCAAAGCTCTACGCCTTGTAGTTTCAGAGTAGAAGATTTTCAAAGATTTTGCTAATTTTCTTCCTTTTTGTTGCCATGGCAACCAGAGTTATGGGTGGAATTCAATCTCTTGAACAACTTTGGTAGAGCTTCACCGAAGAAACACCACTGCCAAGTTTCATCAAGATTGGCCCAGCGGTTTAGGAGGAGAAGATGTTTAAAGAAAATGTGTACCACGCCCGACGGACGACTCACGACGGACATTGGGTGATCACAAATTCTCACCACTTCGTGCTCAGGTGAGCTAAAAAGGGTGTGTGGTTTGTGGCATTTTTTAAATAATAATTCAAATTTGAAATTTTATGAAATTTTGAGCAGTAATGTAGGAGATAGTACATAAAACAACTTTTTACATGAAGTGCCCTTTTTATGTGATGCAGCCTGAAACTGAGAAACCGTGGAAGAGGTATCTGGGCAATGTTCCAACAAGTTCAGATGTGAAATTTCATGAACTTTTGAGCACTAATGTAGGAGATATTAGAGAAAAACAATTTTTTACAAGAAGCCCCCTTTTTCCGCAATGCAGCCTGTAATTAAGAAACAGGTATTTGGGCAACTTTCAAACAAGTTCAGATTTGAAATTTCACAGTTTTGAGCACTGATGTAGGAGATAGTAGTGAAAAACTGAGAAACTGGGAAAGAGGTATTTATGCATTGTTCCAAAGAATTCAGATATGAAGTTTCATAAAATTTGGTCCAGGGGTTGTGGAGAAATGGCTTCGGACAGACCGACAGACGAACGAACAAACAGACACACGCATGGTTGTATGCACAGCGTGGCGACGATATGCTTCCCCGAAATGTTTCAGGGAGCATAAAAAATCTGTTAAAAGCTGGCTACAATATAGTAAAGAGCACACAACATTAACTCATTGCCAAACAACAAAATTTTAGGTTTGTCCAAATCAAAAGCATTTGCACACGACACAATACAAGTGAAATTTATTTTGTGAAGGGTAGAAAACATTACAGGAAAAGGAGAAAATGCTGGTTACCTACAATGTTTTCTAAAGGCTTCTTTCTCAGGGCCGTCAAAAGTCGGGATTGTGTGGTAATGGGTTAAAACTTAACTTACCTAAATACAAAGGTAAAACTCTGGGCTGTTTCTGCATCCAGCCCATTTGGTGTCTTAAAAAGTCCTGTGTTACTGTCTAGTTCAAATAGAGGGGAAATAGGATTCTGACTAAAAATAGAAAATGTCAGCGTATCACCATCCCCGTCTTGTCCTTCAACCGTGAGTACAGAGACATCTTTTGCAGAGTTTTCATCTACATCTCTGGGTGCTGTTGAAGCAATGGGTACAAGAAAGGTTGGCCCTACTGCCTCCACTGAAATTTGTATTTGACCAGTAAGTAATGCTTGAAGTGCAGAACAAACCTTAAAGACATTTTCAGTCAAATTTATAGCCCAAATAACTGTAATTGCATTGCTGTTTTCGTCTACTGTAAATCAGGTATTATTCACGGTGGTTTTATTTTCCTTATTATTCGCAAATGGACTCCGTCGCCATTTCAAAAATCCGCATAAATTTGCAAAAAGAACATAAGTAATTTACAAGTATCCGAGAATTAGAACCGTCCGAAATCACATGAAGATCGCACGGTTCAAGTCTCCCATTTTCTTAAGTATGACATAGATACAGACTTAAGTTTTTACTTTAATTGAAAAGTAATTATCATGAAAGCATCGTGTAATCTATGAAAGCATCGTGTCAATCGTTACCAAATACAACCTAGTAATTAGGCCTGTTTCGTCCTTTACGGCGTCAATGTAGGGCAGGATGATCTTTTGAACGAACTTGAATGGTCTGAAAACAAGTTTTGATAATAGGAATACATGGTCTGTTTGATATAACTTCGTATAACTCCCGTGTGCGTGAAAACATATCAAAGAAACAAATTATCCGGTGGGGGGGATGCTGTTCATGGATGATCGATTTGTAAGTGCGATGCAATATTATTAATTTCTTTACTTGTGTTTTAGGCCGAACCGGAAATTCAGTATTCATTCTTGCGGTATTTGGGTCTCGCAAATTAAACAGTACATGTGCCTGTTAGATTTTAGCCTTGTAACTAAAAAAATACACCAATAATGCAATTAAAAATGGTTATTGAATATGGGCCTAAATCAACCTCATTTATCTGGCCTCAAGTTAACTCTCTAACATGACACGTGAATTCGGCTCTATTAACACAGTGCAACAAAAGCGTGTAAAATCTACGTTATTCTCTGTAGTCTGTGATCATTCTGTATAGAAAAGTTATTCAGTGGAGTATAATGTGCATCAGCATCTAAACTCCAAGTACGAACTTGTTTTCCTTTGATTCAGAGTTGGTCATTCCTTCTGTCATAGTTTATCGTTCAATAAACCAGGTTGAGAGTTACAGTATGTGGCGCAATGAATAACCCACTCGGGCTGTTGCCCTCGTGGATTATTTATTGTGCCTCATAATTCACAACTGTGGTTTATTGAACTATAAACCACAATAGAAGGAAGACTATTTCATGAATAAGCATGCTTTTATGCATCAAAATAAAAATTAAAACTGAACACATTTGAGATAAACATTCAAAACTGAAGGATAAACATGATCTACAGAAGTAAAAGTCCAAATTATACATGCAATTAGTTGCGTGCTGATAGAAAGAGGTGTTGAATCATTGACCCATTACCACAGACTGGCGAGTTTTGACGACCTTTAGAAAGAAGCCTTCTGAAAACATTGTGGGAAAAGGAGAAAATGCTGTTTACCAGCATTTCGTCCTTTTCCCACAATGTTTTCTACTCTATCATTTGAGCCACATTAAAATTGTCTTCTGCGCATGTTTTCAATTTGGACAGGGCTAAAAATTTGTCGTCTGGTTAACAGTTAACAATTATAAATTGTATGAATGAAATGGACATTCTCAATGAGTACTAAAAATGCCTGTAAAATATTCTGCAAAGAAACAAACAGTGTAGATTAAAAATCATCCTGCAGATTAAGTTGCACTACCCACATACATAATCAAATCTGTGATCAGTAGTGAAACCATTAACCCTTTGGCTGCTAAGTGCGACTGGCGGACCTTTTGTGGACAGTGCAGATCAAGATCAGCCTGTACAGAACGTGCAGTCTAATCTTTGATCTACACTGTCCGATAGGGAGATATTATTCCTCAACACACAACGTTAAAACAGTAATGTTTGGGTTAATAGTATAGAATTGAAAATTTAATGTTAGTTACATAGCAGGGTTAGGGTTAATGTCTCTTGTAAATCCTTTTGGACCCACAATATTATCCAAAATATATAGAGATCAAAGTACCATTTTGCACCAGTGTTAAGCTATGACGATAAAGCTTTAGATATTTTTCTTCATTAAATATGCAAAAATATTAATCTGTTCATCGACAGAGAACTCTTCAAGATTCATGAACAATTTGGCTATGTTATAGGTACCATAGAGGTTCTGATAATATCATCCTGCCTTGTGGGGCATGTTCATTTTCTCAAGGGGCATTCAGACATATTATGTATGTTGTCACTGATAAGCCTGCGTTGACTCTGTGCACGCTAATCCGAGATAACACTTTATGACCACATTAGATTTGTAGACTTATGCGAAACTGGAAAATCACATAAATGGAAAGTGTCATTTCAGATTAGCCTGCGCGGACTGCCCAGGCTGATCCAACACAACACTTTTCCGCAAATGTCTGAATGTACCTTTTCACAAGCTGCAAGCTATATGCACAAGAGTATTTAAAGAGAGCTAACACTAATCCGACTGGTAATAGTAAGTATTTCAATGGTGCCTTCTTTTTTTTTTATCTAGCATAAGGAGGAAGATTTTAAAAACCTTTAAGAAAGGAATAAATACTGATATCTCCAAAGCATTTATTTCTTTGATCATAAACTTTTATCTTTTCAAGGACAATTCCCCATCAATACTGCCATACTTAAAAAGTCAACTGTCAATGCTTATTGATCAAACAAGATATCTTAATCTTTCTGCCATCTGCTGAAAAAATCATAAATTTGGTTGCATGACAAAACAAGAGTACTTCATGTGGGTGTGAACAATCCTGAGGTTGCTTTTCAGTGAAAATACCAAGTTTAAAATGGAGCATACCTATGTCAAAAATAATTTGATGGCTGCCCACCCTTGTTGTATGGGTTTCCCTTTGCATACCTATCAGCTTTTCCAAGTTCAAAATAAATATCTTCAGTAAATACAGAGATATAAAATGTGAATGTTTTTGCACAATGACAGTGCAGACAACAACAAAGCCACAGCTACGTTAAAAACTCAATGTTTTCTTTGAAAACACCCGAGCTAACAAACCCAGATAAATGAGGATGATTGGAGGATATTTATTTGTACATCTCGCACACCAAAAAAATGACTACTTTCAGAAAAAAAACTGATTAGAAAAATATTCAATACTTACCATTCACAGTAATAGTAACAGTTGCTGTGCTTGAGAGTGCACCGTCAGACGCCTTAAAATATAAACAATGATCAGAGCTCCAGAATAGAGGGAATAATAGAATTCTAATTTCTAAATCCATCATTTTCATTCCAAACCCTAGGTTGTGGGTACTGATGATCATGGGTTTTAGTGGACTATTAATTTTATTAACATTTCAAATTTTAAAATCAAAATCACTCTCTCTATCTGTAGCTATAAATGATTTTCACCACTTACAAACCAATTTATGTAGTATACACATTTTGAAAATACAATATAAGCTGTCTATACTGACCCTCACTCAGAGAAAAAAGGTTGGTTTGTACAGGGGATTGGATTACCAAGGGTGAAGAATGGCTAAAGAAATTCCACTTACTGAACCTTGTTTCTCTGTGAACAGATAGACTAGTCCATGGTTTCATTTATTTGATCCTCATGTATGTCAGTTCACAATTAAAAACAAGAGGGCCATGATGGCCCTGTATCGCTCCACTGGCTTTTTAACCCTTTACCACACAAATTGAAGTGTTCATGACCATGAAAAAGAGGGCCTACAAAAACAATGAACACTGTCAGGCAATACAAGCGGGTTAATTCATAAGCATGAAAGGTAAACTCCTTGGAAAAATAAGCTGAATGATAGAAACCTTACTCTTTATTCACCTCATGTGAGCATAACTATTAGCATCAAAATGAATCACATTTGAAAACAGAATATTTTCTATCAAAAAACTTAATGTCTAGCATCATGCAGTTTTGATAATCAACGGAGGTAAATAGTACCAAACTTTATCTTTCATGAAAAAGAGTTATTTCCCTTGATTAATGTTAAAATGGAAGTGACTATATTTTGAAGCCCATGTTAAACTTGTGATCCCTGGATGGAGCCAATTTTGACCCGAAACCTACAATATGAAACTAGAATGTGTAGTTATAAACACAAAGATTTTTGAATCTTGCCCAATAATAAAGCTAGGTACGAGAAGATTTTGAAAGTTTTCTCTATATTAGCCCATGTAAAATTTGTTACCCCCCGGGGCGGGGCCAAATTTGACCCCTGGGCTATGATTTGGACACCCTTGGTAGAGGTCCACTAGATAAATCTACATGCCAAATTTGGTAGCCCTAGGCCTATGGCTAGGTGATAGAAGAATTTTAAAGTTTTCCCTATATAAGCCCATGTAAAACTTGTTACCCCCGGGGTGGGGCCAATTTTGACCCCACGGCTATAATTTAGACACCCTTGATAGAGGTCCACTAGATAAAACAACATGCCAAATTTGGTGGCCCTAGGCCCTATGCCTAGGTAGACGAAGAATTTTAAAGTTCTCCCTAAATAAGCCCATGTAAAACTTGTGACCCCCGGGGCAAGGCCAATTTTGACCCCAGGGCTATAATTTGAAGAAACTTGGTAGAGGTCCACTAGATAAAGCTACATGCCAAATTTGGTAGCCCTAGGCCTTACGGTTTCAGACAAGAAGATTTTCAAAGATTTTCAAAGTTTTTCAGTTTTGTTGCCATGGCAACCAGAGTTTTTGAAGGAATTTAAATTTTTTCAAGAAATTCTGAAGAGGACCATGGCAGGATCATTTCTGTGAAGTTTCATCAAAATTGGATTGGTAGTTTCAGAGAAGAAGATGTTTAAAGAAAAAGTTAACGCATGCACGGATGGACGGATGCACGACGGACAACGGGCCATGACATAAGCCCGCTGGCCTCCGGCCAGTGGAGCTAACAACAGAAATCACATTACTTTTAATAACTAGAAGGCCCTGAAGGGCCTGAATATGCTCTACTGGCAGTGAACTTGAAATGGCTACTTTTCCCATACTGTTAGTTGGATTTTTTTTCAAAATCCATAGTGTTGAAGCTATTGAAAAGATAAACATACTGTGCAAGTTTCACGAAAATCTGATTACAAATGCACATTTTATCGCGTAAACAAGAATATGAAATTTTCAACTTGAGATGGCTTCTTTTCCCATATTGTATATTGGTTTTTTTTTCGAAATCAATAAGGTTGAAGCTACTGATGTGATAAACAAAGTGTGTGATTTTCATAAAAATCTGACCAGAAATGCAGACTTAATCGAGTAAACAAGAATTTGAAATTTTCAACTTGAAATGGCTACTTTTCCCATACTATTTGTTGGATTTTTTTAAAAAATAAATAGGGTTGAAGCTATTGAAAAGATAAACAAACTGTGCAAGTTTCACAAAAATCTGATTACAAATGCACATTTTATCGCGTAAACAAGAATTTGAAATTTTCAACTTGAAATCGCTACTTTTCCCATACTCTTTTTTGGATTTTTCTCAAAATCAATAGTGTTGAAGCTATTGATCAGATAAATAAACTGTGCAAGTTTCATGAAAATCTGAGTAGAAATGCAGATTTATCGCGTAAACAAGAATTCGAAATTTTCAACTTGAAACGGCTACTTTTCCCATATTGTTTGTTGGATTTTTCTCAAAATCAACAGGGTTGAAGTTATTGATAAGATAAACAATCTGAGCAAGTTTCATGAAAATTTGACAAAAAATGCAGACTTTATCGCGTAAACAAGTAAAAGACTAACAGACGGACAGACGGACGGACAGACGACGGAAACCCGCTATGACATAAGCTCTGCTGGCTTTTAGCCAGTAGAGCTAAAAATGAAATGTGCATGCCGATCTACACTGTTTTTAACCTCCTCTACTCCTTGTATGAGATACCCATTGTCGTTCATTAGGGCGAAAATTTGAATTTCCAAAAGCATATTATGCACATGCTCATACGTGTATTCTGACCGCGGAATTGGATTATTAGGACAAAGCTCACTGTCAATGTCAGTCTCATTTTCACTCTTGCTTTCATCATGATAAATAACTACTGACGACGATAATGGAGAAAAGAAGGGGTCTACATTCAAACTTTCCCCTTATCAAGCCTCAACAATTAAGCCAATCACGCGTAACGATATACTGATTTATAGAATAAATAGACAGTTTGTGATATACAATAAACCGTTCCACATATCGATGATTGATGACACATATACGATCGGATTATCTAGGGGAATTTACGAAAGAAATTTTGGTTTGGCCTTGCGATTGGGGTCAGTATTCGACTTAGACAGGGATCGGATTACTTGAAATGAAGAAGGAACTTGCCGGAAACACTAGCGCAGACTGGAACAGATAGGGGACCAGATTATCTTGGGGTCGGTTTGGACAGGTTATACTGTATTTAACCCTCTACTAAACCAAAAAAGTTTGATCTTCAAATTTGAAAAATATATTCAATTTCAAATCTTAGAATTTATCTATGAAAACGTGGAATTAATGTCTCCTTTTCCCTGAAAGTTTTCTCTATCAAGGTCAATGAATTTGTTTGTCTTGTTAGGAGTTTAGCAGATCAGGTCGTATCACCACAGCAAGTCATTGATCAACTCGGTTACCCAAAACAGATGTGAGAAGCAGAAAGTCTCTGGATAGAGACTTTGCCCCAATAATGGAGTCATTAAAACTCAGGGTTGTGTTGTAAAACAAAACTATGGAATCATAACCATTCTACAGTGACAAGAGGGCCATGATGGCCCTGAAATCGCTCACCTGAGTCTATTGACCAAACATGAACCATTTTCAATTTAGTTTCCCAGTGACCTAGGCTTTTATCCGACATTACCCATTATCAAACACTTTTGAGACATCAATAAGACAAACATTCCGACCAAGTTTCATGAGTATCGGACTGAAAATGTGGCCTCTACAGCGTACAAAAGGTTTTTCTAAGATTTGACCAAGTGACCTAGTTTGGACCAAACAATTACCTTTTATCAAACTCTTTTGAGACATCACCAATACAAACATTCTGACAAAGTCTGAAGAGCATCAGGCAGAAAATGTAGCCTCTAGAGTGTACACAAGGTTTTTTCTAATATTTGACCCAGTGACCTAGTTTTTGACTCCACATGACCTATTTTCAAACGCATTCAAGGTATCACCAAGACAAATATTATGAACAAATTCCAGGAGTATCAGATTGAAAATGTGTCCTCCAGAGCATACACAAGGGTTTAACATATGACCTATTGACCTAGAGGTAACCTAGTTTTTCACCCAAGATGACCCATTTTCACAGTTGTCAAATATATCGTCAAGACAAACATTCTGTTCAACTTACAAGAGTTTTGGACCGAAAATGTGGCCACTAGAGTGTACAAAAGGTTTATCTAAGATATGACCTAGTGACCTAGTTTTTGATCTGACATGACCCATTTTCAAACTCATCCAAGATATCATCAAGAAAAACATTCTCACCAACTTTCAAGAGTTTTGGACTGAAAATGTGGCCTCTAGAGTGTACACAAAGTTTTTCTAAGATATGACCTAGTGACCTAGTTTTTGACCCAACATGACGCATTTTCAAACTCATGCGAGATATCATTACGGCAAACAATCTGACCAACTTTCATGAGTATCGGACTGAAAATGTGGCCTCTTGAGCGCACACAAGGTTTTTTGTAAGATTTGACCCAGTGACCTTGTTTTTGATCCGACATGACCCATTTTCTAAGTCATCAGAGGTTTTATCAATGCAAACATTCTGACCAACTTTCATGAGTACTGGACTGAAAATGTGGCTTCTAGAGTGTACACAAAGTCAAAGTTTACAATGGACGCCGAACCCTGGACACAGCACTATCACAATTGCTCACTCGGAGCAGTTCTTGCTCAGGTGAGCTAAAAAGTAGACAATCCTTAACAAAGTGATCTCTTACTTTTATGATTCTGCAGAAGACAGCCTTTCAAAGTACTTTAACCAGCATTTCTTAACCAATTTACACACAATACCTACTTTTGATAACCCTGACCCTTTCGAAAACATTGTAGGGAAAGAAGGAAATGCTGGTAACCAGCATTTTCTCCTTTTTCGACAATGTTTTCTACTCATCACAAAACGAATTTCAAAGTTTCAGTCATTTTTATTTTGTTGTCTGCAACTGTTTTTGATTTGGACAAGCCTAAAATATTGTCGTTTGGTAATGAGTTCAATCAGTATATTGTTTTCAATCATTTAGAAATCAAACTACATCATTTGATCAACACTTAACAAGAATCATGCTCTGTGAATATTGCTATGTTTATCCATTCATTTTAAACAAAATTTCATTCTTGTCCAAAATCAAAAGCATGTGCAAACAACATACAAATACATGTATAAATGTGTCTGTAATCATTTTTTTTCCTTGATAAGGTACAAAAAAATGCTTCAAAAAGGAGATAAATGCTCCTTTTAGCAAAGTGTTTTCGAAAGGCTGTTTATACATACACAAGCAAGTAGCTCCTCTTTGACATTTACATCAAAAGTAAACTAAATACAGTATATTACCAAATTGACACACCCTCCTTCACAGAAGCCCCCTACAGAGGCATTCTGACAACCCCCATCAATGTCCACCTTAACCTTAAAAATGACAACTGGAGTGACAAACTTCCAGACACAATGTAATTAAAACTTTTCAAAATCAAATTGAGGAAAACTACTGATGGCCAATATTCTATACATAAACTTACTGATCCAGCATCAACATTACTTCACAAATTGATGTTAATAATACCTGACTATCTAAATATATATACACTTCTTAAGACATTTTAAACTCCCGGTTACACGAAGTTTACACGAAGTTTGTCAACTACCTAAGTATCAAATACCAGTGTCCCACATTAATCCTGAATGCTTTTTAACATCCAAATGAATCATGACAAGTGATTCAATCAAAACTTTTGATTAACCCTTTACCCCACAAGGCATTTCTATTGTATCTCAAATTGACCCTAAATAACAGCAAGGATGAAGCCGTTTCTTATGTGAATATGACACCATTCTATAGCATAGGAACCAATGTGGCAAAAAGTGGAATTGCTCATCACGAGCATTTTCACCTTTTGCCAGTGTTTTCCAAAGGCTCCTACAAGCAACGTGTAGAAATGTGTATCTACAGAGTACAGGGTTAATAGCTCAGTTTTTCAGCCCTAAATAACCCACCCCATCCAGATCAAAGTACCATACTTACAAAAAGTAACAGAACTAAAATTTCAGGAAATTGGTTATAAACTTAAAATACCCTGTCAGTGTTTTACATGACGTCCTTGCACCTTGATTACGAGAAAAGCAGTAAGAGTACCACATAAGTGCATAGCTGTCGGTGATTTTTGTGAAAGTTGGACGTTAAAAAAGAGCATAACTGTGTCAAAAAAAAACAGTTCAACAGTTACCTGCCCTAGTAGTACTAATGTCAAAGTTATAGCAAGATGATACAGCCAAAAACGCAGGTGATGAGGTCAAATCAAAGGCTATGATAAAATCTTTACCTTTCTATAAAATCAATGCAGTTAAAATGGGCATAAATGTCACAATACTTTAGAGTCACCTGTCCTCAACATTGGATGTGAGTATCTTCAATAGCAACAGCAATATAAGAAAAGGTGTTTCCATGATGCAAACAACAACTGGGCTATAACAATAACTCACTTACTTTTACAAACATCCGAGAAAAACCAATACAATTACCTGTACATCTAAAGTAAAGGATGAACCTCCAATTAGGTTAGCACTTGTTGCCAATGTTATGTTTCCCTTTGAATCAATTGCAAATGTATTGCCAGTATTTCCACCTGTAAACGAGTGGTAAATCACAGCTTTAAAATTTAAAATGCAAGATTGAGCTCTTCTCAAACTTTCCCTGTCCAAAACTTCTCTGACCCACAAGATTAAAGCTTTTTTAAAACATAATAGAAACATGAGAAATGCTGGCAACGACTATTTTTCTCGATATCAAACAATGTTTTCGACCCTTTCATAGACTAAATTTATCATTTAAGTCACATTTGTTATTTTAAGTTACTTTCAATTTATCCTCATTATATTCCTTCAATTATATAGTTCATCCAAAATGGATAAATATCTATGGCTTGAGCCCTAAAATTAACAAAAATATGACAGATGGAGCATATTAGTTTGAATTTTACAAGTACATAGGTAGTTTATTACATAAATGGTTGGAACAGAGAACAGCATGTGAAAGAAGAATGGTTTAGACTGCGGTGGAAAAATTTGTTACAAAAAGCCAGTTTTTCTTACAAATGCTGGTCAGTGTACATGTACCAACCACTTTTGTAACTAATGGCATTCCATGATAAAATTTTCCAACTCATTTTTCGCTCCTTTCATGATGTTTTCATAAATAAATGTGACTCATATGATGAGATCTGTCTTTGAAAATATTTTGGGAAAAGGAGAAAAATGCTTGTTGTCAGCATTTTCTCCTAATCCCATTTTATGTTCAATAGTCTTCATCCTTAAGCGATGGATGAGTAAATGTTAAAAAGAAAGGCTGTTTCTCCTTCATAAAACTAGCAACACAGGTCTAATGGCCTTGTTTAAGCTTCTTTTGTTCATCAGGTATATGCTTCTTGGCTTGTTAAATCTTAACAGTATCCTTGCCAGGTAACTTTCTGAGGTAAGAATACTTAATCCACACCCCTGTGGCTACTCACCTGTAATACTGTAGGTTATCGTGGCTGGAGTTACGTCGGCATCTGTGGCACTCACAATGAAAGCACTTGTACCTGTAAATATTTCAAAATGTATAGAATATATGTAAGAAGCATGTTGGCAATGGTTTCCCATGCAACATGCTACCTCCGCCCCATCCTTTAAAAACAAAAAGTTCAAGAGCACCTCATGCAGGTGCCAGCACTTGATTGTTGTTCCTCTTCAGTGAAAATTCTACACCACAAATTCTCAAGGAAAATAATTATTTCAAAGGTATTTCAGGGTCACTTGCCTTCAATATAAGTGTTTGCCTATCTGTAATCAACAACTCACTTAAGTATGAAGTGCATATCTTCAGTCATAACAAAGTTTTCACATGATCTCAAGGATGATAAGACGGAAGACATTAAGGGATTTGCGAATATTTTAACTCTTAAAGCACCTTTCCAGGGATGAAAAATTCCACTTGCCTGCTCGCACTGGAAAGTGATCTTTCACTATGGGCAAGTACAAGCACCACCTCACTGCAATTTCTGATATATTTTGTAAAATTTGGCAAAATTTCAGTCATAGAACTGGTAATCAAAAGGAAGTTTACATCAGTTATTTGAGGTTTTGTCTGGTTACAATTCATTACAAGCATACACAATACAATGTTGATTTTGCCACACCCAATCTGCATCGAATCTCTACAGCGAATCAATCACATATTACAAACAAGATTTAGTCGCCACCCATAATTTCTAAAACCCACCCTTTGATTCTGCATCTTACACTTGGTATTTAGCAAACAACCTCAGGCAGACTCTGCATAAAGCAAGCTGTGTACTTTAGTATTTATTTCTTTTCTTACAGGAAAAGCCAAAGAAATTCATAACTGGTTCTGTATTATTTCGCAGAAGTTGCATGACCTATTTTTCATTAAATTGGTTGAATCACTACAGATGCAACACTGATCAACGTGAGCCGCGGACACCATGTGTTCTCGGTACACCAGATCGGATTTTCCATGGAAGAACCGGAGGTGGTGTAAGTATTTTCATTTTTATGGACCTGATTTACCTAGATAGAAATGTTGATTTACAGCAATGTCAAGACGAATGATTGGTCTGTTTACATACATACTAGGAAATTATAATACTATCAGAAAAGCGAGCTGTGGCTTTATGAGCAACTGGGCTCTTATTGTTTTGAAGTTTATTGCGGAATTTTGGACAAAATTTCAAACCATTGTTCATTTTACAAGTTTGCATGATAAGATAAATGTATTCCCTAAAGGAACACACAATTTCACTTAGAAATGTCCATCCAAAGCGAAGATATACGTTTTTGAATGGACCTGGGTAGAGGAAAATATGCTAACAAGACACCAATTTTATTTTCAATCTATGCACATGGACACCAGATCAGAAAAAGCTTGCGGTAACTGGACACCAACCTTTAAATCATCAATATTTCTGCCTGAAACTCGATGCATGGGCTGTATACGAAGACTTTTTTGTAAACATTATGTCACTACGGTCCATTACCTGATAAAGAGCATGTTCAACGCAATTTCACTACTTCTAGCACTTGCTTTTTTTGAAATATTTGCAATATTGCGGCAATTTACGAAGTAGACCTACGATGCTTGATCACAATTGACCGGTCATTGCCTCATATGTTGTTTACATCGTTTCAGTTTTATGAATGTCGTATTAACCCATTACCACGCAATCACGAGCTTTAATGTCCCTGGGAAAGATGGCTTAGAAAAACATTGTCCCTATTAACTAATCCAAAGAATTTGTAATTCGTGTTCATTACTTTGAGTGCAAGAATTGGTCACACTGGCCAACGTATGTATACGTTGGATTGCCGGCTTTGACGTTAGATTGTACATACACCGAAAATGTTCAGTTCTTTCATTCTTGATGGTATTAAAAACTGTTTCGTAGAACACGCTACATGCCGACTGGGACTATGAAAATTAATTATCTTCAAGGTAATGCTTAACACATATGGACATATTTGTAAACATTCGAGTACTGATAAAGAGGTGAGTTTGTTTTTGAAATTTCTCAGCAACTTGATTACTGACATTTTTTTTCACTTGTACAATTTTCACTTTGAGTTTGATACTACCTCTTGATGCTCTAGAACCAACTAAAGATTTCTACATGGATAAAAAGAGGGAACAGAATCAGGTTAAATTTATATCGCTCAAAGGTACGTAGTGTGCTAGGAAATTATTAGAGAGGTTAATTGCAGCCACAGCAAATCACTAAATTAAATCTTTTCTGAAATTCGTCATTTATAAAAATAAACCACGTCTATTTCCTGTTTCGTTTTTTTTCTTTTTTTTATTTCGCTTTGTTTACAAAACTATGACGAAACAGACTGTCTATCAGAACAATTACGCTCGAAGATATAGAATTAGCAATACGAAATACAGTAAAACCTGGCATGTTGGCCACCTGTATTAAGCAAGCAACCTGAATAAACAAGCATACATGTAGTTCCCGACAAATAGCAATGCACAGACATTCTGATCTGGTGTCCATGTGCATAGATTGAAAATAAAATTGGTGTCTTGTTAGCATATTTTCCTCTACCCAGGTCCATTCAAAAACGTATATCTTCGCTGTGGATGGACATTTTTAAGTGAAATTGTGTGTTCCTTTAGGGAATACATTTATCTTATCATGCAAACTTGTAAAATGAACAATGGTTTGGGATTTTGTCCAATATTCGGCAATAAACTTCAAAACAATAAGACCCCAGTTGCTCATAAAGCCAATGCTCGCTTAGATGATGGTATTATTATTCCCTAGTATGTATGTAAACAGATCAATCATTCGTCTTGACATTGCTGTAAATCAACATTTCTATCTAGGTAAATCAGGTCCATAAAAATGAAAATACTTACACCACTCCGGTTCTTCCATTTACCATACAATTCTCGCGCTTGACGTAATATTGTAGTGCGCATTGCTATGCGGGAGGGGTACGCCACGGGGAATAACGGAAAGAACTGTACTAGATTTTGATAAAGCTCCTCCCAGAAAGGGTTAAAAGCTTGAAATAAATAGAATATTTGTTTTTTTCAGGTGAAAGATCGGTGCGCCACGCGTGAAAATATTACTGATGGTGTTCACGAGATGAAATAAATTTCGATCTTTCACTAGAAAAAAACAAATACTCCCTATAACATAAGCAAATGAGGTTAATGTTGTGCTTGAACTGCAAGTCATTGAATCAGAAAATTGGAAGGTGCATATACCATAATTTGCGTATGTTTTGGGACACCCAAAAAATTTGGACACCATCAAAAATCTCGAAAATAATTATTTTTCATGACCCAAAGATTTGGGACATAGATCTACTAAAAATTGCAAAGCGAGATCTTTAATTTTTTGTTCCAAAGAATTGGGACAGTGAATATTTATTTGGAGGAAAAGAAAATCTTTCAATCCGTTTGAAAACGTCTGTTTGCAAATATTTATTTCGGCTTAAGCGTAATTTTATTTCTCCACGCGTAACGGCGTAAGCATGCTTCCCAACCCTCACTATTTCAATGGGAGTTACCTGACTCAAGACAAAAAATCGATCACCTGACAGTCTAATTTAAATCCTAAATCAAAAAGAAATCCGACGTAAGTGTAAAAAGGGTGTGATAAACTTCTATCCAAGATCCATAACGTATGTACATCCGAAGTTGACAGAGTTGGCACGCATGTAATTCATGGTCAATCGAGTTCAGTGTTTATAAATAGAAATCAAGGTATACAGTTCTAACCCAGGTTTATCGATCGAAGATCGACGAACCAATCAAATTTGAGATCGGTCCGACTAGGTTCTTGTCAGAGTGGAATCAAAGGTGGTCCTTCAGAAAATTTTACAAAAATACATAAACATTATCCTTATACTGCCAAAGCCTTATAATTGCCATTCATAAAACCCCAGTAGTCGAAAACCATCCGACAACAAGAGAAATTAGAGATTTACTACAGCCCAGGTCGACACTTAAGGGAAACACCATCTATTTTTAAATCAGGTACTCGCTCATTTACATACCGGAAATATATAGACGAAGCTCCAAACCACTCTCTTGCACTCCGGATCATTACATTCACCTCTGTAGTGGGCTCAGAATGTAGTCCGTCATTACGTCATATTTTTGTCACATGACCATAACTCAAAACGGCGACACAAACGCCGGTGAAAGAAAGACCAATATCGATTGTTTTGTGTGCTGTTCAAACAGCATGGGACCAATCAGACTTATTGATAGGAAATGTACAAAAGAGGGATTTTCTGAAAAGCATAAATGTCTTTTAAAGGACCATTACTTGTTTTTTAATCTTATAACCTAAGATTTATCGGTGTGTCAAAACTGTTGTCATCATTCCTGGGCGCAGCTATTTTTGGTAAACTTGGCGTAAGATTCCAAAAAAGTAAAGAGGCTCGAAAAAAATAGTTCCATCTTATACAGGTAAATTCATCAGTTTGAACGCACCTATAATGTATCCAGAATCATATTTCCTATGCCTACCTTATAATTTTACACACGAAACAGTTAAACAGTAACAAAACATCTTTTCCTCGGTTTGACAAGATTCTTGTCATTTAGCCCATCGCAGAGATGTATGTGAGGTAACGAACGACAACTCTGCTCGGAGATTGGCTCCAAACGTAGCTTTTATAGCTCTAGACATTTGGAAAATAATTACATGTTTGTTATGTTATGGAATTTAAGAGTCATTAGTCACGTGCTACTCACTTAACCTTCCCACAATGCTTTTTTGATTTTTGGCGGGAAATCTAAAAATTGCTTAAGAGGCTACGTAGCCCTTTAAGGGAAAACCACCCCCCCCAAAATTTTTTTTTCAAATTTTATGATTCTTGATTATTGATGAATTGTATTGTTTTTCCATATGAATTTCAGTGGTACCTATATTTTTAAATTTGGAGTGATATGAAAATTCTAAATACCCACCTTTAACGTCACCTCACGTACATGTAAGGAGGTAAGATATGTTGTGAATTTATCTATAAACGCGCAATAACATCTTCATCGCGATCCAAAGAAGCAGACAATAATGAGTGACAAGTTAATAATCAACAGAAATAATGAGAAAAAGCGAAGTTTTAAACTCTTAATGCTCATATTGATCGGTGGAATTCCAATCTGTCTAAAAATAGATTACCTTGCAAACCTGACATCAGTGACGTTCTAATATTTCAACGTCATGCAATCCTATCATTGCATGCTGTTAATGAAAGGGCAGTTGAATAAAAAACTAGAAATCAGGCATGATAATATCTCTTGACATTTATTTCAGATCAAAGTTTTGATTAAGTATAATTAATCACATAACTTTCAATTCTGTTAGACAAATATTTCACAAAGACGACTTGCAAGTGAAAGAGTCTGCAGGGCAAGTAACCTTTAACACCTACTCCCACTACATACACTTTTGTATGAAACCCCTTTGTGGGTTTACTCTTTACCACGCAATCCCAACTTTTAACAATCCTAAAAAAGAAGCCTTTTGAACACATTGTTTGAAAAGGAGAAAATGCTGGTAACCAGCATTTTTTTCCCTTTTCCCCACTTCTATCCTTCCCAAATCAATTTTCAATTTTTGAGCCATATTTATTATGTTTTCTGCAAATGCTTTGGATTCAGACAAGTCTACAATTTTGTTGTTTGGTAAAGAGTAAATACAGTGTGATTAGGGTTCTTTTTTTTTTTTTAATATCTCCATGAAAACACAAAAAATTCTCATCATACCTTAAAGGATAAACACAGCCGATACCAAAAAACAACCCCCAAATTTCAAACAAAGCAAGTCTAATAACATACCTTGCTACATATCAAATTTAAAATCAACCTGCTTATCAAGTAATTTTAGACGAGGTCACAATTCTGATGTCTGCGGAACGAGTCTTTGGCCCTGTGGCTAATACAGTAGATTCCGCTTATTTGCAAGGCCTATTTGTCAGAAAAAACATTGCGAATAAGCGGTCGGCCTGATAACCCGATGGCTCTTTTCAGACCGGAAGTCAAACCAGAGATGCAAACGATCGTTTCGTTCTAGTGACAGACGTTCAGCTCTTGCATCCCGATAATTTGATTATTCGTGATTTTTAAAAATGTGTTTTTCAAACTAATCAATTAAAAAAAAAAAAGTCATTTGTTTGCTTAATTTATTTACCTATAAAGTGCACAAAGCACCAGAAACGATCCTGGCTGTTGGCCATGGTGATGCTTCGTTTGACATAAAATTCAACACAAAACTTTTTGTAAACACAGGTTTCGACGCATATCTCCAGTTTCCAGTTATCTAACAATTACTCCATGTATAAGTTATTGATCATATATTTCATTTTTATGAAATTAAATCGGAGGGAGGCGAAGCCAACCGACGATTTAGTTTCATACAAATGAAATATATTGATCAATAATTAACTTACAGTTTGCCCTACTTTCTATTTGACCGACAGCTACGAATGGGTGGAAAGAGCCATACAAGAACGACAGAAATCTCGGTTCGCCACGCCTCTTTTGATTGACGGTTGTACGAACGTGCGTTTTGAGTCGTACGGCGTTAAATATTATTTATGTTGTCCTTGAACTAGTTTCAGGACAATTGTCTGCAGTCAGGCTCATTCGGCATATCACGGTAGATGGTAGCCGTCATATCCCCTCGTCTGTATCTAGTGGATTGATATGCAGCAGATCGGTACATTTATCGCCCGGAAATACGCCGGTTTACCGTTCTGAAAATTGCCAGGCTCCTCTTTCAAAAGAAAACTTCTTAATTTTCTATCGAAATCTTTCGAACCATATTTCAGATGACAAACAGTTCGTAAATTAATTTTTTATCAATTCCGATTGAAGTTTTAACAGACAGATAGACAGATGTGAATAACTTCATCGAGGTCGTTTATGTCGTTGCTAAAGAATCACGTGACTCGCAGTTCAAATGTAAACGACAGTTATAAATACGGACGAGGTTAAATGTAGGTACGGAATCGGCCGAATTTCATGCTCTTTGAAGCGATAGATTCAGCAATGGATGCATGCTTTGAGCTAGTTGACGATGAGGAACTTTATAAAGAATTTATTTTCCCCGACACAGGCCACGTCTCGCTAACAAAACTGTGTACAATAAACACCCATGTCCCTCTAAAGTGGCTCACTGTTCAGGATATGTTTCATTTTTAACCCATTCCAGATAAGCCCTCTTTTTTACTGCCCTGAGGCAGAAGGCGCGTGAAAACATTGCGGGTAGAGGAGAAATTGTTTTAAGGAGCATTTTCTCTTTTCCTACTATGTTTCTTTTTTTCTTTCCACAGACAAATCCTATAATTTGAGCTGTTGTCTTCAAAAGGTTTCAAATTGGATCCAAGCCAAAAACCCAGCCTGGAAAAGACTTCCTTATCAGGGTCGTTAAATCCAGAGGTTATTTAGTAAAGGGTTAAAAACCACGTGGTCAAGTACGAGTTGTTTAGTCCCGATATTCACGTGGAAATTACGTCACTTTTTTGGCGATGATGCAATTAGTTGGAATAGTCCCCGCCCCTTTTACTACAGTGTATGCATTAGATTGGTATTTACTCTACAAAGACCAGCTAAAACACTGTGGGCGGAGCTTCTCGTAAACCGGGATACAACTGTATATATATAGGTCAACCATTTTAATGATTAAGTGGTCACATATTGCAACATATTGAGTCTGTATGGAATTAAATCGAGCAGTTTTGAACGAAATCCGGCGTTTTCATTGGATTAGAAAGTAGGGCAAACTGTACGTGTACATGTACATTCTTACACAACATGATCGTGTACTGTGCACCTGTATAAACCCCGACTCGCCACCTGTTCGGTTGAATGGGTGGGTAAATTTTGTGTGACGTCATAGACTTATTGCCGCGCAGACGATTCTATTTTAGCGTATCAATTTAGGCCATACCATTCAAAGTAGACCTAAATAAGAAACAGTGTTCTGTTTTTCACAGTTTACATTCGGTACACCTTGCATTCACGCCTGTAGTCAAATTTGTTTGTCACAAATTGGATTATCAACGAGACACTAAGAAACAATTAAGTTTTTTTTGCCAGTTTGTAATTATCTGATCGGTGATAGGTTATTTCCATCGGTCTTTCTTGTAATTTCCATCGGTCTTTCTTGTAACAGGTAAAATGCCGAATTCGTCTTCAGATGCTTTCTGGAAGCGTAGATCAAGATCAGACTGCACAGAATGTATAGTCTGATCATATAACGTCTATGTCCGTTTTTGTGTGTGTGTAATGCCAAGACAAGATTTATGTACATGTAGTCATCTTTTGACCATTTTTCCTGCCCTAAAATTACCAATTTATTAATCAGTGCTCTTGGTGGTGGATGCACAGCCTGGTACCCGAAATCTCGCCTAACCGTCCAATAGTTGATAATCGGCAACCAATGAAGTAAACTAACGCATCAATGGTGTAAAACAGCCACTGAATTAACAAGCTCCATATTCAGAATGTCGGCCATTTGCAGATGTTTTATAACAGTTATTACACTTTCTTAACCCTTTCCCAAACGGCAAGTTCTGGACCAGACCAAATTGAAAGCATTTTGCAGATGGCAAATTAACAGTTGCTAAAAAGATGAATTTTCTCTATGATTGGGTAGAAAACATTGTGGGAAAAGGATAAAATGCTGTTTACCAGCATTTTCTCCCTTTCCCACGATGTTTTCAAAAGGTTTCTATTCCTGACCCGTAAAAACCAGGGATTGTTTAGGAAAGGGTTAAATGAAAAGAGTAACATGAAACATTTTTTATCTTTAATGATTAATTTATGAAAATGTATCATGTCGGACTCGTCGTTTGTATGCTGCTACATTAGCTTTTATCTGCGATTCTCTGTACGCATTGAAATTCGACTTTTATGTTTTTTTAAACCTTTTTTTCCCAGACAGATTGAAATTTTTCGCTGTCTTATCCCACGGAATTGCTAATAAACACTAGAATTTCGAATCATTTGCTAATTTTTCGTTGCAAAAAAACGAAATTTTCTATTTACGGGATCCCGATTAAGCGTTGAAATTTACGTTGTCTAAATAGGAAATGGATTGGTGCTGGACCAACTCTTGCAAATAACCGAAAATCCCGATAAAGTGGAATCCACTGTACTGCGGAATGAGCATCTTAACTCCACCATTACAAATAACTTGATAAAAAACATTGTGGAAGAGTACTCACCATCACTTACTGAATCCAGCAATGAGGCTGTGTACGGTGTTCCCACAAACTGTGGAGCATTATCATTTAGATCATTAATGAATACAGTAAATGGTACACTGTCTACAGATGATGTACCGTCGTTAACACTGCAAAACAAGAACGATCATCATCAGTTTCAATAACAAATGTGTGAACTAGGGGTCCTGAATATATTTCGCGCTTTTCTGTATTTTATCAAGATACATCATGGTATTGACAGAGCAACCTTTTTATTGTGACTGTTTAGATAAGAAACAAACTCTCTGAATACACACACTCTGCATATTTATCTTTGCTCTTTAAAATTGTAGTTTAGTGCATCTGCTAACAATATCAACCCAGGTCAGCCCAAGTTGTCTACATATGCTAACCTGGGTCAAACTAATTTGCCAGTGGTAAATATTAGCATGTTACGACTAGTCTTTATCACATAACTCTCCTTGTGTGCAATGTAATACAGCCATTACGAATTTTCTTGTCTCACACATGAGTGAGATAAGAAAATAGTACTGTATTTGGTCAACACTCTGTAATTATACGTTTCATTCTAAAACATTACTGACCAAGGTTCCTGAACGAAATTTGTGGTCAAAATTCTTAATCATGATAAAGTTGTTAATTTAATTACTTGTAGACTCAAAACAAAATCAATATATGCAAGTTTCTTCGGAACTTTTTTTCGTTCGTAATGTACCTGTCAAAATGTCAAAATAAGTGCACAGGCTTCATGTAAATTTCATTACACATGATACATGTATGCCTCTGGTTTAACACATTTTGGACTAATATGAAAATAGGCAAAGCCTAGAAACGGGCGAAAGAGAATTTTTTTCCTCAGACATATGAAAACCTAATCGGTACATGATCGGTGCTGATATATTCGTTTGACCCTGCCCAGCATATTTTCAATGGAAATAGATATATTTTATCTGCAGCCAACATATTCGAAAGTGATACAAATATAACCATTTAAGTCCTCAACAGGGTAACATTTTCCTGGTATTGTATCCTTTTCCCGCAATATTGTCAGAATCCTTCTCCTTCAGCGCTGTTTGAATTCTGGATTGTGTAATAAAGGGTTAACTAGCGAAGAATTAATTTCATTGGTCCCAAATTATCAGGAGTCGGTAATCCCAGCTGGACTAGTTTTTTTTCCTAAGAACCAATGATAATCATTGCGACCTGTTATCGGGTGAATGTAGAGTGGGAAAGCAGCCACTGGGCTGGAAAGACGTAAGTGTAATCCTGATTAAAGGCACACTAGGAAAGCAGGGATAGGTGCAATGGCTGGTAAATAACTGAAGGATGCTTACATGCTCACCAGGTACTACTAAAATGTAGGCCTACCTTCACCTTCTCACCCCTGACCAGGTGATTGATTCAATTTGCGTTTATCGTGCACTACCCCCACGCCAAAGACTGTTTGTATTGGTATGGTGGACGGTGCAGATACAGGACAAACCCTTCCTAAGTTATACCTGGTTCTTTATCGTGCTTAGTGTATAGCAAGATTTCTCACACCAGTACTAACACAACTTTCTTTCCAAAGCCACTGACTACTTTTCTCACATGCTTCAGCAGAGGTGAGAGGCGAAATTACGCGGGAAATAAAGTCTACCTCAACCAGGTTTTGAATTCACAACCACCAGGTCATGAGTCAGATACGCTCACCACACTCATCAAGCAGGGCAACCTGCTCAGAGAGTGAGGACCTGTATGTGTAGGCTACATGACTCCTTCAAGGGAGGTCCAGGATGTACATTCAACATCAGCCCCCTTTGCACTTCTAATAGTGTAAGAATATGTATATATGTGTATACATTTTCTTTCTCTAGCTCTGCTTACCAATTGTAAGAGTGTATATAATGAGTTTGCTTGTATACCTCTGAATAACTTTAATGCGATCTAAACTTGGAGTAGATCTAGATCAACATAATTTTGACAACTTGGATTATTTCTTAGATTTAGTAAGCTGCGTATATATTGATACCAATACTTTTTAAAAACCTTCTTATCCTTCTATATATCTTTATACCCATCTATCTATTCCTTTTTCTTCTCTTGGTAGCTCAGTCAGTAGAGTACAGACTTGAGAACAGGCCGGGGCGCGGCAATTCTTTTCCTGTGGATTGATGATATTCACCGCGACAAGATTCATTCCTCTCTCAATGCTAATCATTGCTTCGAAGCGGGTGGCTTGGAAAGAATATTTTGAGTACTTGTCAAAAAAACACTATGAAAGCATAAATAGGTACACTGGCCGCCCCAATATAGGCTCGAGTGTCCCTATTCCATGATGAACAGGAAACAACATGATGAAATTAAGAATTTAGAAAAGAACATGATCTAGAAATTATTTCTTTTCATGAATAAACTATTTCTGATTACTTTCATGACAAAGATAAACTTTGATAACAATTTCCATGGCCAGTGTGCACAAATAACACAGCATGCCGTCGGCCTTCTTAAGCAAACATGACTTGACCTAATTCCGGAAGCTTGGTAGTTTTACAGTAGAAAGTTGTACATAGATCTTTGCGTTTTTAGAGAAAGAACACTACAGTGTACGTATTTAGATATAAGAAAAATGAAGTCAATTTCTTTTAGATAAAACAATTAATTGACTTTTACATGTATTTGTCTGGTATTTGGCTGAAATTTAAGAGCAATAAAACATTTGAATATTGGTAAGCATATGACATCATCAAACATTGTGCTTTATAATATGTGAAAAAAAATCACCGGCTCAAGGACAGTCACAGAATTAGGGCACTTGACAATAACTGAATGATGTTTAAGACGGCCTTTAACACCACACAATTAATCTTCTCTCATATTAGAATCATACATCCACCCATCCATCCATTTACCCGATAAACGGCCTTACTAACCCATAAAATGCCACAAGTAATCTTCCAATCTCAAATCTCCTAAAATATCTTTATCCAATCCCCTACATCTATGTTGTACCCAAATATATATAGATCTATCTGTGGTCTTGTCATCTTTCTCAAAATCAACACTATTTAAAGCACTCTTTTTCTTCATTAAAAAACAATTTGGGAGGTATTTTTTTAATTAGTCTCATGAACAAAGTGTTGTAAAAGACAAGACGTAGGTAAAGGTGTTTTAGAAACCAAAGCGAACACGAAGTAGGGCGAACTGCAAGAGGACGAAAGAGATCAAGGCCGACATTAGAAGATGACGTCATTTGGAGCACTGTGTAGTTCATACGTCATTGAAACTAACACTAGACTATTTATATTCTTTTCCCAGAATTTTTGTAATGGAATGTGAACGAAAGGGAAACGTTGTAGATAGATAACTTTTAAAGAAATTTTAACAGATAAATAATTAAATTTAATCGTATGGATTTTGTCTGACTGTGTGGAATTTTTCTTGTAATAAACCAACCTTCTGGTTGTCAAGGAAGTTCAAGTACAGATACAGTCGATCGGTATGGTTACAAACTCAGTGCGTGTGACAAAGAACACGTCATTTTTCTTCCCCCTTTTTTTCGTAAAAAAGAAATATACTCCAAAGACGCATTTATTCAACCATTTCCCAAAATTTGTGTGATTTATGTTTAATTTTATTATTGGAAAAATTCATAACATATGCTGACTGAGTTCTCGAAATTTGTCAGTAAATGAACGTTCTTTGCTCTTGTAAAGAAATTCTGGTACGGTCCAGTCTGTGACCGGAAGCTCACCACCAGTGGACAAAAAATCAACAAAAATTCAAAATGGCCGGAAAAAGTCTTATGGGGTTTGTAATTTGAATTATGAAATTTGATAATTTTAAGTTTTATTCGTACGTGTAACCTATAGGCGGTCTTTCGCCCGTATAATTCTTGCTTTAAAGTAATGTGATAAAAAGAATTTGACACTCACTGGTTTTTGAGGTAAAAAGTTATTAAACTCGTCCACAAAAAATGCTATTAAGCTCGCCAATGACTCGCTTGATAACATTTCTATGTAGACTGGTTTGATATTTTTTCATCTCAAAAACCAACTCATGTCAGATCATATATATCTCATTATTCTGTCCATTGTAAGATTTAACCCTTTACCACACAATCCTGGCTTTTGACGACACTAAGAAAGAAATCCTATGAAAACATTGCGGAAAAAGGAGAAAATGTTTGTAACCAGACGGAAAATCATTCTTATCATTAAGTTAACCCTTTACCACACAATCCCGACTTATAATGACCCTGAGAAAGAAGCCTTTTGAAAGCATTGTAGGAAAAGGAGAAAATGCCGATAACCAGCATTATCTAGTTTTCCCACAATGTTTTCTAAGCTCTGCACCTTCTTGTTTTAGAGAAAAAGAATTTTAAAGTTTTCCTTCTTTGTTCCTATGTTTCAAACTTGTGACCGCCGGGGCGAGGCCAGTTTTGACCCCAGGGACTTCATTATGAAAAATCTTGGTAGAGGTCCATTAGGAGATGCTACATACCAAATATCAAAGCTCTGCACCTTCTTGGTCCTGTGTGGCTGGGTGGTAAAGTGTAGGACTCGTAACCTGGAGGTCCCAGGTTCGAGCCTCGCTGGCTCCGCTGGGTTTTTTCACAGGAGTGTCCTTGGGCAAGACACTTCAGAGCCTAGCCTAGTACTGGTGAAACCCAGGAAACATGAATATGTGAACTGTCGCCGTGATATGGCTGAAATACTGTTGAAAGCGGCGTAAAACACCATTCAAACAATTCAAACAATCTGCACCTTCTAGTTTCAGAGAAGAAGAATTTTAAAGTTTTCCTTCATTGTTCCTATGTTTCAAACTTGTGATCCCCCGGGAGGGGCCAGTTTTGACTCCAGGGGCATCATATG
Source organism: Tridacna crocea (assembly GCA_943736015.1). NCBI lineage: Eukaryota > Metazoa > Mollusca > Bivalvia > Cardiida > Cardiidae > Tridacna > Tridacna crocea. The sequence goes on along the minus strand of OX031071.1, from coordinate 39,252,420 downwards.
AACAATCTTGGTAGAAGTCTACTAGGAAATGCTACATACCAAATTTCAAAGCTCTACGCCTTGTAGTTTCAGAGAAGAAGATTTTCAAAGATTTTGCTAATTTTCTTCCTTTTTGTTGCCATGGCAACAAAAGGAGTTATGGGTGGAATTCAATCTCTTGAACAACTTTGGTAGAGCTTCACCGAAGAAACGCCAAGTTTCATCAAGATTGGCCCAGCGGTTTAGGAGGAGAAGATGTTTAAAGAAAATGTGGACCACGCCCGACGGACGACTCACGACGGACATTGGGTGATCACAAAAGCTCACCACTTCGTGCTCAGGTGAGCTAAAAAGGGTGTGTGGTTTGTGGCATTTTTTAAATAATAATTCAAATTTGAAATTTTATGAAATTTTGAGCAGTAATGTAGGAGATAGTACATAAAACAACTTTTTACATGAAGTGCCCTTTTTATGTGATGCAGCCTGAAACTGAGAAACCGTGGAAGAGGTATCTGGGCAATGTTCCAACAAGTTCAGATGTGAAATTTCATGAACTTTTGAGCACTAATGTAGGAGATATTATAGAAAAACAATTTTTTACAAGGAGCCCCCTTTTTCCGCAATGCAGCCTGTAATTAAGAAACAGGTATTTGGGAAACTTTCAAACAAGTTCAGATTTGAAATTTCACAGTTTTGAGCACTGATGTAGGAGATAGTAGTGAAAAACTGAGAAACTAGGAAAGAGGTATTTATGCATTGTTCCAAAGAATTCAGATATGAAGTTTCATAAAATTTGGTCCAGGGGTTGTGGAGAAATGGCTTCGGACAGACCGACAGACGAACGAACAAACAGACACATGCATGGTTGTATGCACAGCGTGGCGACGATATGCTTCCCCGAAATGTTTCAGGGAGCATAAAAAATCTGTTAAAAGCTGGCTGCAATATAGTAAAGAGCACACAACATTAACTCATTGCCAAACAACAAAATTTTAGGTTTTTCCAAATCAAAAGCATTTGCACACGACACAATACAAGTGAAATTTATTTTGTGAAGGGTAGAAAACATTACAGGAAAAGGAGAAAATGCTGGTTACCTACAATGTTTTCTAAAGGCTTCTTTCTCAGGGCCGTCAAAAGTCGGGATTGTGTGGTAATGGGTTAAAACTTAACTTACCTAAATACAAAGGTAAAACTCTGGGCTGTTTCTGCATCCAGCCCATTTGGTGTCTTAAAAAGTCCTGTGTTACTGTCTAGTTCAAATAGAGGGGAAATAGGATTCTGACTAAAAATAGAAAATGTCAGCGTATCACCATCCCCGTCTTGTCCTTCAACCGTGAGTATAGAGACATCTTTTGCAGAGTTTTCATCTACATCTCTGGGTGCTGTTGAAGCAATGGGTACAAGAAAGGTTGGCCCTACTGCCTCCACTGAAATTTGTATTTGACCAGTAAGTAATGCTTGAAGTGCAGAACAAACCTTAAAGACATTTTCAGTCAAATTTATAGCCCAAATAACTGTAATTGCATTGCTGTTTTCGTCTACTGTAAATCAGGTATTATTCACGGTGGTTTTATTTTCCTTATTATTCGCAAATGGACTCCGTCGCCATTTCAGAAATCCGCATAAATTTGCAAAAAGAACATAAGTAATTTACAAGTATCCGAGAATTAGAACCGTCCGAAATCGCATGAAGATCGCACAGTTCAAGTCTCCCATTTTCTTAAGTATGACATAGAAACAGACTTAAGTTTTTACTTTAATTGAAAAGTAATTATCATGAAAGCATCGTGTAACCTATGAAAGCATCGTGTCAATCGTTACCAAATACAACCTAGTAATTAGGCCTGTTTCGTCCTTTACGGCGTCAATGTAGGGCAGGATGATCTTTTGAACGAACTTGAATGGTCTGAAAACAAGTTTTGATAATAGGAATACATGGTCTGTTTGATATAACTTCGTATAACTCCCGTGTGCGTGAAAACATATCAAAGTAACAAATTATCCGGTGGGGGGGGATGCTGTTCATGGATGATCGATTTATAAGTGCGATGCAATGTTATTAATTTCTTTACTTGTGTTTTAGGCCGAACCGGAAATTCAGTATTCATTCTTGCGGTATTTGGGTCTCGCAAATTAAACAGTACATGTGCCTGTTAGATTTTAGCCTTGTAACTAAAAAAATACACCAATAATGCAATTAAAAATGGTTATTGAATATGGGCCTAAATCAACCTCATTTATCTGGCCTCAAGTTAACTCTCTAACATGACACGTGAATTCGGCTCTATAAACACAGTGCAACAAAAGCGTGGTAAAATCTACGTTATTCTATGTAGTCTGTGATCATTCTGTATAGAAAAGTTATTCAGTGGAGTATAATGTGCATCAGCATCTAAACTCCAAGTACGAACTTGTTTTCCTTTGATTCAGAGTTGGTCATTCCTTCTGTCATAGTTTATCGTTCATTAGTGATCGACCTAATTTTTTGTCCAATCAGAGAGGAGTATTTGTGGAAATTTTCTACCTCTAAAAGTCCATAAAATTTTGTCTGCTTGAAATAAAAACAGCCGTTCCGCACGTATGAATTCTACTGGCTCCTCCCACATCTACGTAAAATTAATTCATGCTCCTCCCAACCATTTAAAGCACGATTTGAAAGTTGTTACAACACAATCTAAACCCTTTACCAAGTAATCCTGTATGTTATCGGTGAAAGTTTTATTGTAGAAAATATTGCAGAAAAAGTGGAAATTGCATTAGAGGAATTGAGTAATAAAACAATATGTGATTTTTCTTCTCCATATTTTTACCCCCAATAAATTTTAGACCCAAATGGACGACCCAAGTAGCTTTTCCGTACTTTAACGATCAATCTGCAGAGAACGTGTAGTCTGATCATGAACTGAAACATTGTGCTAAACAATGCAATGTTAAAATTTATGGACTGATTGCACGTTGTTCGTTCTGTATCATGACAAAAATTTGACAAAAAGAAATGACATTTGAAAATCTAGAAAGTAAAAAAGATTATCTACAGCAAGAGCCAACTGATTAGTTTTTTAGAAAAGTTCAACTTGTCCTTTTGTTTTCTTTTAAAAATAACCCTAAAAAAAGATAGTATTTAGCAAGTACAGGTTTAAAGGAAAGTGCGAAAATGCTTGCCATGCACTCTTTACAAGATGCCAAAACTTAAGCCCGGCTCTAGCATATTAAAAGCAGCCCAGCCACGTATAATGGTTAGTATATCTGACACGTAACCTGGAGGTTACGGGTTCGATACCTGGTTGCGCCGAACTCTCTTTCCGGTAAACTTTTGCATCTCACCTCTCATGCATGTGAGAAAATTAGTCAGTGGCTGGCATAATACCGTAAAACGCCCCTCTGCTATACAGACAATGCTTACATGTGGCATTGTTTTTTGGGTTAAATGAAGACATTTAATGAAATGTTCGGCTTCATTCCGTTGAAAAATATTGTATTTTATGTATACGAAATGAATCCATAAACCAGTTGCAATTTTTTGACACATAATTTTGATTTTCATGGGTTTTCGCGATTTATGGCGGGGCGTTTTACGGTATTATGCCCATCAATAAATTAACCAATCATTCAATCTCTTAAAATGTCGACCTCATGTGATAACAATTGATAACGAGGAACAACAACAATTGAGATGGTAGATTGTTTACAAATGTCATATCTAGATTATTTTATATATCCAAGTACAACGCATTTATAAATGAAAAGTGGATACATTTGTGATACCTAAATTGTTGACATTGAAAACTCAACATATACTAAAATTAATAGTGTTTTGCATGTACCCTAAAGAACGAAATCTATTGATAAACATACGAACTTGTATTATTTGAAAAAAGAAAAAAAGGACTGCAATCATAAATCATATCAGTTACCTGTTTTTACAAGTTCTTGTGTAAGCAATTGCAACAATTGCGTACATGATATATCCTTGAAAATTTCGTCTAAGTCATTTCCTAAGAAAAGGTCAAAATGTAGTTTGGCTTCCGCCATTGTAAAGACAGCAAAGCTATGCACTTTTCTTTCGCAAAATTTGGGCTTGGAGACACACATAACATGAGGGTACTGTGTATGAGGAAATCCACGTGATAGTGCTGTTTTCTCGTGTTTCGGGCGTGTCTTTACAATAAAACAAAACAATGAAATTTGATGAAAGTCATGTTTCTTGATATACTTATGTCATGTGGGCGTGTTTATAGGGTCATGCGGTAATGAAGGCATGTCTTTGCATAATATCTAGGACAGACTTTATAGAGAATGCAGTCTCTATAAAATGATTTATATAAAAACCCAGTCGATCACTAAGTTGGTTAGAGCACAAAAAGAGAATTCTTCGAGAAAATAAAAGCTACGGCGCAGAGCGCCTTCGCTTTTATTTTCTCGAAGAATTCTCTTTTTTGTGCTCTAACCATTACATAAACCAGGTTGAGAGTTACAGTATGTGGCGCAATGAATAACCCACTCGGGCTGTTGCCCTCGTGGATTATTTATTGTGCCTCATAATTCACAACTGTGGTTTATTGAACTATAAACCACAATAGAAGGAAGACTATTTCATGAATAAGCATGCTTTTATGCATCAAAATAAAAATTAAAACTGAACACATTTGAGATAAACATTCAAAACTGAAGGATAAACATGATCTACAGAAGTAAAAGTCCAAATTATACATGCAATTAGTTGCGTGCTGATAGAAACAGGTGTTGAATCATTGACCCATTACCACAGACTGGCGAGTTTTGACGACCTTTAGAAAGAAGCCTTCTATAAAAACATTGTGGGAAAAGGAGAAAATGCTGTTTACCAGCATTTCGTCCTTTTCCCACAATGTTTTCTACTCTATCATTTGAGCCACATTAAAATTGTCTTCTGCGCATGTTTTCAATTTGGACAGGGCTAAAAATTTGTCGTCTGGTTAACAGTTAACAATTATAAATTATATGAATGAAATGGACATTCTCAATGAGTACTAAAAATGCCTGTAAAATATTCTGCAAAGAAACAAACAGTGTAGATTAAAAATCATCCTGCAGATTAAGTTGCACTGCCCACATACATAATCAAATCTGTGATCAGTAGTGAAACCATTAACCCTTTGGCTGCTAAGTGCGACTGGCGGACCTTTTGTGGACAGTGCAGATCAAGATCAGCCTGCACAAAACGTGCAGTCTAATCTTTGATCTACACTGTCCGATAGGGAGATATTATTCCTCAACACAGAACTTTAAAACAGTAATGTTTGGGTTAATAGTATAGAATTGAAAATTTAATGTTAGTTACATAGCAGGGTTAGGGTTAATGTCTCTTGTAAATCCTTTTGGACCCACAATATTATCCAAAATATATAGAGATCAAAGTACCATTTTGCACCAGTGTTAAGCAATGACGATAAAGCTTTAGATATTTTTCTTCATTAAATATGCAAAAATATTAATCTGTTCATCGACAGAGAACTCTTCAAGATTCATCAACAATTTGGCTATGTTATAGGTACCATAGAGGTTCTGATAATATCACCCTGCCTTGTGGGGCATGTTCATTTTCTCAAGGGGCATTCAGACATATTATGTATGTTGTCACTGATAAGCCTGCGTTGACTCTGTGCACGCTAATCCGAGATAGCACTTTATGACCACATTAGATTTGTGCTACAGTAGACTTATGCGAAACAGGAAAATCACATAAATGGAAAGTGTCATTTCAGATTAGCCTGCGCGGACTGGCCAGGCTGATCCAACACAACACTTTTCCGGAAATGTCTGAATGTACCTTTTCACAAGCTGCAAGCTATATGCACAAGAGTATTTAAAGAGAGCTAACACTAATCCGACTGGTAATAGTAAGTATTTCAATGGTGCCTTCTTTTTTTTTATCTAGCATAAGGAGGAAGATTTTAAAAACCTTTAAGAAAGGAATAAATACTGATATCTCCAAAGCATTTATTTCTTTGATCATAAACTTTTATCTTTTCAAGGACAATTCCCATCAATACTGCCATACTTAAAAAGTCAACTGTCAATGCTTATTGATCAAACAAGATATCTTAATCTTTCTGCCATCTGCTGAAAAAATCATAAATTTGGTTGCATGACAAAACAAGAGTACTTCATGTGGGTGTGAACAATCCTGAGGTTGCTTTTCAGTGAAAATACCAAGTTTAAAATGGAGCATACCTATGTCAAAAATAATTTGATGGCTGCCCACCCTTGTTGTATGGGTTTCCCTTTGCATACCTAACAGCTTTTCCAAGTTCAAAATAAATATCTTCAGTAAATACAGAGATATAAAATGTGAATGTTTTTGCACAATGACAGTGCAGACAACAACAAAGCCACAGCTACGTTAAAAACTCAATGTTTTCTTTGAAAACACCCGAGCTAACAAACCCAGATAAATGAGGATGATTGGAGGATATTTATTTGTACATCTCGCACACCAAAAAAATGACTACTTTCAGAAAAAAAACTGATTAGAAAAATATTCAATACTTACCATTCACAGTAATAGTAACAGTTGCTGTGCTTGAGAGTGCACCGTCAGACGCCTTAAAATATAAACAATGATCAGAGCTCCAGAATAGAGGGAATAATAGAATTCTAATTTCTAAATCCACCATTTTCATTCCAAACCCTAGGTTGTGGGTACTGATGATCATGGGTTTTAGTGGACTATTAATTTTATTAACATTTCAAATTTTAAAATCAAAATCACTCTCTCTATCTGTAGCTATAAATGATTTTCACCACTTACAAACCAATTTATGTAGTATACACATTTTGAAAATACAATATAAGCTGTCTATACTGACCCTCACTCAGAGAAAAAAGGTTGGTTTGTACAGGGGATTGGATTACCAAGGGTGAAGAATGGCTAAAGAAATTCCACTTACTGAACCTTGTTTCTCTGTGAACAGATAGACTAGTCCATGGTTTCATTTATTTGATCCTCATGTATGTCAGTTCACAATTAAAAACAAGAGGGCCATGATGGCCCTGTATCGCTCCACTGGCTTTTTAACCCTTTACCACACAAATTGAAGTGTTCATGACCATGAAAAAGAGGGCCTACAAAAACAATGAACACTGTCAGGCAATACAAGCGGGTTAATTCATAAGCATGAAAGGTAAAATCCTTGGAAAAATAAGCTGAATGATAGAAACCTTACTCTTTATTCACCTCATGTGAGCATAACTATTAGCATCAAAATGAATCACATTTGAAAACAGAATATTTTCTATCAAAAAACTTAATGTCTAGCATCATGCAGTTTTGATAATCAAGGGAGGTAAATAGTACCAAACTTTATCTTTCATAAAAAAGAGTTATTTCCCTTGATTAATGTTAAAATTGAAGTGACTATATTTTGAAGCCCATGTTAAACTTGTGATCCCTGGATGGAGCCAATTTTGACCCGAAACCTACAATATGCAACTAGAATGTGTAGTTATAAACACAAAGATTTTTTAATCTTGCCCAATAATAAAGCTACACGAGAAGATTTTGAAAGTTTTCTCTATATTAGCCCATGTAAAATTTGTTACCCCCCGGAGCGGGGCCAAATTTGACCCCTGGGCTATGATTTGGACACCCTTGGTAGAGGTCCACTAGATAAATCTACATGCCAGATTTGGTAGCCCTAGGCCCTGTGGCTAGGTGATAGAAGAATTTTAAAGTTTTCCCTATATAAGCCCATGTAAAACTTGTTACCCCCGGGGTGGGGCCAATTTTGACCCCACGGCTATAATTTAGACACCCTTGGTAGAGGTCCACTAGATAAAACAACATGCCAAATTTGGTGGCCCTAGGCCCTATTCCTAGGTAGAAGAAGAATTTTAAAGTTCTCCCTAAATAAGCCCATGTAAAACTTGTGACCCCCGGGGCAAGGCCAATTTTGACCCCAGGGCTATAATTTGAAGAAACTTGGTAGAGGTCCACTAGATAAAGCTACATGCCAAATTTGGTAGCCCTAGGCCTTACGGTTTCAGACAAGAAGATTTTCAAAGATTTTCAAAGTTTTTCAGTTTTGTTGCCATGGCAACCAGAGTTTTTGAAGGAATTTAATTCTTTCAAGAAATTCTGAAGAGGACCATGGCAGGATCATTTCTGTGAAGTTTCATCAAAATTGGATTGGTAGTTTCAGAGAAGAAGATGTTTAAAGAAAAAGTTAACGCACGCACGGACGGACGGATGCACGACAGACAACGGGCCATGACATAAGCCCGCTGGCCTCCGGCCAGTGGAGCTAACAACAGAAATCACATTACTTTTAATAACTAGAAGGCCCTGAAGGGCCTGAATATGCTCTACTGGCAGTGAACTTGAAATGGCTACTTTTCCCATACTGTTAGTTGGATTTTTTTTCAAAATCCATAGTGTTGAAGCTATTGAAAAGATAAACAAACTGTGCAAGTTTCACAAAAATCTGATTACAAATGCACATTTTATCGCGTAAACAAGAATATGAAATTTTTCAACTTGAGATGGCTTCTTTTCCCATATTGTATATTGGTTTTTTTTTTGAAATCAATAAGGTTGAAGCTACTGATGTGATAAACAAAGTGTGTGATTTTCATAAAAATCTGACCAGAAATGCAGACTTAATCGAGTAAACAAGAATTTGAAATTTTCAACTTGAAATGGCTACTTTTCCCATACTATTTGTTGGATTTTTTAAAAAAATAAATAGGGTTGAAGCTATTGAAAAGATAAACAAACTGTGCAAGTTTCACAAAAATCTGATTACAAATGCACATTTTATCGCGTAAACAAGAATTTGAAATTTTCAACTTGAAATCGCTACTTTTCCCATAGTCTTTTTTGGATTTTTCTCAAAATCAATAGTGTTGAAGCTATTGATCAGATAAATAAACTGTGCAAGTTTCATGAAAATATGAGTAGAAATGCAGATTTATCGCGTAAACAAGAATTCAAAATTTTCAACTTGAAACGGCTACTTTTCCCATATTGTTTGTTGGATTTTTCTCAAAATCAACAGGGTTGAAGTTATTGATAAGATAAACAATCTGAGCAAGTTTCATGAAAATTTGACAAAAAATGCAGACTTTATCGCGTAAACAAGTAAAAGACTAACAGACGGACAGACGGACGGACAGACGACGGAAACCCGCTATGACATAAGCTCTGCTGGCTTTTAGCCAGTAGAGCTAAAAATGAAATGTGCATGCCGATCTACACTGTGTTTAACCTCCTCTACTCCTTGTATGAGATACCCATTGTCGTTCATTAGGGCGAAAATTTGAATTTCCAAAAGCATATTATGCACATGCTCATACGTGTATTCTGACCGCGGAATTGGATTATTAGAACAAAGCTCACTGTCAATGTCAGTCTCATTTTCACTCTTGCTTTCATCATGATAAATAACTACTGACGACGATAATGGAGAAAAGAAGGGGTCTACATTCAAACTTTCCCCTTATCAAGCCTCAACAATTAAGCCAATCACGCGTAACGATATACTGATTTATAGAATAAATAGACAGTTTGTGATATACAATAAACCGTTCCACATATCGATGATTGATGACACATATACGATCGGATTATCTAGGGGAATTTACGAAAGAAATTTTGGTTTGGCCTTGCGATTGGGGTCAGTATTCGACTTAGACAGGGATCGGATTACTTGAAATGAAGAAGGAACTTGCCGGAAACACTAGCGCAGACTGGAACAGATAGGGGACCAGATTATCTTGGGGTCGGTTTGGACAGGTTATACTGTATTTAACCCTCTACTAAACCAAAAAAGTTTGATCTTCAAATTTGAAAAATATATTCAATTTCAAATCTTAGAATTTATCTATGAAAACGTGGAATTAATGTCTCCTTTTCCCTGAAAGTTTTCTCTATCAAGGTCAATGAATTTGTTTGTCTTGTTAGGAGTTTAGCAGATCAGGTCGTATCACCACAGCAAGTCATTGATCAACTCGGTTACACAAAACAGATGTGAGAAGCAGAAAGTCTCTGGATAGAGACTTTGCCCCAATGGTGGAGTCATTAAAACTCAGGGTTGTGTTGTAAAACAAAACTATGGAATCATAACCATTCTACAGTGACAAGAGGGCCATGATGGCCCTGAAATCGCTCACCTGAGTCTATTGACCAAACATGAACCATTTTCAATTTAGTTTCCCAGTGACCTAGGCTTTTATCCGACATTACCCATTATCAAACACTTTTGAGACATCAATAAGACAAACATTCCGACCAAGTTTCATGAGTATCGGACTGAAAATGTGGCCTCTACAGCGTACAAAAGGTTTTTCTAAGATTTGACCAAGTGACCTAGTTTGGACCAAACAATTACCTATTATCAAACTCTTTTGAGACATCACCAATACAAACATTCTGACCAAGTCTGAAGAGCACCAGGTAGAAAATGTAGCCTGTAGAGTGTACACAAGGTTTTTTCTAATATTTGACCCAGTGACCTAGTTTTTGACTCCACATGACCTATTTTCAAACGCATTCAAGGTATCACCAAGACAAATATTATGAACAAGTTGCAGGAGTATCAGACTGAAAATGTGTCCTCCAGAGCATACACAAGGGTTTTATAACATATGACCTATTGACCTAGTGGTAACCTAGTTTTTGACCCAAGATGACCCATTTTCACAGTTGTCAAAGATATCGTCAATACAAACATTCTGTTCAACTTACAAGAGTTTTGGACCGAAAATGTGGCCACTAGAGTGTACAAAAGGTTTATCTAAGATATGACCTAGTGACCTAGTTTTTGATCTGACATGACCCATTTTCAAACTCATCCAAGATATCATCAAGAGAAACATTCTCACCAACTTTCAAGAGTTTTGGACTGAAAATGTGGCCTCTAGAGTGTACACAAAGTTTTTCTAAGATATGACCTACTGACCTAGTTTTTGACCCAACATGACGCATTTTCAAACTCATGCGAGATATCATCACGGCAAACAATCTGACCAACTTTCATGAGTATCGGACTGAAAATGTGGCCTCTAGAGCGCACACAAGGTTTTTTGTAAGATTTGACCCAGTGACCTTGTTTTTGATCCGACATGACCCATTTTCTAAGTCATCAGAGATTTTACCAATGCAAACATTCTGACCAACTTTCATGAGTACTGGACTGAAAATGTGGCTTCTAGAGTGTACACATGGTCAAAGTTTACAATGGACGCCGAACCCTGGACACAGCACTATCACAATAGCTCACTCGGAGCAGTTCTTGCTCAGGTGAGCTAAAAAGTAGACAATCCTTAACAAAGTGATCTCTTACTTTTATGATTCTGCAGAAGACAGCCTTTCAAAGTACTTTAACCAGCATTTCTTAACCAATTTACACACAATACCTACTTTTGATAACCCTGACCCTTTCGAAAACATTGTAGGGAAAGAAGGAAATGCTGGTAACCAGCATTTTCTCCTTTTTCGACAATGTTTTCTACTCATCACAAAACGAATTTCAAATTTTCAGTCATTTTTATTTTGTTGTCTGCAACTGTTTTTGATTTGGACAAGCCTAAAATATTGTCGTTTGGTAATGAGTTCAATCAGTATATTGTTTTCAATCATTTAGAAATCAAACTACATCATTTGATCAACACTTAACAAGAATCATGCTCTGTGAATATTGCTATGTTTATCCATTCATTTAAACAAAATTTCATTCTTGTCCAAAATCAAAAGCATGTGCAAACAACATACAAATACATGTATAAATGTGTCTGTAATCATTTTTTTTTTCCTTGATAAGGTACAAACAAGAGGACCATGATGGTCCTATATCGCTCACCTGAGTATATTTGTAACTTATATGGTTTATCAAGGGCAGGCTATTGATTCTTTTCAAATAAGGCATACCCTGGGGTTTGTCACAAAAATATGTTTACAGATTTTCTTCTTTGTCTTTGGCCAGTGGAGCTAAAAGCTGCTGCTTATCATCAATTTTTCTCTTCACAGTGTCTTGTTCCCTTTTTGACTTGTAGTTTAGCCATTACCAGACGACAAAATTTTAGACCGTTCCAAATTGAAACAAATTGCAGACGACATTTTAAAATGTATCTAAAATGAAAAATAAGTGATCTATATGGTAGAAAAGATTGTGAGAAAGGAGAAATTGCTTGTTACAAACAATTTCTCCTTTTTAGATGGAACTGATTTTAAAAATTTCCTTCTATGATTCCATGTGAAATAGTGTGCACCAGGGCACAGAGCCAAAATATGACCCCAAGGGGATAATTTTAATTATTTTTATAAAGGGTCACTAGATGATGCTACATGCAAAATATGAATGCTCTAGCCTTAATGGTTTGTCACAAGTAGATTTTTAAAAGATTTCCTTCTTTGTTTCTATGTAAAATAGGGTGCGCCCGGGCAGAGCCCAAATATGACCGCAGAGGGATAATTCTAGCAATTTTGGTAGAAGATTATCATTTTTTCCTACATAGCAAATATGAATGCTCTAGCCATTACGCTTTGTCAGAAAAAGATTTATTAAAGGTTTCCTTCTTTGTTTCTATGTAAAATAGGGTGTGCCCGGGCAAAGCCCAAATATGACCCAAGGGGAATAATTTTAACAATTTTGGTAAGGGGTCACCCAATAATGCTTCAAACAAAATATGAACGCCCTCCGCCTTATGGTTTGTCACAAGAAGATTTTTAAAGATTGTAAAATAGGGTGCGCCCGGGCAGAGCCCAAATATGACCGCAGAAGGATAATTTCAACAATTTTGGTAGAAGATCATCAGTTAATGCTACACACTAAATAGGAATGTTCTAGCCATTATGATTTGTCACCAGAAGAAGTTTTAAAGATTTCCTTCTAAATTTCTATGTAAAATAGAGTGCGCCCAGGCAAAGCCCAAATATTACCCCATGGGAATGATTTTAACAATTTTGGTAAGGGGTCACCCAATGATGTTTCAAACAAAATATGAATGCTCCAAACCTTATGTTTTGTCACAAGAAGATTTTTAAAGATTTTAAAATAGGATGCGCCCGGGCAGAGCCCAAATATGACAGCAGAGGAATAATTTTAACAATTTTGGTAGAGGATCATCAGATAATGCTACATACCAAATATGAATGCTCTTGCCATTATGGTTTGTCAGAAGAAGATTTCTTAAAGCTTTCCTTCTTTGTTTCTATGTAAAATAGGGTGCGCCCGGGCAAAGCCCAAATATGACCCCAGGGGAATAATTTTAACAATTTTGGTAAAGGGTCACCCAATGATGCTTCATACAAAATATGAATGCTCCCGGCCTTATGGTTTGTCACAAGAAGATTTTTAAAGATTTTGTTCCATTTTCAGCCATTTTGTTGCCATGGAATGGCAATTAATTGGAATTAAATTCTTTTAACAATTTTTGTAGAGCTTCACCCAAGGAACATTCCTGCCAAGTTTTATCAAGATTGGCCTTCTGGTTTTGGAGGAGAAGATTTTTAAAGAAATTGTTAATGGACGGACGGACAGATGGACGGACGGACGGACGGACGGACGGATGGACGCCGGACAATGACCGGTCACAATAGCTCCCCCTGAGCACATTGTGCTCAGGTGAGCTAAAAAATGCTTCAAAAAGGAGATAAATGCTCCTTTTAGCAAAGTGTTTTCGAAAGGCTGTTTATACATACACAAGCAAGTAGCTCCTCTTTGACATTTACATCAAAAGTAAACTAAATACAGTATATTACCAAATTGACACTCCCTCCTTCACAGAAGCCCCCTACAGAGGCATTCTGACAACCCCCATCAATGTCCACCTTAACCTTAAAAATGACAACTGGAGTGACAAACTTCCAGACACAATGTAATTAAAACTTTTCAAAATCAAACTGAGGAAAACTACTGATGGCCAATATTCTATACATAAACTTACTGATCCAGCATCAACATTACTTCACAAATTGATGTTAATAATACCTGACTATCTAAATATATATACACTTCTTAAGACATTTTAAACTCCCAGTTACACGAAGTTTGTCAACTACCTAAGTATCAAATACCAGTGTCCCACATTAATCCTGAATGCTTTTTAACATCCAAATGAATCATGACAAGTGATTCAATCAAAACTTTTGATTAACCTTTTACCCCACAAGGCATTTCTATTGTATCTCAAATTGACCCTAAATAACAGCAAAGATGAAGCCGTTTCTTATGTGAATATGACACCTTTCTATAGCATAGGAACCAATGTGGCAAAAAGTGAAATTGCTCATCACGAGCATTTTCACCTTTTGCCACAGTGTTTTCCAAAGGCTCCTACAAGCAATGTGTAGAAATGTGTATCTACAGAGTACAGGGTTAATAGCTCAGTTTTTCAGCCCTAAATAACCCACCCCATCCAGATCAAAGTACCATACTTACAAAAAGTAACAGAACTAAAATTTCAGGAAATTGGTTATAAACTTAAAATACCCTGTCAGTGTTTTACATGACGTCCTTGCACCTTGATTACGAGAAAAGCAGTAAGAGTACCACATAAGTGCATAGCTGTCGGTGATTTTTGTGAAAGTTGGACGTTAAAAAAGAGCATAACTGTGTCAAAAAAAAAAACAGTTCAACAGTTACCTGCCCTAGTAGTACTAATGTCAAAGTTATAGCAAGATGATACAGCCAAAAACGCAGGTGATGAGGACAAATCAAAGGCTATGATAAAATCTTTACCTTTCTATAAAATCAATGGAGTTAAAATGGGCATAAATGTCACAATATTTTAGACTCACCTGTCCTCAACATTGGATGTGAGTATCTTCAATAGCAACAGCAATATAAGAAAAGGTGTTTCCATGATGCAAACAACAACTGGGCTATAACAATAACTCACTTACTTTTACAAACATCCGAGAAAAACCAATACAATTACCTGTACATCTAAAGTAAAGGATGAACCTCCAATTAGGTTAGCACTTGTTGCCACTGTTACGTTTCCGTTTGAATCAATTGCAAATGTATTGCCAGTATTTCCACCTGTAAACGAGTGGTAAATCACAGCTTTAAAATTTAAAATGCAAGATTGAGCTCTTCTCAAACTTTCCCTGTCCAAAACTTCTCTGACCCACAAGAACAAAGCTTTTTTAAAACATAATAGAAACATGAGAAATGCTGGCAACGACTATTTTTCTCGATATCAAACAATGTTTTCGACCCTTTCATAGACTAAATTTATCATTTAAGTCACATTTGTTATATTAAGTTACTTTCAATTTATCCTCATTATATTCCTTCAATTATATAGTTCATCCACAATGGATAAATATCTATGGCTTGAGCCCTAAAATTAACAAAAATATGACAGATGGAGCATATTAGTTTGAATTTTACAAGTACATAGGTAGTTTATTACATTAATGGTTGGAACAGAGAACAGCATGTGAAAGAAGAATGGTTTAGACTGCGGTGGAAAAATTTGTTACAAAAAGCCAGTTTTTCTTACAAATGCTGGTCAGTGTACATGTACCAACCACTTTTGTAACTAATGGCATTCCATGATAAAATTTTCCAACTCATTTTTCGCTCCTTTCATGATGTTTTCATAAATAAATGTGACTCATATGATGAGATCTGTCTTTGAAAATATTTTGGGAAAAGGAGAAAAATGCTTGTTGTCAGCATTTTCTCCTAATCCCATTTTATGTTCAATAGTCTTCATCCTTAAGCGATGGATGAGTAAATGTTAAAAAGAAAGGCTGTTTCTCCTTCATAAAACTAGCAACACAGGTCTAATGGCCTTGTTTAAGCTTCTTTTGTTCATCAGGGATATGCTTCTTGGCTTGTTAAATCTTAACAGTATCCTTGCCAGGTAACTTTCTGAGGTAAGAATACTTAATCCACACCCCTGTGGCTACTCACCTGTAATACTGTAGGTTATCGTGGCTGGAGTTACGTCGGCATCTGTGGCACTCACAATGAAAGCACTTGTACCTGTAAATATTTCAAAATGTATAGAATATATGTAAGAGGCATGTTGGCAATGGTTTCCCATGCAACATGCTACCTCCGCCCCACCCTTTAAAAACAAAAAGTTCAAGAGCACCTCATGCAGGTGCCAGCACTTGATTGTTGTTCCTCTTCAGTGAAAATTCTACACCACAAATTCTCAAGAAAAATAATTATTTCAAAGGTATTTCAGGGTCACTTGCCTTCAATATAAGTGTTTGCCTATCTGTAATCAACAACTCACTTAAGTATGAAGTGCATATCTTCAGTCATAACAAAGTTTTCACATGATCTCAAGGATGATAAGACGGAAGACATTAAGGGATTTGCGAATATTTTAACTCTTAAAGCACCTTTCCAGGGATGAAAAATTCCACTTGCCTGCTCGCACTGGAAAGTGATCTTTCACTATGGGCAAGTACAAGCACCACCTCACTGCAATTTCTGATATATTTTGTAAAATTTGGCAAAATTTCAGTCATAGAACTGGTAATCAAAAGGAAGTTTACATCAGTTATTTGAGGTTTTGTCTGGTTACAATTCATTACAAGCATACACAATACAATGTTGATTTTGCCACACCCAATCTGCATCAAATCTCTACAGCGAATCAATCACATATTACAAACAAGATTTAATCGCCACCCATAATTTCTAAAACCCACCCTTTGATTCTGCATCTTACACTTGGTATTTAGCAAACAACCTCAGGCAGACTCTGCATAAAGCAAGCTGTGTACTTTAGTATTTATTTCTTTTCTTACAGGAAAAGCCAAAGAAATTCATAACTGGTTCTGTATTATTTCGCAGAAGTTGCATGACCTATTTTTCATTAAATTGGTTGAATCACTACAGATGCAACACTGATCAACGTGAGCCGCGGACACCATGTGTTCTCGGTACACCAGATCGGATTTTCCATGGAAGAACCGGAGGTGGTGTAAGTATTTTCATTTTTATGGACCTGATTTACCTAGATAGAAATGTTGATTTACAGCAATGTCAAGACGAATGATTGGTCTGTTTACATACATACTAAGGAATTATAATACTATCAGAAAAGCGAGCTGTGGCTTTATGAGCAACTGGGCTCTTATTGTTTTGAAGTTTATTGCGGAATTTTGGACAAAATTTCAAACCATTGTTCATTTTACAAGTTTGCATGATAAGATAAATGTATTCCCTAAAGGAACACACAATTTCACTTAGAAATGTCCATCCAAAGCGAAGATATACGTTTTTGAATGGACCTGGGTAGAGGAAAATATGCTAACAAGACACCAATTTTATTTTCAATCTATGTACATGGACACCAGATCAGAAAAAGCTTGCGGTAACTGGACACCAACCTTTAAATCATCAATATTTCTGCCTGAAACTCGATGCATGGGCTGTATACGAAGACTTTTTTGTAAACATTATGTCACTACGGTCCATTACCTGATAAAGAGCATGTTCAACGCAATTTCACTACTTCTAGCACTTGCTTTTTTTGAAATATTTGCAATATTACGGCAATTTACGAAGTAGACCTACGATGCTTGATCACAATTGACCGGTCATTGCCTCATATGTTGTTTACAGCGTTTCAGTTTTATGAATGTCGTATTAACCCATTACCACGCAATCACGAGCTTTAATGTCCCTGGGAAAGATGGCTTAGAAAAACATTGTCCCTATTAACTAATCCAAAGAATTTGTAATTCGTGTTCATTACTTTGAGTGCAAGAATTGGTCACACTGGCCAACGTATGTATACGTTGGATTGCCGGCTTTGACGTTAGATTGTACATACACCGAAAATGTTCAGTTCTTTCATTCTTGATGGTATTAAAAACTGTTTTGTAGAACACGCTACATGCCGACTGGGACTATGAAAATTAATTATCTTCAAGGTAATGCTTAACACATATGGACATATTTGTAAACATTCGAGTACTGATAAAGAGGTGAGTTTGTTTTTGAAATTTCTCAGCAACTTGATTACTGACATTTTTTTTCACTTGTACAATTTTCACTTTGAGTTTGATACTACCTCTCGATGCTCTAGAACCAACTAAAGATTTCTACATGGATAAAAAGAGGGAACAGAATCAGGTTAAATTTATATCGCTCAAAGGTACGTAGTGTGCTAGGAAATTATTAGAGAGGTTAATTGCAGCCACAGCAAATCACTAAATTAAATCTTTTCTGAAATTCGTCATTTATAAAAATAAACCACGTCTATTTCCTGTTTCGTTTTTTTTTTTTTCGCTTTGTTTACAAAACTATGACGAAACAGACTGTCTATCAGAACAATTACGCTCGAAGATATAGAATTAGCAATACGAAATACAGTAAAACCTGGCATGTTGGCCACCTGTACTAAGCAAGCAACCTGAATGAACAAGCATACATGTAGTTCCCGACAAATAGCAATGCACAGACATTCTGATCTGGTGTCCATGTGCATAGATTGAAAATAAAATTGGTGTCTTGTTAGCATATTTTCCTCTACCCAGGTCCATTCAGAAACATATATCTTCGCTTTGGATGGACATTTTTAAGTGAAATTGTGTGTTCCTTTAGGGAATACATTTATCTTATCATGCAAACTTGTAAAATGAACAATGGTTTGGGATTTTGTCCAATATTCGGCAATAAACTTCAAAACAATAAGACCCCAGTTGCTCATAAAGCCAATGCTCGCTTAGATGATGGTATTATTATTCCCTAGTATGTATGTAAACAGATCAATCATTCGTCTTGACATTGCTGTAAATCAACATTTCTATCTAGGTAAATCAGGTCCATAAAAATGAAAATACTTACACCACTCCGGATCTTCCATTTACCATACAATTCTCGCGCTTGACGTAATATTGTAGTGCGCATTGCTATGCGGGAGGGGTACGCCACGGGGAATAACGGAAAGAACTGTATTAGATTTTGATAAAGCTCCTCCCAGAAAGGGTTAAAAGCTTGAAATAAATAGAATATTTGTTTTTTTCAGGTGAAAGATCGGTGCGCCACGCGTGAAAATATTACTGATGGTGTTCACGAGATGAAATAAATTTCGATCTTTCACTAGAAAAAAACAAATACCCACTATAACATAAGCAAATGAGGTTAATGTTGTGCTTGAACTGCAAGTCATTGGATCAGAAAATTGGAAGGTGCATATACCATAATTTGCGTATGTTTTGGGACACCCAAAAAATTTGGACACCATCAAAAATCTCGAAAATAATTATTTTTCATGACCCAAAGATTTGGGACATAGATCTACTAAAAAATGCAAAGCGAGATCTTTAATTTTTTGTTCCAAAGAATTGGGACAGTGAATATATATTTAGAGGAAAAGAAAATCTTTCAATCCGTTTGAAAACGTCTGTTTGCAAATATTTATTTCGGCTTTAGCGTAATTTTATTTCTCCACGCGTAACGGCGTAAGCATGCTTCCCAACCCTCACTATTTCAATGGGAGTTACCTGACTCAAGACAAAAAATCGATCACCTGACAGTCTAATTTAAATCCTAAATCAAAAAGAAATCCGACGTAAGTGTAAAAAGGGTGTGATAAACTTCTATCCAAGATCCATAACGTGTGTACATCCGAAGTTGACAGAGTTGACACGCATGTAATTCATGGTCAATCGAGTTCAGTGTTTATAAATAGAAATCAAGGTATACAGTTCTACCCCAGATTTATCGATCGAAGATCGACGAACCAATCAAATTTGAGATCGGTCCGACTAGGTTCTTGTCAGAGTGGAATCAAAGGTGGTCCTTCAGAAAACTTTACAAAAATACATAAACATTATCCTTATACTGCCAAAGCCTTATAATTGCCATTCATAAAACCCCAGTAGTCGAAAACCATCCGACAACAAGAGAAATTAGAGATTTACTACAGCCCAGGTCGACACTTAAGGGAAACACCATCTATTTTTAAATCAGGTACTCGCTCATTTACATACCGGAAATATATAGACGAAGCTCCAAACCACTCTCTTGCACTCCGGATCATTACATTCACCTCTGTAGTGGGCTCAGAATGTAGTCCGTCATTACGTCATATTTTTGTCACATGACCATAACTCAAAACGGCGACACAAACGCCGGTGAAAGAAAGACCAATATCGATTGTTTTGTGTGCTGTTCAAACAGCATGGGACCAATCAGACTTATTGATAGGAAATGTACAAAAGAGGGATTTTCTGAAAAGCATAAATGTCTTTTAAAGGACCATTACTTGTTTTTTAATCTTATAACCTAAGATTTATCGGTGTGTCAAAACTGTTGTCATCATTCCTGGGCGCAGCTATTTTTGGTAAACTTGGCGTAAGATTCCAAAAAAGTAAAGAGGCTCGAAAAAAATAGTTCCATTTTATACAGGTAAATTCATCAGTTTGAACGCACCTATAATGTATCCAGAATCATATTTCCTATGCCTACCTTATAATTTTACACACGAAACAGTTAAACAGTAACAAAACATCTTTTCCTCGGTTTGACAAGATTCTTGTCATTTAGCCCATCGCAGAGATGTATGTGAGGTAACGAACGACAACTCTGCTCGGAGATTGGCTCCAAACGTAGCTTTTATAGCTCTAGACATTTGGAAAATAATTACATGTTTGTTATGTTATGGAATTTAAGAGTCATTAGTCACGTGCTACTCACTTAACCTTCCCACAATGCTTTTTTGATTTTTGGCGGGAAATCTAAAAATTGCTTAAGAGGCTACGTAGCCCTTTAAGGGAAAACCACCCCCCCAAAATTTTTTTTTTTGAAATTTTATGATTCTTGATTATTGATGAATTGTATTGTTTTTCCATATGAATTTCAGTGGTACAGTGAGGCCGCGATACACCGACCATCGCTATACCGGGAAACTCAGTTAACGACGAAAAAGCACTGGGAACAAACCTTACCTAACGTAATTTTGACACGTTTGAACGGCATATTCAAGTACCGACACCGACGGATATTTGTCGGAACAAATCTTCGAAATTTAATGAATTTTGCTTCAGTTTATCGGAATTTTCTCAGCCCGTGTTTTACGGTTGTTGACATGCCGTAAAGGGTGTCGTAAAATCCTTTATCCGCAGTTGTCGTAAACAATATAGGTTACACAATAGACTCGATTATCGATTTTTTACACCTTCTGATTAATATTGTTTAATGTAAATAAAATGCCTTTGGCAAGTTTTTCACACTTAAATTTAACTATGTACCGGTTTTGTATGTTTTATTGAATTCGGTTGTCTTTATTTGAGATGTTTGAGCAATTTGAGAAGTTTGAGAAATCTGAGAAGTTTGAGAAGTGTCCTTAATACATACATACATTTTATTCAGCAAACGACAAAACATGTCTTTGGCTATATACAACAAATTCAACAAAGGCAGACAGAATAAACAAATAAACAAAGCTCGAGTATGAAAAAAAAAAACGAAAATAGCACAAGATAAACCGGACAGTTAAAGCATTACAGAGCACCGGATCAAGATATACATCTTTCTTTAACTCATTACCAAACGACAATATTTTAGGTTAGTCCAAATCGAAAGCATTCGCAGACGACAAAAATAAAAGTGAGTGAAAATATGAAATCTGCATTGTGGAGGGTAGAAAACAGAAAAAAAGAAAACATTGTGGGAAAAGCAGAAAACGCTGTTTACCAGCCTCCACAGTCTTCTTTCACAGGCTCGTCAAAAGTAGGAATAGTGTGGTAATGGATTAAATTACTAAATAAGTAATGTAATATATAACAGTACTACAAAATATCAAGGGATGTGTGAAAAAAAAGATACTATAAGAACACAATTAATTAGATCCTTCTGCTAGAATACTATAAAAATAATTTTTCCTTAAAGTCATTGCTTCCTTAATGAATTTGGACAGTTTATACAATGTTATATCATCTGTTTGAGACATAATTCGATTAAATTTATGTAAAGAGGGCCGTGCAATTGTTCCAATGTATTGTTGGCGTAGATTTCTGTATTTCGGGCAACTTAAAATGAAATGATATTCAGATTCAATGACTTTCATATTACATAACTTACAAAGACGATTATTTCTGTCAATACCATTTCTCCTACCAGTTTCTATTTCTAATACGTGAGAGCTTAATCTAATTTGGGTGAGGTGAATTCGTAGTTGATCATTTTTAATTATATGAAGGTATTTTTCAAATTTGAAATCAGTTTTAAAATTGCAGTAGTACATAAGTTTTGGGGTTCTATTTATATAGCTATGCCAATCTTGTATAAACTGATCCCTAATACGGTTTTTCAAACTCTGGAAAGGTGGTATATATAAATTCATTGGAACGATATTTGTCAGGAACCCAAAACCTAGATGATCAATAACTCGTTTCATTTTAGATGCCCAGAAGTTACTTCTATTGCTCGTAAATTGACTTAAAAATACACTATACGTTATACTTTGGGGATTTTGCTTCATTTTAAGAAAGAAATTAACTGATCTCTCTTTGGCCAGGATATAAAGCGGAAAGCGACCTAGTTCGCCATAAACAGCGTAGTTAGGGGTTTGTTGGCTTACTCCTAATAAATAGCGACAGAAACGTAAATGAATTTTATCAACAATTTTGTAATTATAGATACCCCAGACCTCAGATCCATATAATATGATTGGAACAATCAGTGAATCAAAAAGTGATAATTTAGTTTGAATATCTAATGCCACTCTATCAAAGACTCCAAGTAAACTATGATATGCCTTTAGTGCTTGGTCATTAAGTTGTTTTACTGCTGAAGTTAAATTTCCGTCACTAGTAAAATTAACGCCTAGATAGATAAAATTCTCAACATTATCAATAGATTCACCATTAATAGTGATAAGATCCGATATTGGTTCTCTCTTTTTTCTAAAAACACATACCTTAGTTTTCAATACGTTAATTTTCAAACTCCATTGATTTGAATACCTGACTATATTATCAACTTGACTTTGAAGAGATTCTCGATCTGTAGTAAACAACACAATGTCATCAGCGAAAAGTAATAAATATATCGATAAGATTCTCAGATCATTGTCTGTAAGTGATTCGACATCGATAACATTTCGAATATCGTTTATAAATAAAATGAATAATAAAGGCGATAAAGGCTCTCCTTGCTTAAGACCAACAGAAACATCAAAAAAATCAGAAAAGGACATGTCGAAACTGAATTTTACGCATGACTTTACTGTAGAATACATGGATTGTAAAATCTTGATCATTTTACAACTGACGCCACATTCAATTAACTTGGACCATAGGGCATCCCTATTTACTGTGTCAAAAGCACGTTCAAAGTCAATAAAAATACACCATAATTGTTTCTTTTCACTCAAAACTTTCTGAACCAACGAGTGCAAAATAAAAATTGCATCTGACGTCGAACGTCTATTACGGAAGCCAAATTGTGCGTCGTCCAGAACATTCTCACTTTCACTCCACAAATTCAACCGATTGCGGAGAGCTAGTGAAAATATTTTGGCGATAGTATTTACTATAGTTATGCCTCTATAATTACATGGATTAGAGGTATCACCTTTTTTGTAAATGGGAACAATAAATCCCTTAGACCAAGACTCGGGGTATACACCACTGTCATATATATGATTAAATAAAACAGTTAAAAAACGCGCAATGAAATCTTTCGAATCCAGAAAAAAATCTGCGACAATGTTTTCAAAGTCGGGACTTTTGTTACGCTTAAGGCAAGAAATTGTTTTCTTAATTTCGTCCTCCGTGAAAGGTCTGTCAAGCTGATCAATACATAACGGTTCGTCACGTGTAGAATGCACGGCATTCAATGCAAAGTCAGGATCAACTAAACTGGTAAAATTTGGCGTGTTTGAAAAGTGCTTCACAAAGTCATCAGGGTGTACTTGCATCCCTGAATCGCTATTTTTCTTACGAAATTTATTAATATAAGACCAAAATTTACTCGGAGAATTCTGACTGAGATCGGACAATTTAAGTTTTTCTGTGTTCTGGTATCGAAATTTGGCATTTCTTTTAACTTTACAAAAACGAGATCGCTCTTGTAAGAACAAAATCTTATCCACATCAGATCTACTCCGCGCATATCTTCTTTTAGCACGATAAAAAGAAGCCTTAGCTTCTTTGCATTTGCTATCAAACCAAACAGATTTGGTAGAGCGCATTGATTCTCTAGAAGGGATACAAACTCGCTTTCCAAAACTGGAAAACGATATATTATGTACCAAAGACGTAAAAGATGCAACAAATTCATTAATTCCAATCTCATTTGAAACCAACTGCTGAGTCAGATTCTCAAAATTAGTAGAGTTAAGTTGCAACAACTGATTAAAGTAACTAAGATCATTGCGATCCCACTTGATATTATCAAATGAAGTAGCCCCAATCTTCGTCACTTCAACAGGTTTGCAGCTCAAAGTGAAGTTAACTGGCGAATGATCCGAAAATTCGGTAATGTCTAAAACATTCATACTACTAACTAGATGTACAGAGGTCAAATCCGAAATGACATAATCAACAGTGCTTGAAACTGGACTATTTCTATAGGTAGAATGGTATGTGCATCTACCCTCATCAAAGCGGCCATTTAAAATACAACAACTGTTTTCTTTACAAAGAGACAACAGTTTATGTCCGTAATGGTTAACGGAATAATCATGATTTTTCCGTACAGGTAAGCTGCTGTAATTAATATCGACGCACGGGAGATCAAGAAAACGGTCAAGGTTAAGATCCTCGATACAGTCAGATTGGTCGCCCGTGCGTGCGTTAAAATCACCCATGAGGAACACGTGACCAAGGTCCTCGTATTTTCTGATTTCATTGGATAAGTGTTCAAAAAAGTCAAACTGAAAAAGATCAGAATTAACATTGTGATACAAACCGGAATCTTCGGGGGGTATATAACAAATACCAAAATATGCATCCTTATCAGACCGTAAAAGATCCTTCTTAAGTTTAAGCCATAACAGACCTTTGAAATCAATGCTTTCAATGGATAAATGGTCACGGAATTTCTGTTTGAAATAAACAGTAATTCCGCCACTATTTCTCCTTGCTTTTCTGTCATACTTCGGACGCGGACAGTTTACATACTCAAAACCTTCAATATTTAAAATGGATGATTTTGATACCCACGATTCTGTTAATAACAAAAAGTCATATTTTGAAATAAACGACAAAAAGTCACTGTCTTTTAGTTTTGATGTAATACCCTGTACATTCCAGAGTAAACAAGATAACTGTTCCGATTTCAATTCCTACCCACTTTTGTAGGTTGAGATGGTATCAACTGTAAATGGTTTACCATTAATAATCAGTTTGTCAAAAGATAGCACTGCAGATTTACCGTCCTGTTTAGCTTTTTCAAGAAAGGGTCTCAAAACCTTGCGTTTCTCACGTACCGCCTGAGGGTATTGGTCACTAACACGAAAATTTGTATTTTTCAATTGCTCATAAGCCTTCTTCCTCACGGTCAGTTTATCTTGGAAGAAACAGAATTTAGCAACAATTGGCCTTGTGGCACCGTCTCTAAAACGACCCAGACGATGTGCATGGTCAATTTTAAAGTTTTCATGGGCATCTGGTGATCCCAGTTGTTCGGTGCAAAAATTCAAAATTTTAAGGATGCAATCTTCATCTCGCCTTTCTGGAGCAGTGGCACACTCCTCAACTCCGAAAAAAAGTAAGTTGTCCCGCATGCGAGAAACAATTTTCTTCGTCATTTTATTATCATCACCAAAACTGAAAAAATGTCACAGCCACCGCCAGCCAAACGTAAGAGAACGCAATTGTCATTCGCTGATAAGAAAGAGATCGTCGAGTACAAGAAAGCACACCAAAAAGCAAATACATACACATGTAAATAAATATTTATTTTCAATTGTGTTTTTATCGCAAAAATTGCCGACTTGTCCCAATCCGTAACGTAATACGTAAATTCCCAGCTTTTAGCCCGTTCCTGTTTACAACTTTCACTTCCTGTCTAGTCCGTCATTACTCGCCGACATCCCGAAAAATCTCCTGCTCCATTACAACGACTGACTCAGTTACCGACAGGAATTGTGTGGGGACAAAGTATGTCGTTATAACGGGGTTTGACTGTACCTATATTTTTAAATTTGGTGTGATATGAAAATTCTAAATACCCACCTTTAACGTCACCTCACGTACATGTAAGGAGGTAAGATATGTTGTGAATTTATCTATAAACGCGCAATAACATCTTCATCGCGATCCAAAGACGCAGACAATAATGAGTGACAAGTTAATAATCAACAGAAATAATGAGAAAAAGCGAAGTTTTAAACTCTTAATGCTCATATTGATCGGTGGAATTCCAATCTGTCTAAAAATAGATTACCTTGCAAACCTGACATCAGTGACGTTCTAATATTTCAACGTCATGCAATCCTATCATTGCATGCTGTTAATGAAAGGGCAGTTGAATAAAAAGCTAGAAATCAGGCATGATAATATCTCTTGACATTTATTTCAGATCAAAGTTTTGATTAAGTATAATTAATCACATAACTTTCAATTCTGTTAGACAAATATTTCACAAAGACGACTTGCAAGTGAAAGAGTCTGCAGGGCAAGTAACCTTTAACACCTACTCCTACTACATACACTTTTGTATGAAACCCCTTTGTGGGTTTACTCTTTACCACCCAATCCCAACTTTTAACAATCCTAAAAAAGAAGCCTTTTGAACACATTGTTTGAAAAGGAGAAAATGCTGGTAACCAGCATTTTTTTTCCTTTTCCCCACTTCTATCCTTCCCAAATAAATTTTCAATTTTTGAGCCATATTTATTATGTTTTCTGCAAATGCTTTGAATTCAGACAAGTCTACAATTTTGTTGTTTGGTAAAGAGTAAATACAGTGTGATTAGGGCTCTTTTTTTTTAATATCTCCATGAAAACACAAAAAATTCTCATCATACCTTAAAGGATAAACACAGCCGATACCAAAAAACAACCCCCAAATTTCAATCAAAGCAAGTCTAATAACATACCTTGCTACATATCAAATTTAAAATCAACCTGCTTATCAAGTAATTTTAGACGAGGTCACAATTCTGATGTCTGCGGAACGAGTCTTTGGCCCTGTGGCTAATACAGTAGATTCCGCTTATTTGCAAGGCCTATTTGTCAGAAAAAATATTGCGAATAAGCGGTCGGCCTGATAACCCGATGGCTCTTTTCAGACCGGAAGTCAAACCAGAGATGCAAATGATCGTTTCGTTCTAGTGACAGACGTTCAGCTCTTGCATCCCGATAATTTGATTATTCGTGATTTTTAAAAATGTGTTTTCAAACTAATCAATTAAAAAAAAAAAAGTCATTTGTTTGCTTAATTTATTTACCTATAAAGTGCACAAAGCATCAGAAACGATCCTGGCTGTTGGCCATGGTGATGCTTCGTTTGACATAAAATTCAACACAAAACTTTTTGTAAACACAGGTTTCGACGCATATCTCCAGTTTCCAGTTATCTAACAATTACTCCATGTATAAGTTATTGATCATATATTTCATTTGTATGAAATTAAATCGGAGGGAGGCGAAGCCGACCGACGATTTAGTTTCATACAAATGAAATATATTGATCAATAATTAACTTACAGTTCGCCCTACTTTCTATTTGACCGACAGCTACGAATGGGTGGAAAGAGCCATACAAGAACGACAGAAATCTCGGTTCGCCACGCCTCTTTTGATTGACGGTTGTACGAACGTGCGTTTTGAGTCGTACGGCGTTAAATATTATTTATGTTGTCCTTGAACTAGTTTCAGGACAATTGTCTGCAGCCAGGCTCATTCGGCATATCACGGTAGATGGTAGCCGTCATATCCCCTCGTCTGTATCTAGTGGATTGATATGCAGCAGATCGGTACATTTATCGCCCGGAAATACGCCGGCTTACCGTTCTGAAAATTGCCAGGCTCCTCTTTCAAAAGAAAACTTCTTAATTTTCTATCGAAATCTTTCGAACCATATTTCAGATGACAAACAGTTCGTAAATTAATTTTTTATCAATTCCGATTGAAGTTTTAACAGACAGATAGACAGATGTGAATAACTTCATCGAGGTCGTTTATGTCGTTGCTAAAGAATCACGTGACTCGCAGTTCAAATGTAAACGACAGTTATAAATACGGACGAGGTTAAATGTAGGTACGGAATCGGCCGAATTTCATGCTCTTTGAAGCGATAGATTCAGCAATGGATGCATGCTTTGAGCTAGTTGACGATGAGGAACTTTATAAAGAATTTATTTTCCCCGACACAGGCCACGTCTCGCTAACAAAACTGTGTACAATAAACACCCATGTCCCTCTAAAGTGGCTCACTGTCCAGGATATGTTTCATTTTTAACCCATTCCAGATAAGCCCTCTTTTTTACTGCCCTGAGGCAGAAGGCGCGTGAAAACATTGCGGGTAGAGGAGAAATTGTTTTAAGGAGCATTTTCTCTTTTCCTGCTATGTTTCTTTTTTTCTTTCCACAGACAAATCCTATAATTTGAGCTGTTGTCTTCAAAAGGTTTCAAATTGGATCCAAGCCAAAAACCCAGCCTGGAAAAGACTTCCTTATCAGGGTCGTTAAATCCAGAGGTTATTTAGTAAAGGGTTAAAAACCACGTGGTCAAGTACGAGTTGTTTAGTCCCGATATTCACGTGGAAATTACGTCACTTTTTTGGCGATGATGCAATTAGTTGGAATAGTCCCCGCCCCTTTTACTACAGTGTATGCATTAGATTGGTATTTACTCTACAAAGACCAGCTAAAACACTGTGGGCGGAGCTTCTCGTAAACCGGGATACAACTGTATATATATAGGTCAACCATTTAATGATTAAGTGGTCACATATTGCAACATATTGAGTCTGTATGGAATTAAATCGAGCAGTTTTGAACGAAATCCGGCGTTTTCATTGGATTAGAAAGTAGGGCAAACTGTACGTGTACATGTACATTCTTACACAACATGATCGTGTACTGTGCACCTGTATAAACCCCGACTCGCCACCTGTTCGGTTGAATGGGTGGGTAAATTTTGTGTGACGTCATAGACTTATTGCCGCGCAGACGATTCTATTTTAGCGTATCAATTTAGGCCATACCATTCAAAGTAGACCTAAATAAGAAACAGTGTTCTGTTTTTCACAGTTTACATTCGGTACACCTTGCATTCACGCCTGTAGTCAAATTTGTTTGTCACAAATTGGATTATCAACGAGACACTAAGAAACAATTAAGTTTTTTTTGCGAGTTTGTAATTATCTGATCGGTGATAGGTTATTTCCATCGGTCTTTCTTGTAATTTCCATCGGTCTTTCTTGTAACAGGTAAAATGCCGAATTCGTCTTCAGATGCTTTCTGGAAGCGTAGATCAAGATCAGACTGCACAGAATGTATAGTCTGATCATATAACGTCTATGTCCGTTTTTGTGTGTGTGTAATGCCAAGACAAGATTTATGTACATGTAGTCATCTTTTGACCATTTTTCCTGCCCTAAAATTACCAATTTATTAATCAGTGCTCTTGGTGGTGGATGCACAGCCTGGTACCCGAAATCTCGCCTAACTGTCCAATAGTTGATAATCGGCAACCAATTAAGTAAACTAACGCATCAATGGTGTAAAACAGCCACTGAATTAACAAGCTCCATATTCAGAATGTCGGCCATTTGCAGATGTTTTATAACAGTTATTACACTTTCTTAACCCTTTCCCAAACGGCAAGTTCTGGACCAGACCAAATTGAAAGCATTTTGCAGATGGCAAATTAACAGTTGCTAAAAAGATGAATTTTCTCTATGATTGGGTAGAAAACATTGTGGGAAAAGGATAAAATGCTGTTTACCAGCATTTTCTCCCTTTCCCACGATGTTTTCAAAAGGTTTCTATTCCTGACCCGTAAAAACCAGGGATTGTTTAGGAAAGGGTTAAGTGAAAAGAGTAACATGAAACATTTTTTATCTTTAATGATTAATTTATGAAAATGTATCATGTCGGACTCGTCGTTTGTATGCTGCTACATTAGCTTTTATCTGCGATTCTCTGTACGCATTGAAATTCGACTTTTATGTTTTTTTAAACCTTTTTTTCCCAGACAGATTGAAATTTTTCGCTGTCTTATCCCACGGAATTGCTAATAAACACTAGAATTTCGAATCATTTGCTAATTTTTCGTTGCAAAAAAACGAAATTTTCTATTTACGGGATCCCGATTAAGCGTTGAAATTTACGTTGTCTAAATAGGAAATGGATTGGTGCTGGACCAACTCTTGCAAATAACCGAAAATCCCGATAAAGTGGAATCCACTGTACTGCGGAATGAGCATCTTAACTCCACCATTACAAATAACTTGATAAAAAACATTGTGGAAGAGTACTCACCATCACTTACTGAATCCAGCAATGAGGCTGTGTACGGTGTTCCCACAAACTGTGGAGCATTATCATTTAGATCATTAATGAATACAGTAAATGGTACACTGTCTACAGATGATGTACCGTCGTTAACACTGCAAAACAAGAACGATCATCATCAGTTTCAATAACAAATGTGTGAACTAGGGGTCCTGAATATATTTCGCGCTTTTCTGTATTTTATCAAGATACATCATGGTATTGACAGAGCAACCTTTTTATTGTGACTGTTTAGATAAGAAACAAACTCTCTGAATACACACACTCTGCATATTTATCTTTGCTCTTTAAAATTGTAGTTTAGTGCATCTGCTAACAATATCAACCCAGGTCAGCCCAAGTTGTCTACATATGCTAACCTGGGTCAATTTAATTTGCCAGTGGTAAATATTAGCATGTTACGACTAGTCTTTATCACATAACTCTCCTTGTGTGCAATGTAATACAGCCATTACGAATTTTCTTGTCTCACACATGAGTGAGATAAGAAAATAGTACTGTATTTGGTCAACACTCTGTAATTATACGTTTCATTCTAAAACATTACTGACCAAGGTTCCTGAACGAAATTTGTGGTCAAAATTCTTAATCATGATAAAGTTGTTAATTTAATTACTTGTAGACTCAAAACAAAATCAATATATGCAAGTTTCTTCGGAACTTTTTTTCGTTCGTAATGTACCTGTCAAAATGTCAAAATAAGTGCACAGGCTTCATGTAAATTTCATTACACATGATACATGTATGCCTCTGGTTTAACACATTTTGGACTAATATGAAAATAGGCAAAGCCTAGAAACGGGCGAAAGAGAATTTTTTTCCTCAGACATATGAAAACCTAATCGGTACATGATCGGTGCTGATATATTCGTTTGACCCTGCCCAGCATATTTTCAATGGAAATAGATATATTTTATCTGCAGACAACATATTCGAAAGTGATACAAATATAACCATTTAAGTCCTCAACAGGGTAACATTTTCCTGGTATTGTATCCTTTTCCCGCAATATTGTCAGAATCCTTCTCCTTCAGCGCTGTTTGAATTCTGGATTGTGTAATAAAGGGTTAACTAGCGAAGAATTAATTTCATTGGTCCCAAATTATCAGGAGTCGCTAATCCCAGCTGGACTAGTTTTTTTTTCCTAAGAACCAATGATAATCATTGCGACCTGTTATCGGGTGAATGTAGAGTGGGAAAGCAGCCACTGGGCTGGAAAGACGTAAGTGTAATCCTGATTAAAGGCACACTAGGAAAGCAGGGATAGGTGCAATGGCTGGTAAATAACTGAAGGATGCTTACATGCTCACCAGGTACTACTAAAATGTAGGCCTACCTTCACCTTCTCACCCCTGACCAGGTGATTGATTCAATTTGCGTTTATCGTGCACTACCCCCACGCCAAAGACTGTTTGTATTGGTATGGTGGACGGTGCAGATATAGGACAAACCCTTCCTAAGTTATACCTGGTTCTTTATCGTGCTTAGTGTATAGCAAGATTTCTCACACCAGTACTAACACAACTTTCTTTCCAAAGCCACTGACTACTTTTCTCACATGCTTCAGCAAAGGTGAGAGGCGAAATTACGCGGGAAATAAAGTCTACCTCAACCAGGTTTTGAATTCACAACCACCAGGTCATGAGTCAGATATGCTCACCACACTCATCAAGCAGGGCAACCTGCTCAGAGAGTGAGGACCTGTATGTGTGGGCTACATGACTCCTTCAAGGGAGGTCCAGGATGTACATTCAACATCAGCCCCCTTTGCACTTCTAATAGTGTAAGAATATGTATATATGTGTATACATTTTCTTTCTCTAGCTCTGCTTACCAATTGTAAGAGTGTATATAATGATTTTGCTTGTATACCTCTGAATAACTTTAATGCGATCTAAACTTGGAGTAGATCTAGATCAACATAATTTTGACAACTTGGATTATTTCTTAGATTTAGTAAGCTGCGTATATATTGATACCAATACTTTTTAAAAACCTTCTTATCCTTCTATATATCTTTATACCCATCTATCTATTCCTTTTTCTTCTCTTGGTAGCTCAGTCAGTAGAGTACAGACTTGAGAACAGGCCGGGGCGCGGCAATTCTTTTCCTGTGGATTGATGATATTCACCGCGACAAGATTCATTCCTCTCTCAATGCTAATCATTGCTTCGAAGCGGGTGGCTTGGAAAGAATATTTTGAGTACTTGTCAAAAAAACACTATGAAAGCATAAATAGGTACACTGGCCGCCCCAATATAGGCTCGAGTGTCCCTATTCCATGATGAACAGGAAACAACATGATGAAATTAAGAATTTAGAAAAGAACATGATCTAGAAATTATTTCTTTTCATGAATAAACTATTTCTGATTACTTTCATGACAAAGATAAACTTTGATAACAATTTCCATGGCCAGTGTGCACAAATAACACAGCATGCCGTCGGCCTTCTTAAGCAAACATGACTTGACCTAATTCCGGAAGCTTGGTAGTTTTACAGTAGAAAGTTGTACATAGATCTTTGCGTTTTTAGAGAAAGAACACTACAGTGTACGTATTTAGATGTAAGAAAAATGAAGTCAATTTCTTTTAGATAAAACAATTAATTGACTTTTACATGTATTTGTCTGGTATTTGGCTGAAATTTAAGAGCAATAAAACATTTGAATATTGGTAAGCATATGACATCATCAAACATTGTGCTTTATAATATGTGAAAAAAAATCACCGGCTCAAGGACAGTCACAGAATTAGGGCACTTGACAATAACTGAATGATGTTTAAGACGGCCTTTAACACCACACAATTAATCTTCTCTCA
This sequence comes from Tridacna crocea, assembly GCA_943736015.1. Lineage (NCBI taxonomy): Eukaryota > Metazoa > Mollusca > Bivalvia > Cardiida > Cardiidae > Tridacna > Tridacna crocea. Next base: position 39,219,186 of record OX031071.1, on the reverse strand, counting down.
TATTAGAATCATACATCCACCCATCCATCCATTTACCCGATAAACGGCCTTACTAACCCATAAAATGCCACAAGTAATCTTCCAATCTCAAATCTCCTAAAATATCTTTATCCAATCCCCTACATCTATGTTGTACCCAAATATATATAGATCTATCTGTGGTCTTGTCATCTTTCTCAAAATCAACACTATTTAAAGCACTCTTTTTCTTCATTAAAAAAACAATTTGGGAGGTATTTTTTTAATTAGTCTCATGAACAAAGTGTTGTAAAAGACAAGACGTAGGTAAAGGTGTTTTAGAAACCAAAGCGAACACGAAGTAGGGCGAACTGCAAGAGGACGAAAGAGATCAAGGCCGACATTAGAAGATGACGTCATTTGGAGCACTGTGTAGTTCATACGTCATTGAAACTAACACTAGACTATTTATATTCTTTTCCCAGAATTTTTGTAATGGAATGTGAACGAAAGGGAAACGTTGTAGATAGATAACTTTTAAAGAAATTTTAACAGATAAATAATTAAATTTAATCGTATGGATTTTGTCTGACTGTGTGGAATTTTTCTTGTAATAAACCAACCTTCTGGTTGTCAAGGAAGTTCAAGTACAGATACAGTCGATCGGTATGGTTACAAACTCAGTGCGTGTGACAAAGAACACGTCATTTTTCTTCCCCCTTTTTTTCGTAAAAAAGAAATATACTCCAAAGACGCATTTATTCAACCATTTCCCAAAATTTGTGTGATTTATGTTTAATTTTATTATTGGAAAAATTCATAACATATGCTGACTGAGTTCTCGAAATTTGTCAGTAAATGAACGTTCTTTGCTCTTGTAAAGAAATTCTGGTACGGTCCAGTCTGTGACCGGAAGCTCACCACCAGTGGACAAAAAATCAACAAAAATTCAAAATGGCCGGAAAAAGTCTTATGGGGTTTGTAATTTGAATTATGAAATTTGATAATTCTAAGTTTTATTCGTACGTGTAACCTATAGGCGGTCTTTCGCCCGTATAATTCTTGCTTTAAAGTAATGTGATAAAAAGAATTTGACACTCACTGGTTTTTGAGGTAAAAAGTTATTAAACTCGTCCACAAAAAATGCTAGATCTATTAAGCTCGCCAATGGCTCGCTTGATAACATTTCTATGTAGACTGGTTTGATATTTTTTCATCTCAAAAACCAACTCATGTCAGATCATATATATCTCATTATTCTGTCCATTGTAAGATTTAACCCTTTACCACACAATCCTGGCTTTTGACGACACTAAGAAAGAAATCCTATGAAAACATTGCGGAAAAAGGAGAAAATGTTCGTAACCAGACGGAAAATCATTCTTATCATTAAGTTAACCCTTTACCACACAATCCCGACTTATAATGACCCTGAGAAAGAAGCCTTTTGAAAGCATTGTAGGAAAAGGAGAAAATGCCGATAACCAGCATTATCTAGTTTTCCCACAATGTTTTCTAAGCTCTGCACCTTCTTGTTTTAGAGAAAAAGAATTTTAAAGTTTTCCTTCTTTGTTCCTATGTTTCAAATTTGTGACCGCCGGGGCGAGGCCAGTTTTGACCCCAGGGACTTCATTATGAAAAATCTTGGTAGAGGTCCATTAGGAGATGCTACATACCAAATATCAAAGCTCTGCACCTTCTTGGTCCTGTGTGGCTGGGTGGTAAAGTGTAGGACTCGTAACCTGGAGGTCCCAGGTTCGAGCCTCGCCGGCTCCGCTGGGTTTTTTCACAGGAGTGTCCTTTGGCAAGACACTTCAGAGCCTAGCCTAGTACTGGTGAAACCCAGGAAACATGAATATGTGAACTGTCGCCGTGATATGGCTGAAATACTGTTGAAAGCGGCGTAAAACACCATTCAAACAATTCAAACAATCTGCACCTTCTAGTTTCAGAGAAGAAGAATTTTAAAGTTTTCCTTCTTTGTTCCTATGTTTCAAACTTGTGATCCCCCGGGAGGGGCCAGTTTTGACTCCAGGGGCATCATATGAACAATCTTGGTAGAAGTCCACTAGGAAATGCTACATACCAAATTTCAAAGCTCTACGCCTTGTAGTTTCAGAGAAGAAGATTTTCAAAGATTTTGCTAATTTTCTTCCTTTTTGTTGCCATGGCAACCAGAGTTATGGGTGGAATTCAATCTCTTGAACAACTTTGGTAGAGCTTCACCGAAGAAACACCACTGCCAAGTTTCATCAAGATTGGCCCAGCGGTTTAGGAGGAGAAGATGTTTAAAGAAAATGTGGACCACGCCCGACGGACGACTCACGACGGACATTGGGTGATCACAAAAGCTCACCACTTCGTGCTCAGGTGAGCTAAAAAGGGTGTGTGGTTTGTGGCATTTTTTAAATAATAATTCAAATTTGAAATTTTATGAAATTTTGAGCAGTAATGTAGGAGATAGTACATAAAACAACTTTTTACATGAAGTGCCCTTTTTATGTGATGCAGCCTGAAACTGAGAAACCGTGGAAGAGGTATCTGGGCAATGTTCCAACAAGTTCAGATGTGAAATTTCATGAACTTTTGAGCACTAATGTAGGAGATATTAGAGAAAAACAATTATTTACAAGAAGCCCCCTTTTTCCGCAATGCAGCCTGTAATTAAGAAACAGGGAAAGAGGTATTTGGGCAACTTTCAAACAAGTTCAGATTTGAAATTTCACAGTTTTGAGCACTGATGTAGGAGATAGTAGTGAAAAACTGAGAAACTGGGAAAGAGGTATTTATGCATTGTTCCAAAGAATTCAGATATGAAGTTTCATAAAATTTGGTCCAGGGGTTGTGGAGAAATGGCTTCGGACAGACCGACAGACGAACGAACAAACAGACACACGCATGGTTGTATGCACAGCGTGGCGACGATATGCTTCCCCGAAATATTTCAGGGAGCATAAAAAATCTGTTAAAAGCTGGCTGCAATATAGTAAAGAGCATACAACATTAACTCATTGCCAAACAACAAAATTTTAGGTTTTTCCAAATCAAAAGCATTTGCAGACGACACAATACAAGTGAAATTTATTTTGTGAAGGGTAGAAAACATTACAGGAAAAGGAGAAAATGCTGGTTACCTACAATGTTTTCTAAAGGCTTCTTTCTCAGGGCCGTCAAAAGTCGGGGTTGTGTGGTAATGGGTTAAAACTTAACTTACCTAAATACAAAGGTAAAACTCTGGGCTGTTTCTGCATCCAGCCCATTTGGTGTCTTAAAAAGTCCTGTGTTACTGTCTAGTTCAAATAGAGGAGAAATAGGATTCTGACTAAAAATAGAAAATGTCAGCGTATCACCATCCCCGTCTTGTCCTTCAACCGTGAGTATAGGGACATCTTTTGCAGAGTTTTCATCTACATCTCTGGGTGCTGTTGAAGCAATGGGTACAAGAAAGGTTGGCCCTACTGCCTCCACTGAAATTTGTATTTGACCAGTAAGTAATGCTTGAAGTGCAGAACAAACCTTAAAGACATTTTCAGTCAAATTTATAGCCCAAATAACTGTAATTGCATTGCTGTTTTCGTCTACTGTAAATCAGGTATTATTCACGGTGGTTTTATTTTCCTTATTATTCGCAAATGGACTCCGTCGCCATTTCAAAAATCCGCATAAATTTGCAAAAAGAACATAAGTAATTTACAAGTATCCGAGAATTAGAACCGTCCGAAATCGCATGAAGATCGCACAGTTCAAGTCTCCCATTTTCTTAAGTATGACATAGAAACAGACTTAAGTTTTTACTTAAATTGAAAAGTAATTATCATGAAAGCATCGTGTAACCTATGAAAGCATCGTGTCAATCGTTACCAAATACAACCTAGTAATTAGGCCTGTTTCGTCCTTTACGGCGTCAATGTAGGGCAGGATGATCTTTTGAACGAACTTGAATGGTCTGAAAACAAGTTTTGATAATAGGAATACATGGTCTGTTTGATATAACTTCGTATAACTCCCGTGTGCGTGAAAACATATCAAAGTAACAAATTATCCGGTGGGGGGGATTCTGTTCATGGATGATCGATTTATAAGTGCGATGCAATATTATTAATTTCTTTACTTGTGTTTTAGGCCGAACCGGAAATTCAGTATTCACTCTTGCGGTATTTGGGTCTCGCAAATTAAACAGTACATGTGCCTGTTAGATTTTAGCCTTGTAACTAAAAAAATACACCAATAATGCAATTAAAAATGGTTATTGAATATGGGCCTAAATCAACCTCATTTATCTGGCCTCAAGTTAACGAGGCAAAAATACTCATTTTAAGCCAGTTTTAACTCATTTTGTTTTTACTGTATCAAAATATAATCATTCTTATATATCTATGCCAAATATTGCGCCTGACGGTTGCAAGGTTGCTTAGATTACTCCTGATAGAAAATGCATTTCGCGGACTTGCGGCCTTCAATGTAAACAGACTGGTCGTTTCCGGATTTTGAATCGAAGATGTTCGATATCCGTTATACACTCGGGTAGATTCGTATGATGATCATGCATACTGTAACGTGACTATGTTTGACCTTGGCCTTGATGCGGTAAATAAAGGAAAATGGATGGTTCTCTGTTGCAGCCTGTATTTTTAGACGGAGATCGAGGCCTATATGTAAGTTACACCGTATCCGACTCTAGGCGGAAACCAACGATAAATTTCCGTGAGTCACCGCCATTGTTTACAGCTTCGATCGTCAGCCAGTTTTCTTCTGGCCAATTTTCGGTTTTTCACACAAACCCCCGTGTTTCTTTTTTCATTTACACGATATATGTCAGTAATTTATCCTTGTGTACACAAAGGACAGATTTCTGTACCATTCTATTTTTCTTTTTGAAATTTAACAGCGTTTCTGCTCACCGGCTGTAGACAGGCATCTTTAAACATTCGTACGGGGCTTTTTGTGACGCCCAGTGGTCTTGATGCTGAAACAACCCAGAGTTTTACTTTTACTTTTGGGTAATTTTATTTTCTTTTTTTTTCTGACGAGAATTCATTCAATTTTATCGCGGAAGAAGCTTATTTGTCGTTCATTCACTCAACATTGTAAATTGAATATAAATTTCTTTAAAACGTCATGCTTTTTTTTCGGATAATATGTTTTCACAGAAAATAATTTTCATGTTTTTTTCTCATTTTTATTTTGTTGTCTGCAAAAGTTCAGTATTTTATGCTTCTCTTTTTTAAACTGTTTTGGCTGGTAGACACCGTGCATGCCCAAACATCTAGTTTTCTTTTTTTTGAAAAAGAGAGCCATTCTGTTGGCAAAATCGAGACTCTTTTTATCACGATACCATGGTTCACGTCCAGATATATGTTACATTTTGTTTTTAATTAACATTTCTTATGCCTACTCCAATTTATAAGAAAAACAAAAGTGCCCGTTAAGAAGTTCATTTAGTGTATTTATAGTTATGTTGTAAAGCAATCAGTGGCTGGAAAAAAGTATTGTGCGGAGTAGTTGTAAAAAAAACAAAAACTCTAGCAAAGCATCGATAGGTGCACTGGCAATCGCGATATTACGAAAATACTCTTAAAAAGGCGTTAAACACCATACAATAAATTAATACCATTCAAAGTATGGAAATATTTAGTATTGTGAAGATGACAATGTGCTTTTGTACGTTTGGTACAGGTGTTTGTCGCTGGCGAGGAAATTAATTTCAAAATGGGTGAAAAGTTGCCAGGTCATTCTATCTTTTGTTTCATATTTGCTCGATTTTGAAATTCATTTTTTCTGGCATTGACCAACACTTGGACTGATCACCCATTAGCAGATTGTCTTCTTCACAACATTTTTCATACTTTTGAATTGTAAATCTATGTCGATTTAAATAGAAATGTATTTCAACACTGGCATTTTTAACCGTTATTTGGCCTTTAATATTTTACCAGTTAATTTTGTGGTCTACAACCCTGAGGGAGAAGACTTTTCAAAACACATGGGAAAAGGAGAAATGTATTTGGTAGTTTTGAACAAAAGGTTTTAATATGCGACAAAAAAAAAAAAGCCCCCTTTACCCTATTTCCTCACCATTAAGAATTTTAAACACCCTGAAGAATAGAGCCTTTGAAAATATTTAGAACAGATGTGCAAATACTGATAAACAAGTCATAACATTCAAATTGCATTTAATTATTCAACTGTAAATACTTTAACTCATTACCACACAATCCCTACTTTTGGCGCCCCTGAAAAAGAAGCCTTTATAAAGCATTTTCTCCTTTTCCCACAATGTTTTCTACCCTTCACAAAACAAATTTCAAATTTTCAGTCACTTTTATTTTGTCGTCTGCAAATGCTTTATATTTGGACAAGCCTAAAACATATTGTTGTTCATAACCGATAATACAGTCAAAACAATGTCACTCTTGTTTTGCAGTGTGTCCGACCGGACAACAACTGTAGACCGAGTACCATTTATTGTAAGCATCAATGATGTAAATGATAATACGCCACGGTTTGTAGGAACACCATACTCAGTTCCTTTGACCACTGATGATGATCTTTGTTGTATTGTAGTGTTTCGGACGGTACATCATCTGTAGACAGTGTACCATTTACTGTAATCATTAATGATGTAAATGATAATGTTCCACAGTTTGTGGGAACACCGTACACAGCCTCATTGCTGGATTCAGTAAGTGATGGTGAGTACTCCTTCACAAGTTTTTTTGTCAAGTTATTTTGTTATGGTGGAGTTAAGATGCTCATTCCGCAGTATTAGCCATAGGGCCAAACACTGATTCCGCTGACATCAGACTTGTGACCTCGTCTAAAATGACTTGATAAGCAGGTTGATTTTAAATTTGATATATAGCAATATATGTTATTAGACTTGCTTTGTTTGATATTTGCGGGTTGTTTCTCACCAATGTGAGCATGCAAGTGGAATTTTTCATCCCTGAAAAGATGCTTAAAGAGTTAAAATATTTGCAAAATACTTATGCAATATTCCCTTGAGAATTGATGGTGTAGAATTTTCACTGAAGAGGAACAACGACCAAGTGTTGGCACCTGCATGAGTTGCTCTTGACTGTTTTTGCTTTGAAGGGGTGGGGAGGGCAGCCATGTTGCAGGGGAAATCAATGCCAACATGCCTCTGACAAACATTCTATACTTTTTGAAATATTTAGATACAAGTGCTTTCATTGTGAAAGCCACAGATGCCGACGTAACACCAGCCACGATAACCTACAGTATTACAGGTGAGTAGCCACAGGGGTGTGGATTAAGTATCATCAGTTTTCTTACCTCAGAAAGTTACCTGGCAAGGATACTGTTAAGATTTAACAAGTCAAGAAGCATATCACTGATGAACAGAATAAACTTAAACAAGGCCATTAGACCTGTATAGCAAGGTCAAAGTTCTGTGTCAGAAACTTTGATTACCAAGTGGTACTATCTTTATGAAGGAGAAACAGCCTTTCTTTTTAACATTTACATATCCATCCCTTAAAGGTGGCCCTTCAGATCTTGGGACGAAATTTTACAAAAATACAGAAAATTCATCCTTATACTCCCAAAGCCTTATAACTTTCATTCATAAAACCACAATAGTCGAAAATCATCCGACAACAAGAGAAATTAGAGATTTACAACAGCCCAGGTCGACAATGAAGGGAAACACGGTCTCTTTTTACATCAGCAACTAATTCATTTACATACCGAAAATATATAGACGAAGCTGTAAACATAGCGTCAAGAGTTCTAGACATTATGGAAAATAATCACATTTTTGTTGTTATGGAATATAAGAGTCATTAGTCAAGTGCCAGTTACTTAACATTCCCACAATGCTTTTTTTTTATTTTGGCGGGAAATCTAAAAATAGCTTAACAGGCTACGTAGCCTTTTAAGGGAATACCACCAAATAATTTTTTTTTTATAATTTTATGACTCTTAATTATTGATGATTTGCATTGTTTTTTCATATAAATTTCATTGATATATATATATATATATATATATATATATATATATATATATATATATATATATATATATATTTTTTTTTTTTTTTCAATTTGGTGTGATGTGAAAAATCTAAATATCCACCTTTAAGGATGAAGGCTATTGAACATAAAATGGAATTAGGAGAAAATGCTGACAACGACCATTTTGTCCTTTTCTCAAAATATTTTCAAAGACAGATCCCGACCCATCATATGAGTCGCATTTGTATATGAAAACATCATGAAAGGAGTAAAAAATGAGTTGGAAATTTTTATTATAGAATGCTGCTAGTTACAAAAGTGGTTGGTACATTGACCAGCATTTATAAGAAAAATTGGCTTTTTGTAACAAATTTTTCCACCACAGTCTAAGCCATTTTTCTTTGACATGCTGTTCTCTGTTCCAACCATTTGTGTAATAAACCACCCGCGTTCTTGTAAAATTCAAACTAATATGTTCCATCTGTCATATTTTTGTTAATTTTAGGGCTCAAGCTATAAATATCTATCCATTCTGGATGATCTATATAATTGAAGGAATATAGTGAGGTTGAAAAGTTTGCTACAAAAAGCTGTTTTATTACAAAACTGGATCTAACACTGCCCTCCTATGTGCTTCAGTTATCAGTTAGTCTTATATCCCTTTACCAGATTGCAATTTTTTACACTTGCCTAAATTGAAAGTAACTTAAAATAACAAATTTGACTTAAATGATAATTTTTGTCTATAAAAGGGTCGAAAACATTGTTTGAAATAGAGAAAAGTACTTGTTACCAGCATTTTCTCCTTTTTCTATTATGTTTCGAAAAAGCTTTGTTCCTGTGGGTCAGAGAAGCATTGAACTGGGAAAGTTTTGAGAATAGCTCAATCTAAGCTTTGTTCCTGTGGGTAAGAGAAGCGTTGGATGGGGAAAGTTGTGAGGAGAGCTCAATCTTGCATTTTAAATGTCAAAGCTGTGATTTACCACTCTTTTACAGGTTGAAATACTGGCAATACATTTGCGATTGATTCAAACGGAAACATAACAGTGGCAACAAGTGCTACCCTAATGGGAGGTTCACCCTTTACTTTAGATGTAGAGGTAATTATCTTGGTTTTTCTCAGATGTTTGTAAAAGTAAGTGAGTTATTGTTGTTTGCGTCATGAAAACACCTTGTGTTTGTAAGAGAAATGATGGATTTAGAAATTAGAATACTACCAATCCCTCTTTTCTGTAGATCTGATCATTTTTTCTATTTTAAGGCATCTGACGGTACACTCTCGAGCACAACAACTGTTACTATTACCGTGAATGGTAAGTATGGACTACATTTCTAATAAGTATGTTTTTTTGTCGGAAAGTAGTTACTTTTTTGTGTGGGAGATATACTCGTATAAAAAATATCCTCCAGTCATCCTCATTTACCTGGGTTTTCAAAGAAAACATTGAGTTATTAACATAGCCATAGCTTTTGTTGTTGTCTGCTCTGTCATTATGCAAAACTTTCAAATTTCATAATATCCCTGTAAATACTGAACATATTTATTTTGAACTTGGAAAAGCTGTTAGGTATGCAAAGAGAAGCCCATACAACAAGGGTGGGCAGCCATCAAATTATTGTTTACATAGGTATGCCCAATTTTAAAGATGCCTGTCTACAGCCGGTGAGCAGAAACGCTGTTAAATTTCAAAAAGAAAAATAGAATGGTACAGAAATCTGTCCTTTGTGTACACAAGGATAAATTACTGACATATATCGTGTAAATGAAAAAAGAAACACGGGGGTTTGTGTGAAAAACCGAAAATTGGCCAGAAGAAAACTGGCTGACGATCGAAGCTGTAAACAATGGCGGTGACTCACGGAAATTTATCGTTGGTTTCCGCCTAGAGTCGGATACGGTGTAACTTACATATAGGCCTCGATCTCCGTCTAAAAATACAGGCTGCAACAGAGAACCATCCATTTTCCTTTATTTACCGCATCAAGGCCAAGGTCAAACATAGTCACTTTACTGTATGCATGATCATCATACGAATCTACCCGAGTGTATAACGGATATCGAACATCTTCGATTCAAAATCCGGAAACGACCAGTCTGTTTACAGTGAAGGCCGCAAGTCCGCGAAATGCATTTTCTATCAGGCGTAGGCCTAATCTAAGCAACCTTGCAACCGTCAGGCGCAATATTTGGCATAGATATATAAGAATGACTATATTTTGATAAAATAAAAACAAAATGAGTTAAAACTGGCTTAAAATGAGTATTATTGCCTCTTGAATACAAATGGAGGTGATATTGGGTTTTGTGTCAAAATAGAATATGTCAGGGTATCGCCGTCTCTATCTTGGCCTTTAATAGTTAGGATAGACACACCATGGGCAGAGTTTTCATTCACAGATACCGGTGTTGTGGTTGCTATAGCTACCAAGAATGTAGGTGCAACTGCCTCAACTGAAATTATTTTTTTTGTATTTACAAAAATACTGGAAACCACAGACTCACTGTCGACATCTTGTTGCAGGACACCGCTCCTTCACGCATGGCTTCATCTCGGTCTGAATATAATACCTAACAACTGCGTTAGAGACAATGCTTTTTGCTCAGTGGTTATGGTGTTAGCCTTTCGTCCGGGCGTTCCAGGTTCGAATTTCTGCCCGGTCCATTTTTTTTTTTCTGCTATGCATTTGTTAAAACGTTTCTTTGTTACGGACTTTGTTCATAAGATGGGGTCTCGTCGTGGATTAGCCATTGAGCCTTTTTGTTGTCTAAACAATAGACTTACTGCCTTATAAGATTTCCTGTCATCAACATGATGACATTTAAGAGGGGGTGTGCTATAGGAGATCACTCATTCATTACTTCATTTCGTCCGGACGTTCTAGGGTCGAATCCTGCCCGGTTCATAGTTTTCTGCTTTGCATTTGTCCATTTGTTTCTTTGTTACGGACTTTCTTCGTAAAAATCTATAACTCTCAAACCTTGGCCAAGGTCCTGCCTGCCTCAATGGTAAAGTCTGAAACTTGTTCGAGCCCCAATTGATTCACTGGGTTTTTTTCTTGAGAGTGTCTTTGGGTAAGACACTTCAGAGCTTTACCCTTGTCCTTGTAAAACCCAGGAAAACATGAATATGTGAGCTTTCGCCGAGATACGCCCGAAATGATATCACAAGTGGCGTAAGACACCATTCATTAATCAATCAATTTACCCTTAACATCATAACTCCGACTTTTAACGATCCTGGAAGAAATGATTTCTGAAAACTTTGTGAGAAAAAAAGAAAATGCTGGTTGCCAGCATTTTCTCTTTTTCTCCACAATGTTTTCTCCCCTGTAAGAGGCAGAAATCATCATTTCAGCAAAACTTGATTTGGACTGTTCTCTGCATATATACACTCAATTTGGTGAAAACATGAAATTTTGTCGTTTGTTAAAAGTTTTACCCGAACGACCGTGGACAAAACGGGATTGACGTTGTACAACGCAGAGGAAAAAAGAATGTCAGACCGTGATTGCCGGAATTGCCTTGGCCAATATTTTGACCGTCAAAACAAATTGCCGATCAGAAACCTTAAAGGCTGTAAAAGGTTTGTTATGTGCCTGTAAGCCTGTAAATTCTGATGCGATCAAGTTTGCTTATCCCGTTGCGTTACATTACATCTATTCTGTTTTGTCCATGGTTGTCAGAAATGAGGCTGCTTTGGCTGCTAGGAACATGGTGCAAACGTATGGTCAGAAAAAAACTATTTGCGACTTTTTTTTAAAAAAAGACCTCAATGTCTCCTGGGAAAACAGCTTTACTAAAATCTGAAAGTATTTTACCGCGAGACTCAAGACAACACTCTAAGAGCAAGGTGCACGCCAGGAAGAAATCTGAAAAAAAAAAAGTTAAAAATCACTGGAAAAAAAAGACAGTGAAGACACCTTTCCTAGTTTTACCTGGTCTAGGTCCAGGTGAAATGTTTTTAGCTTAATTTACTCCATATCGCTCTCCTCTGAATAACGGTTTGTGATTAATCTTGGAAAGCTAAATTATCTGTGTATTGTTTTGTTATCTGTGTATTGTTTTGTTATTATTACCTTTTATTATGGGAGATCACTCGTTCCGTACTCCATAGCTTGGTTCTATATAAAAATCAACACCTAACAACTTCGTTGGGGGAGAGATCTCTTCATCTAAGTGGTTAAGGTGTTGGCTTTTCTTCCAGGGGTTCTATGTTCGAATCCTTCCCAGTCCCTGTTTTTCTGCTTTGCATTTGTTCACTTTCTTTATTATGGACTTTGTAAGATTGCACGTATCACCACGTTTAGTCTTTGTCCTACTTTTCTATCCCATCAGAACGCTCATATTTGAAAATTTTTGACCGTCTATCTTCCATAAACTACCCAACGCAGGTTTATTTTAATCATTTATCCATTTAAAAACGTCGCAGTTTATCTGGAGTTTATCTGGATTTACTGCGCATGCGTACCTAAACCCTACCCCCCCCCCCCTCATTAATATTCAACAATAGCTTAACCATCTCCCAAACAAGCCCTTGTTTTTACGTGTCTGTAGTACAAGTCTTTTGAAAACATTGTGGGAAAAGGAGAAATTGCTTGTAACGAGCAATTCCTCCTTTTCCCACAATGTTTTCTGTCTGTTCGGATAATTTTCTGCCATTGTTATGAAAGTTAAAATTGTCGTCTGCAAACTCTTTCAGTTTGGAAGAGTCTGAAATTTGTCGTTTGGGAAAGGGTTAAATTAGGTCTAGCAAATGTTTTAAGTAGATCTACAATTTACGCCGTTGAAAACAAAAGGTAAAACAACAGATACAATTTATGCAATAAAAGCAAATCAATCTAGATAGATCTATATGGTCGGTTGTCCTCTGAAACATACATGTACCACCTGAAGCTTGAAACAAGCTGTTGTTACAGGGTTTAAGAAGTAAATGGACAATATGTTGAAATTTTAAGAAAAAATAATGCCGTAGTAAATCTGTAGAAATTTTCATAGGCTGAGTCTAGTCGTTACTTCCTCAAAATCTTGGTCAAATTCTGCCATATTTGACATTGTTTAACACTGGCGATAGTCAAGCGTGAACTGGAAATGAAGCTGATAATGTTCTTTAACCCTTTCACCCATATGACAAATTTTAGACCATTCCAAATTGAAAGCATTGGCAGATATCAAATTATGAAAGTGGAACAAATGAAGTTCAGTTTTTTGACAGGGTAGAAAATATTGAAGGAAAAGGAGAAAATGCTGATAACCAGAATTTTCTCCTTTTCCAAAAATAACCTTCCTTCCCAATTGATTGTTCGGTAAAGGGTCAAATACCACGTGGTCGTGTGTACACGTGATTTTGCCCCAATATTCACGTGGAAATTACGTCATTTTTTAGCGATGATGTAATGATGACGTTTCTTTAGCGAATCAGCCAACTCCATATATGGGTGAAAGGGCGTTTCTTTGTGAATAGTGGATTCCGTATATGGAACATTATTTTAGCAATGATGTAATGTGGGCGGAAAAAGACTAAGTCAGTTAAACGCTAAGAAGTTCAAAATTAAACGATTTAAACAGCCACAGTCGGTCGCTACGCTCCCTCCTTTTGGCTGTTTAAATCGTTTAATTTTGACTTCTTAGCGTTTAACTATTAACCAAGGTTCCAGTGACGTGAGTTCCTAGTGACGTCAGTTTTTATTGAATTGGGGAACTCAGAAGGGAAATTCTACTTCGTCAGCGTAGATCTACTTAATTTTCAAATAAACAACAACAACAACAAAAGAAGGTAAAATTCCGTTAACAAACGTTGGAATTGTACAACTTTGCAGTAAAATAAATACGTTGTACGGTCAGATGACAGGGGGCTTGGAAATTTGTTCACGGCTGGGGTGAATCATGTCGTCCCGAGCCTTCGGCTCGGGGCGACATGATTCAACCCAGCCGTGAACAGGTTTCCAAGTCCCCTGCCACCTGACCGTACAACTAATAACGTCTGTTAATTGAGGTATTTATCGCGTCCATTGTTAGACAAAATAGACTGTATTGGTCCATAATTATGTGACTATTTGCTTGGTACCATGCATAAAGAAGGAGCACCCGTTTGCCTGAATATAGCTCTTTTCCAAAAACATCCACTCATCAAAACATAGAATCATGTGATAATTTATTTGGCTTCTTTTTTTGCTGGCAAGATTTTTTGTGGTATTTGTCAGAACGCTAATAATAGAAATACTTACAGGATCTGTATTTTGGCATCATGTCAATGTTTCAGATGAAAATAGTTAGGTCTGTATCACTCTATGAAGCAAACGTCCGGATTCAGTCTGAAAAATACAATATGTTCAAAGCAGAACTGTGCAAGTCATGAAATTTTCTCTTAACCACACCGTAAACTGTGCACAATTCCAACATTACTGACAAAGAAGGGTTTTTTGAAAACTTTGTGGAAAATGAGAAATTGCCGGTCACCTGAATTTTCTATTTTTTCCCAAAGTTTCCTTTAACCTTTCATAGGGAAACTTTATTTTTTCAGTCATATTTAATTTCTTGTCATGAATTACTTTCTATACGGATAATACTAATATATACTAGGACGAAAAAGAAACACAGGGTACCATCCGAGATATTGAACAAGCTTTGAGTTTCCCTATACAGTCAGTCACTACTTTTTTCACTGAGGAGGGGGGGTCCTGTCAATAAGAAGCCATTTTCTGATTCCCTTTTGGCCGCACTGAAATGAAATTTCGTCAAAATATTTAAAACTGATCAGTGGTAAACATAAAACCATAATTTAAAATTCTAAATCAAGTTATGCACCTCTAAACTACCTTGAAAGGTTACCCTGCATTTCTTTTTCGTCCTTATATACATGTAGGAGTATTGGTTAGTTGAATGGTGTTTCATGTCCTTCTCAAAATGGCGTGCAAAACTCGAAAAGGGGCATTCAGACCCCCTCCGCATAGCAACGCATTACAATATCACGTCAAGTGATAGAAATGTAAGGTAAATGACGTCATATTTCCATCTGGTTGGGAGGCAAGCGCATTTTACCTAGGTAACTAGTGCACCAGAACAACTGTTCCCGTCTTCAATTGAAGAGTTTGAATATAAAAATCGGTATTTTCACTGGTCGTAACAATGAATTATCGAAAATATTTCACATATATTTTTCGATAACCTACCGGAAAGCATGAAATAAATGATTTTTTTTTTCAATCCTTTAATCCGCATACATTATATTCTTATTTGAGCAAAAAAAAAAATGTTCATAGGGGAAAAAACTGTGGTATGTGTCCTTAAATATATACTAAGTTAAAGATGTGTCCCTTAAACATTTACTTATTTCAAAACAGCTACAACGTTTTATCCAATGCAATGACGCGAAGTTTGCTTTACTAGCCACGAGACAAAAAAAAGGTTAAAAAGCTAACCTCGCTATTTCCTGAAATCCAAGTCGCAGATGTCGATTTCTACATAAATTTCAACTTCAAATGACGTAGCTATACGACATTCAAATCTACCATATCTTGAAAGATCAAGCGCTGTGGGGCATTCTTGTTAACTCTTATAAATGCAATACCAAACGTCATAATTTTAGACTTGTCCAAACTGAAAACATTTGCAGACGACAATTTAGGTATGAATCAAATGATGGAATTTGTATTTGATATGGTAGAAAACATTGTGGGAAAAGAAGAAAATGCTGGTTACCAGCATTTTCTTCTTTTCCCACAATGTTTTTTTTAAAAAGCTTCCTCCTTAGGGTCAGAATTGTATGGTTCATGGTTTTAGATAAGGTTGGGTCCCGGCCTACTTAGAGACGATAGCGCTGTAAAGCACAGTCGTTTTTGTAATTCCATTGCGTCTAGACAAGTCTTACATAACATTGCAAACTGCGTAATATATGCTGGCATGTTTCTTTCCACGAGGTACGGAATACTTATTGTGACGTGTGACGACAAACTCTCCTTGAAATATCATCTAGATAATAAAAAGTTTCACGATAAAGATATCGCAATAATTCTTACTCTTATAGCATTTTTTTTTTTTTAATTTATGCTCACAACTGATATCGACGGTATCTATAATTAGATACGGTTTCGGAACATCTTTGTCTCCAACCTTTTGAATTCTACTTTTCCCAAAATGATATTTAAGCTGTTTGCAAGAAGCATCTCGAGACATCTTTGTGTTTAACAAGACTTTATTTCGTTTCATATGTTGTCAAAATTAACCAGAAAAGCTACAACTGTAGGAATAGTTCAAATTTTAACTTATTACCATCTTGTAAAGTCAAATATTACCGAGGTCAACCAAATGGTGAATTTTCTATCTATAGATATCGAGAAACGGGTAGAACTATCATAATAATTTTATCTCGAAGGCAAGCTTTGTGCATACATGAGTCATTTTTCGTAATAACATTTACTGACCAACGTAAAATTTTCTAGATAACAAAGCTTATCGTGACAATTTGTCAGGCAGCTTGTCAGTTTCTAGATAAATTTTCCAGGAAACTTTGATTTATCGAGATAGATTTCTAAAATTATCATGAAACTTATTTTGTATCTCATGGCATTTATGATGTCATTAATATTATATTTACACTTCGTCTAGATAGTAGGTCTAAATAATCCTTTAATTTGAAGAGTTACATGTATGAAAATGAAAATTATTGCTTGTAAGTCGGAAAAGTCTGAACAGCTGTTTTTAGCTCCACTGGCCGAAGGCCAGCGAGCTATTGTCATGGCGTTGTGTCCGTCGTGCGTGCGTCCGTCCGTCCGTTCGTCCGTTCGTCCGTGCGTGCGTCCGTAAACTTTTTCTTTAAAAAACTTCTCCTCAGAAACTACAGACTGGATTTTTACCAAATTTCACAGGAATGTTCCTTAGGTGGTCCTCTTTCAAATTCCTTCAAATAATGGTGTTCCATGAAGAATTCTGGTTGCCATGGCAACCAAAGTAAAAATCCTTGAAAAAACTTCTCCTCCCCAACCGCTAATTGGATAGAATTATCATTTTGCAGGAATGTTCCTTAGGTAGAGGTTTACAGAATTCCTTAAAAAAAAAAAAGATCCGTCAAAAAACAAGGCTTTTATTGGAGACTCATTTTCCTTTTATGGTATAAAGTAAAATCTTTGAAAAATTTCTTCTCTTAAACTATTCATTGGATTTCATTGTTGCTTTCACTGTGGCAAAAGGTGAAATTACTCATAATCAACCACAGACAAGAAGTCTTTGGAAAACACTGTTGGAAAAGGAGAAAATGCTGGTAATCAGCATTTTCTCCTTTTCCCTCAGTATTTTCTACTCTATCAAAGAGAGAAATCATCATTTCATCAATGTTTAATTTGTCGTTTGCAAATGCTTTCAATTTGGTCACATCCCAAATTTTGTTGTTTGGTAAAGGGTTAAAGAGGGTTGCTTTACATAATCCATAGTCCTTTCCATATAAAACAAGAGAACCTCTGCACTTTTATTAGTTCTGGTAAAGGTTTGTTGACCTACTGGTGACCTACAAGTGCAAAGGGGACAGAAGGGGTGTTAATCCTGGTGACCTAGTTTTCTATATTTAGATGTTTCCCCACCCAAAATGGTTTGTGACAAGACCTTCTTTAACTATAAGCAGATGAAAAAATTTTGTAACTGCTCATAATTGAAAGATGTTGCAGACAATATAATAAAGCTTCAGATTAGTAAAACTTGTATCAAAAAGGGTAGAAATTATTGTGGAAAACTAAGAACATGCTGGTGACCATTATTTTCTTCTTTTCTCACAATCTTTTTCTTGGCTTTTTCTCTTAAGTTTGTAGCTAAAATGCAGGATTGAATGGTAATTGTTAAAAACTTCTCTTCACCATTACAGAAAAAATCAGGCCAGTCCACGGAGCGATACAGGCGCTCAAGCGCCTCTAGTTCTTAGCAGTTAAAAAAAGATTATTATATTCTTATCAGTGATTTATCGGGTTTTCACCAGTAATAACAAATATGATATCATCACTAGTGACGATGAAGGTTTAGAATGTTCGCTGGAACTACTTTTTTCCCTATATTGCTCATATTGAACCATTCGTGATAATAATTAGAATGAAAAAGGGTGATTTAGAACTTTTATAAATAGAATAATCAACTGGTTGTAAGTGTATATTGTAAATCTGTCATTCGAATAGGGTTTGATGCGGTTAAAAAACCTTATTCGTCTTTCGGACTCGTTTTTTCAACCACATCACACCCTATTGTAGTAACAAACTTTATAACCCATTACCACACGAGAAAAATTTACACTGGTCCAAAAGCATTTGCAGACGACAAAATAAAGGTGACTGAAAAATTGAAATTTGTTCTGGGAAGGCTGGAAAACACTGTGGGAAAAGGAGAAAATGCTGGTTACCAGCATTTTCTCCTTTTCCCACAGTGTTTTCAAAAGGCTTCTTTCTCAGGGGCGTCAAAAGTAGGGATTATTTGGTAATGGGTTAATATTGCACACAACTAGTTGATCATCCTCTATTATTGACCAGAATTGATGTTTTTGATACAAAGAATATACACAAGTATAAAAACATTTTGACAAAATGAGAAATCACTAGTAATAAAGCACCCCACGTGGTCAATTACACAACAAAGAACATTTTATCTGCAGGTAGAAATATGATCAAAAGGTGAGCGTGGCACATTTTTTTACATCAGTTTGTTTCTAATGTAACCAATATTTGTAGGTAAGGGTTTTTTTTTCAATGTTTCAGTACATTTTAGAGCATTATATAACAAGTCACAAGACAAGGCTCTTAGACGAGGGTAAATATGTAGTTTTAAAATGTACACGAATTTATACAATTTTATTTCTGCAAGATTATTTACATGTACATGTGCTTATTACTTTGACTGGTTTCTTTCTCTCTGTCTCTCTCTCCGTCTCTCTCTCTCTCTCTGTTTCTCTCTCTTTCCATCTCTCTGTTTGTCTCATTCTCTGTCTGTCTCATTCTCCGGCTGTCTGTCTGTCTGCTTTCGTAAGACCTATAGAGACATCTGTGACCCTAGCCAGAAAATGCTACCGACCCCCAAAGTTTTTACGTTACAATTGAACTGAAAAAAAAATCTGTCGAGAGTGATTTTAGTACATACTCCATGTAAAAAGTTTTTGTGAAAAAAAACCTACCTATAGCATCTTGTAACGAAATCAAGATATTTTCAGTTCGACCTAACGCAACTTATTTTACCCAGTTCCATAAATAATTGTGCACTTAACTTTCTTTTTTCTTTCATCGCATGTTTTACTGAAGACCAACAAATTTGGTATCATACTTTAGTTCAGAGTTTGTAGAAACATTAAAGCTGGTTTTTTCTAAAGTTCTTGTAATTTTTCAATAAATATCTTGTATGTCCACCTCTGCTGTCAATAAAGGCAATTTTTCGACGTCGCATAGACCTTACATATAACGCAAAATAATTGCATCAGGAATTTTATTCCATTCCTGAACGAGTGCGGTGGCCAAAACCTAGCTCTATCAATGTTACCTCAGTCTTTGAGTACTTTTGCAACTTTGATTTTAGTACCGCCTTCATTTAAACTGCAAAAGCCTAACGTAAACTCTCTGTTAGACAAAATCTGATTAGTCCTTGATTTATAAAAACGTGTTAAGTGGGACACTTGACACGTATTTGTAAAACAACTTGATTGACTGTACATAGTGTTAAACTAGATCTATATAACCTTATAAAACAGTTAAATGAAATTTTCAACTCAACACAAATCTTGCTACAGAGTTCCAGATAGAGGGAGGGGTTTTAATTCCAAAATTGAAAATATTGATTATTCTCGAACAGAATGAAAGAAAAACAGAATTTCTGTGTGTTCAAACCCAGTTACCCCACCCACGGTTCTGCCATTGGATAAATGAATGAGACTATTCTAACATGACACGCGAATTTAGCTCTCTATATATACATGTACATGTACACCCCACACAACGTGCGTCAGTGTGACGTCACAGGAAATGATATCGGACGGTTGTTTTGAAGTCAGTGTGCGTGTTTGGTAAGACATTTTTTTTTTCTGTTCTCGTTCCTTTAAATTATCGTAAAAAGTCTTTAATCCTCCAAAGAGTACGATGTTTAAGGACTTGTTTTTTGTCAAAGCTTGTTTTAACTTCTTATAATAATGGAATACACCTCGATCAACTATTGAAACCCGATCATTTTTTACGGAATTTCCAGTCGATATCGGTCACTCACCTATACTGTTTTGTGTCATTTTGACAAAAAGAACACTGAATCGTAGACAATTCGAATCGTTGTTACCATTTTAAAGCCATGAAGAACTTCCATTGAGTTGAAAAATAAACTGCTGAGCTAAATTTAGCCTGTAGGTACTGTAGAGAACATGATAACAAAAAGTGATGTAGGAGTGGACACAGTGCAAAGATAAATGGTATCGGGCTCGCTTTATCGTAGAGCATTCATTTTGAAAAGCCCCCAACCTAATATGCTCTTCATCAGATTGTCGTTGTAAAATAATTCGGAATTATTCTTAAATTTGCAAGGTGTTGTTCACTCTCTTACACCATCTTTTAGACGTCGGGGGTCCTAGATTCGTTAACTGTCCTTGAGACATGACTTTTTTGTTTACATCTCGTATCTCGCGGGATTTCGACTGCGCATGCTCAGACCGTGGGAAAATTTTCACTACGAGTTTTCGAACGTTTTTTACTACGAGAAGATAAAATGCGTCAAAAGCAGGTAAGCGGTTTAAGATACAAAATATAACGACTAAAATTTATCAAAAATCCTTAATTCTATATCTTAGACGTTTTCCGATGATTTTTTCCGCGGTTTCACGTAATTTTTCACCTTGAACTTTTTACCATATCTCACAGTAAAGGTCCATCAATGGAAGTCACGTGATACAAAAAAGGAATGCGTTAGGCCGCAATTATTTTTTTCATGTGTTTCCAAGACGTGTGTTCTTATATCTTTTAGTAAGAGATGCAGGTACTTATACTAAAATATGTAATCATTAATAGTTTTTTCCGTTCTTTGCAGCCAAACTCTGTCGCCAGAAGACACAAGTACAGGCTCTATTCTCCTATGATTGTTATGGAGCAGAAAATATCGGTAAAGAAAGCATAAAAAATATTCAAGGTGCCTGACACTACACTTAGGGATCCGGGTCTAGGAAAAGTGGATGCAGAGACAGCGGTCTTTGGAAAGAGCCCAGTGCTAGATCTTTTTGAGGGGGAAAATTTAGTCAAGCAGCTCAAAACCATGGCATGATATGGGTATGGTTACACTAGACAAGAATGTACTAATATTGCACATACATGTAGGCAAGAGAACAGAGAGAAACCATTTACCATGAAATGGATGAGGGGCTTTTTGAAATGATGGCCAGAATTAAGAGTTCTTAAACCCAGGGGGTTAGAACATGCAAGAACCAAAACAACATCGTTGGAAGTTGTGACTGAGTATTTCAAAAACTTAAAAGAAACTTTGATGAAACATGGACTATTAGACCAGCCACACCTGATTTATGATGTGGATGAGAAAGGAATTTCTGTGGACCATAGACCACCCCATGTTGTTGCTGATGCTGCAATCTGCCCACAAGCTGTAACTTTCGGCCGAGGTAAAACTGTGACTATTTTGGGAGGGAGTGCAAGTGGGGTCTCTCTTCCTCCGTTTTTTGTTTTCCCAGGAAAACGTCTGAGACAGGGGCTGTTGGAAGGAGCATCACCAGGTACTGGGACTTCTGTTAGTGAAACTGATGGTCTAATGGCATTATTTTTCGCGAGTACTTGGAAAACCATTTTCTTAAATTCATACCTGAACGTGATAGTCAGAAAGTTTTACTTCTTCTTCATGGTCACCGCTCACACATTTCTGTGAATCTTGTGCAATGGGCCAGAGAGAAAGGTATCATTGTTTTCATTTTACCAGCTCACACCAGCCATGTTTTACAGCCGATGGATGTCTCCTGCTATGGGCCCTTAGAAAAGATCTACAATATCATTTTCCATAAACACATTTGGGAATCAGTAGAATCCATAATTAGATACAATATTTGTGCCATGGCTTGTAAAGCTTACACAAAAGCCTTGTCCCCAGAGGACATACAGTCTGGTTTCAGACGTACTGGTGTCTACCCTTTCAATCCTGATTCTGTGCCAGGTGAATATCTGTACACAGCGGAAATTTTTATTCAGAATGATGACCATTATTCACAGGACAGCCAGGCAACCACTGAAGGAGGTCAGATGGAGGCTGAAAATAATGATGACGCAGATATCACATCTTGTACTGGTGGTTGTGTGGCAGACAATCATATTTCAAAGGAGCAAAACAGTCAGGAAAACACAGAGAGATTTTTCAGAGAAAAAGAGAAGAGCTTGAAAGAAGTAAACAGTGGCAAAGGAAACAAACAAAGGAAAACTATCAGCAAGATTGTTTCAGGAAAAGAATTATCAAAAACTGTTCAGGCCTTGATGGAGAGTCATGAAAGTAACCAAACATACAAGAAAAAATCTGTACTTTTTGAACACAAGAGGAAATCTAAGGTTGCAGCTACAAAGGAACCTCAACCAGGCCCTTCAACAATTAACCTTCTGCCCTCTGACTCTGACAGTGAACCAGAGACTGATATAGATCCTGCTGAGCTTTGTTGCAAATGTAACAAGTTTCAGCCAGCTGAATTACAAAATTGCATGTCCCTTGTATTTACTAAGTGGGCTCAATGTGACAGCTGTGACCATTGGGTTCATTTAATCTATTGCACATCAGTCAGGGTGGTTAGGAGGGATGACAGTTGCCTTTGTCACCACTGTGAGCCAGAACAGTAATCAAAATAAATCTTGAAAATATACAAACAGTTCCAGTTAAAAGTTTTACAATAGTTAATTATCATTTTAGAGTGTTTTGCCTTATATTTTACTTCAAAGTTAAAAATCATTTGAAACGAATAATAACATTTTACTTGGCCTTTATACATACTAAAGTGACGTCACGACTCAAGAACCTCCTTCAAAATGGCGTCTGCCACTACACTTGATGTGGAATGATTCTCATTATTCCAAATTGATAGTTTGGTTGTATGAAATTATCAGACGAAATGGTAGAAAATAGAAAAGTTCAGAAGGTAAGAGTTTATTTATTCCGTACATAGTGCTTTGCGCTTTTTTTTTTGGTAGCTTAAACTCTTAGGGTAACGACTCATGGACCTCCGAGGATACATCTTTTTTTTTTTCTAATTATTTTTTCATATTATGACCATGTTCTTAAATACCAACTTATTTCCCGTTTGTGTTTTAAAGACAGGTTTTTCATTGCGTTGACAAGTCTACAAAGTTGAAACCCCTGTAAACCCCACTTTATATAGTGAAAAGTGGGGTATGCGAAGTATTGATTATTTTCTTATTTTGTTTAAAACAAAGGTTTTGGCACTCTCTTGCACTCCGGATCATTCACCTCTGTAGTGGGCTCAGAAAGTAGACGGTCATTACGTGATACTTTCGTCACATGACCAGAACTCAAAATGGCGACACAAACGCCGGTAAAAGAAAGACCAATATCGATCATTATCTCCCGCTAGATGGCATTCTATAAATACTCAATACCAAACGACAAATATCAGACTCTTCCAAATTCAAAGAGTTGGCAGATGACAATTTAAAAAGCTGCAAAAATGGTGGAAAATTCGCTAGTAGTGGGGGAAGAGTATTTAATAAAGAAGAAATTGCTTATAACGAGCAATTTCTCCTTATCCAACGTGTTTTTCCAAAAAAAAAAAAAAAAAATGACAGCACACATGTGATAACCCGTGTTTGTTTGGGAAAGTGTTGAAAACAGGGCTAAGTTACTAAAATGTTGCTGTCCTAGGAAAGTATGATTCAAGAGAACGTAAGTTTGCAAGGCATGTTTTCAATTTAAACAAGTCTAAAACTATACTGTTTGGTGAACAGTGTTAATAAAGAATAATGGTTTTGCATTGCGATTAATGATCAATGCAGCGAAAAACTGGTCTCTCTCCAGACTTTTTTCCCACGGAGTAAATTTATGCAGAGCTCGTTGAGAAATAAACAAAGGAGTTCTAAACAAACTAAACTTAGAAAGAAGTAACCAATAATGGTCAGATACAATTATAACCATCATACCCGTTCTTCGGCGGAATTTAGCACAATTTCAGCAATGTACAATTTTAGCCGTGGTCATTCAACAAAAAACACACAAATAGTAGGAAAAAACTATCTACAAAATAATCAAAATGATAATTAAACCTGTGTACAAAGTTTGTACGGAATGACCAACTCGGTACGAGATGACCAAAATAGAAAGTATAAGTAGGTACGAAATGACCAAAATCGTACGAAATTACCTAGGTACGAAATTAACAAGGTACGAAATGACTGGAAACCTGTACAGCCTTGACCAATGGAAACAAGGCATTTATCTGGACGAGTCCATTTCTCACGAAAAGCGAAAATAAAAGTAATAATTGGGCGGATTTTTTTATGTTGTAAGTATTAACAGAACAAAAATAGTATCGTATCGCAATTTCGTAGTTTAAGAATGAATTAAAAAGCCAGTTCAAGGCGAAGTAGAAAGATTTCTTGTTAACCTAACACCCCTATAAAAATGAAATCCCCACTATCCATGTCCTAACTCGAAAAACTATTAAAAATATAGTCGCGCGCTTCTGCGCGGCGACTAATAAACGACCTCGATGAAGTTATTCGCATCTGTCTATCTGTCGGTTAAAACTTCAATCGGAATTAATAAAATATTAATCTACGACCTGTTTGCCATCTGAAATATGGTTCGAAAGATTTCGATAGAAAATTAAAACCAAAGTTTTCTTTTGGAAGAGAACCTGACAATTTTCAGAACGGTAAACTGGCTTATTTCCGGGCGATGAATGTAACGATCTGCTGCATGTCAATCAACTAGATACAGACGTGCGATATTTTGGCTACCATCACCCGTGATATGCCGAATGAGCCTGACTGCAGACAATTGCCCTGAAACTAGTTCAAGGACAACATAAATAGATCTAATAGTTCATGCCGTACGACTGAAAACGCACGTTTGTAAAACCGTCAATCAAAAGAGGCGTGGCGAACCGAGCTTTCTGTTGTTCTTGTATGGCTCTTTCCACCCATCCGCAGCCGTCAGTCAATTAGAAAGTAGGGCAAACTGTAAGTTAGTTATTGATCAATATATTTCATTTGTATGAAACTAAATCGTCGGTCGGATTCGCCTCCCTCCGATTTGATTTCATACAAATGAAATATATGATCAATAACTTATACATATAAACACAGTGTAATGAAAGCGTGGTAAAATCTGCGACAGTCCATGCAGAATGACGTCATTCTATATCGAGTGACGTCATTCGATGAGTGGGTTATTCAATGGAACACACATGTAATCTTCATCCGCGTGTTTACTCTAAGTTTGAACTTGTTTTCCTTTCATTAAGAATTGGCCATGTTAGAATCGAAATATTCTTTCTATCGTAGTTTATCGTTTGAAATAAACCACGTTGTAAGTTATAAGGCGCAATAAATAAACCACTCGGGCTATCGCCCTCTAGGATTATTTATTGTTCCTCATAACTCACAACTGTGGTTTATTGAACGATAAACCACGATACGAAGAAGATTATTTATTAAATAACTTGTAACATTTTGCTCATTTGTTTTTCTACCTTGCTTGTATTATTTCTTATTTGCAGGTGTATGTAAAGTTGTGTTTGTGGCTATTGTTAAAAAAATAGTTGTGGATTTACCTGTGTTTTTTTCTCTTCTATGCAATTTGAGAAGAAGAACTGATATCTGAGGCTGGTGACGTGGTACGGAACGCTGCAACAATGTCAGTAAAAGGTGAGCTATTTTTTTCTTTCTTCTGACGCTAGGGTATTTTCGTAATTTGAACCTAATCTTATAGCGCGTGTATGGATGGATGGATGGTCGGTAGGACGGACGAACAGATGTACGAGTATACATGTATGTATGGATGGATGGATGGATGGATTGACGTATGAATTGGTTTTTGCACTGATGGATGGGTGGAATGGTGAAAGAATAGGACGGACGGTAGTTCGGACGCGCGGATGAATGGATGGATGTACTGGTTGATTGATGGATGGATGGATGAGATAATGGATGAGTGGATGAATGAATAGATGGATAAATGGATAGAAGAAAGGATCGGAAGTAGGACGGACGAACGGATGGATGGATGGATATTAGACATGAACGGATGGATGGACGGATGAACTGGTGGATGGATAGACGGATGGATGGATAAATGGATGGATGGATGGCGGGCTGGATGGATGGACTGATGAATTGGTTGGTTGATGGATGGATGGATGGATGGATAGGAAAGGAAGGGATGTATCTATAGATGGATTGTAGGACGAACGAGAGAATAGATGGAAGGTCATAACGTTTTCAAGACTTTGAATACAGTTACGACTAACTACCCAGGCTTAAATAGGTACTTCTAACCGAATTAATGTATCAGTTTCACTTATAGTATAATGCCGCGGTATAACTTACATGGAGATGTAAGCAAATTGTAGATTATCCTTCTAATGAGACAAATGAAAAGTTCAAGTCAATTTTGAAAATTTAGATGTTTCTATTTCAAATTAGCGTTTCGTGTTCATAAAAAGCTTGTAATCGGACAGTGTAAATCAACGATCAGACTTTGCGTGTTTTCTCCGGTCTGATTTTGATCTACACTGTCTGCAAAAGGTCAGTGAGTCTTGCTAAGTGAGGGTTGAGATCAACCCCATTTACAATGGTTCAAACCATTAAAAGACGAATTCTTTTCGCGGTCCAGGGTTCGATCCCTGGCTACGACCCCTAGCCCGGCCAATTTCTTTCCGAAAATTTATGATAGTCACTGCCACAGGATTCATTCCAATTCCACCCCTGACAATTGTTTCGACAATGATCACGTGGGAAAGCAGCCCGTGGCTTGGAAAGAAAATTGTGCGAAGTACTGGTAAAAGAAACTCCAGGAACGCATGGATAAGTACACTGGGTGCCGTGATATAACTGAAATGATGTTGAAAACGACGTGAAACACCATACAATCAAATTTTACTGTATTAATTCGAATTAAAGGGAGACAATTCTATTATCTCCCGCTAGATGGCATTCTACAAATACACACCTATCTAATATGGGCATTCTGGGTACATAAGTGGAATAATTTTTCAAAACGACAACCATTACTTTGAATTTCAAAATAAAATAAACGTTTACTCGGTAAAACCTACCTGGTGCGATTTATTCAGTTATGGTCAGCTAGCAGGTAACCTATATGCACCGGTCATTTATTAAAACAGTCCCTACAGGCTTTGGTTTAACTTAGGTATAAGGCCTACTTTTTCCCGAAGTATCGGGGAATGGGTGATGCGTCATATAAGACAGGTCGAATCTTCGAAAAATATGACATGCGCATGCAGACAACGGAGACAATTGTTACTACACCGTCTGTATTTTTTTTAGAGTTACATTCCGTTAGTTGTTGTTTGACATTTTCAAGCATTCAAACTTTTGCGTGCTACGATAAGATCTTTAATTAACCCTTTACCAAACAATCACAGCTTTTTACGACTCTAAGAAAGAAGGCTTTAGAAAACATTGTGGGAAAAGGAGAAAATGCTGGTAACCAGCATTTTCTCCTTTTCCCACAATGTTTTCTACCCAGCTTGAAACAACTTTCAATTTTTGAGTTATGCTTATTTTGTCGTCTGCAAGTGCTTTCAATTTGGACCTGTCTAAATGTTTGTTATTTGGTGAAGACTGAAGAGTGAATTGCATTTTTCACGTAGTAAAAACCTTGTCTAAACCCGGAATCCCGCGTTTTAACGACCCGAGCACGGAGTCTTTTGAAAATATTTTTTGGAAAAAGGAGAAAATTTTTGTAACCAGCAATTTCTCCTTTTCCTAAAATGACTTCTACTTTATCAAGGACAAGTTTCATCTTCTGAGCTACATTTAAATTGTCGTCTGTTAGTGCTTTCAATTTGGACATGTCGACTTTTTTGTCGTGTGGTAAACTCTTAGCTCTCTATGCGGAACTCTATGGCTTTTCCGGACAGTGTAGAACAAGGTCAAGGTCGTGAACGTGTTCTCTGACCTTGGATCTCGTACACCATCCGATAAGGAGATATATGAAACAGAAGATACCTTTGAAATACCATATTTTGGTCTTTACAGTCGATCTTGAAAGGTTTATCTTACTTTTTAGCAGGAAAATGATTGATTTTATCACACAACTCTCCTTGTTTTCTATGTAATACTGGCATTACGAATTCACGTGTCTCACACATGTGTATAAGATAGAAAATGATGTTGTATGTGGTCAACACTCTGTATTTATATATCTCATTTCTAAAATAGTGCAGACTTAGGTTCCTGAGAGAAATTAACAGTCAAAATTCATAATTCACCTCTGATCATTATTCTGTTTTTTTTTTTTCATTCCTCATTTTTTTCACCGTTACTCTTTAAATCTTTCACCGTTAGTTCATTATTTTGGTGCATGTCTTTATTCATTTTTGTTTACTGTGTCATACCACGTGACTTTCTTTAAGGAGAGGAACTATATGGAGCGCAACACGCGAAAAGGTGCATTCGGACATTTGCGTAAAGTGTCGTCTCTGATCAGCGTGTGCAGTCCGCGCAGGCTAATCCGAGACGACACTTTACGAGTACATTAGATTTTGTGCTACAGTAGACTTGCGTTAAACAGAAAATCACATAAAATCGGAAAGTGTTGTTTCGGATTAGCCTGTGCGGACTGCACACGCTGATCAGAGACGACACTTTACGCAAATGTCGGAATGTCCTTTTTCGCGTGTTGCACTCCATATTATAAGCTTTGATGCTTTTGTTCTAATCCTATTCGCACTATGTCGTTATACATGAATAATATCTGTTAGATCTACTATATTGAATAAAATATGTTTAAACTAAAATTCATAATCACGATAAAAAGTATTAATTTAATTAACTTTTCGATTCAAAACAAAATTCATATAACAATGCAAGTTTCTTTAGAACTATTTTACGTTCGAATTGTACCTGTCAAAGAAGAGAATTGGCTTCATGTTAATTTCATTATACATCATACATAATTTTATGCCAACTTCTTTTAGCACGTTATTAACTTTAGTTCTTGTAATACAGTTATGTGATGTTTTTATTTTAAAAATCTGACATTTCGCTGACCTTTGAGGTAAAGAATTATTAAACTTGTCCACAAAAAATGTTATTAAGCTCACCAAATGCTCGCTCAATAACATATTTTTGTAGACCCGTTTCATAAATAGAGGATAATCAACTGGGTGCCGTTTTACTAACATTTACGTAAGTTTTTGCGTATCTTTAAGGTTACGAAAAACTTACGTAATTCTTAAGTGCGTTTTACTAACCTTGCGTAGGTTTAGCGTGAGCGTTCGCGCCATATTTTTTCGTAACTCTTCAAAAAAGAAGGTTTTCTTTTTGGAGGAATCGGACGTTTAGTCAGTGAAAGTAGCTGAATGTCAGCCGAAGTGGACACTCTCTATTATAAATATTCCGCTATTCCTGTGCCTACAGTAATTGTAAACCGGGCACTCCCCACACGTACAGTATCATGAAAACCCATGAAAATCATAATTACGCTTCATAGTATCTAATTTCAATAGGTATCCATGAAGAACAATAATGATATACCGTAATAATTGCACTCATTGTGTAAAGTCGTTTTTTCATTGGTCAGAATCGGGTCATGTGATGAAAAAAAACTGCATGTTATTTTTCGATGAACGCAATAGCACTACTTTCGGTTTTTCCAAATTGTTGTAGATCTAGGTATCTAATTTTAGATTTCATGCAAACTGTTTATGGGCTATATTTAGAGTTCCATCGCTGAATCAGTCAAATGCAAAAAGATCAATTTCTTTTTCTTTAAAAAACTTGCAAAAAGGAAACTAACGAATAATCCTTGATAAAATGATGCATATTTAACTTTATTTGCACCTGAAAATAAAATGCCAATTTCAGTGAACAGAGAGTCTGAATGGTCGACGTCATCAGTTACATCATTTAATACGTCAGCGATCGATTTCTTGGAAGCCAAGGCCACTGAGTTAAATTTAGTACACTGTGTAAACGGAAAAATCACTCTTGCATAAATGAACTTGACTTCTTGTTTCATGACGGAATTAAACTTTTGTATTGCGGGGATTAGGTTAAAAAATGCTAATGCCCAGAAAAAAGTTATCGTGGATTTGATGGAATATAGATATATAGTGAAAGAACTATTGGAGAAAGGATCGAAGGAAGCGAATATACTGTGTTAAGAATTTTTGAAATGTTGGCGTGATAGGAACGATATTAGAGTCAAGCCTAGAACTGGGAAACCAGAAATACATATTGAAAAATTAACAGCTGCGACACTGTTTTTTTTTTTTTGTGTCTGTTCTAATAAGTAGGTCACAAAACGTTGGCGTCATTCGATTCATATCTAACAAAAAACATAGGATAAACCAAGTCTTATATCTGCAACAGATAGATACTCATCGAGAACAGATCTGCCGACGGTATGTACGCATGCTTATTCTTAACAAATTATCTATGAGAAGGTAACTAGAAAGAACACAGCGTCCGCTTAGCCTCAAGTTTAGATAGTTGATTGTATTGTTCATATAGATCTATGTAGACATAATTATTTTATTCTTAAATTTTGTTCGATGAACCATCGAAAGTATGATTTCAAAGACAGCAAAATGGCCGCCTCCGACTAAAAAGAAATGTTGAAAAGCTAAAAATAGATTGTGTATTTATGCCCGTTCTACCAAGTATCCGCGAAGGAAATTAACTCGTATTTACTGTCGTATTTGTCCGTGAATTTTTTCTCTCTATCATTTTCGAAAAGTGATTAAAGTGAACAGCGAGTGCAACTATAAGCGTTGAGTGCAGATTTTTCTGTTTTCATCGAGATATAAAATGCAATTGCCTTATTACATGGCTTAACATAACGCCCTTCGGGCGTTATTTGCCATGTAATAAGGCAATTGCATTTTATATCTCGATGAAAATACAAAAATCTGCACTCAACCCTATAATAAAGCTCAAGTTTCATTACACTCATTTCTTTTCGCAACAAAACTATAGGGTTGATCTTCTACTAGGGTTGTTTACATATTCGAAAATTCCGTCCGGTACCTTCAGCTAAATAGTGAAAGGGAATACGTTCATTTATAAAATCTATGATGTCGATTATATCTACATCTCGACATTCAGGTTTATGCTATACAGTATAGAAACAGTGCAGTACTCATTCTAAATCTTACCTTGGTCAATGTATTTACGGCATGGCTCCTGTTGGTTTGGGGCTCAATTTCGTCCCTTATCAATTCGTTAAGCCACCGGATTCTATCTTTCGTCAAACGGTACTTTTCCTTTACCTCTCTCTCACTTAATTCGTCTAACCAGTTTGTCCTTTCACGAAAAACTCTTTCGGCCCGCACTCTGCCTCTGTTGTCGGCCATTTTTACGCGAGAGTTACGGTAGGGTTTTTTTTTACGTAAAGTTACGCAAAAACTTACGCTCGGATCACTTACGAACTTTTTTAGTAAAACGCACTTACGCACTTTTTTTAGACTTACGTAAAAACTTACGAAAATTTTGTTCGTAACTATCTTAGTAAAACGGGACCCTGGTTATTTTTGATATGAAAAATATCTGACGAGGATGCGTTGTTAGGCGAGTGTGCAGCACGAGTTTTTTTTAACGCCTTACGACGTATCCGAGTGAGATATTTTTCATATAAAAAATAACCAGTTGATTATTCAATTTATAATATACCTTATTAACATTATTATTTTTAATTTTTCGTTTGAAAGTCGAAATCAATACTTTGGATAAAGAGAAGAAATCTGGGACATAGTTCAGATGAATACATAATTTAAAAGAACAAAAAGAGTCTGAGAAAAGTAGTTGGATTGTCTGGTTGAAAATATAGAACTTACAATTGACACTATCTATAAGTGCTTAACCCTTTCCCAAACGACAAATTTTGGACTCTTCCAAACCAATAGAGTATGCAGGCGACAATTGTAGATTTGGAGAAAATGACAGAAAGTTCTCAAAAAGGATAGAAAACACTGTGGGAAAAGGAGAAATTGCTCGTTACGAGCAATTTCTCCTTTTCACACTGTGTTTTCAAAAGAATTTTACTGCAGACACGTAAAAACCAGGGCTTGTTTGGGAAATGGTTAATTAAAAAGAAAGTTATGGCAGAAAGTGAAAGTTGATATCGTCACTAGTGATGATATCAAAATTTATTACACTGGGAAATTCCAGGATTTCACTGCTAGGTACATGTATATAATAAAGTATTATCTCAAACACAAGGTCATGTCAGATCCTTTATGTTTTTTTATCCATTGAAGGTCTTCTTGAACGACTTCAAAATGGTGGGACAGTCGTCGTCGCGGAAGGATACATTTTTGAATTTGAACGATCGGGTTATTTGTCTGCGGGTGCATTTGTACCGGAAGTTGTACTAGAACATCCTCACCTCGTCAAGCAGAAGTATGAAGAGTTTGTACATGCCGGAAGTGACGTAGTCCTTGCATTTACCGTGAGTTTTTTTTTTAATTATCGATCACGCTTACATCATAAATTTTCAGAAATATACCTTCAGTTCTTACCACTAAGATGTTAAAAAGTTTTTGTTTCATGTGTCGCACCTTTTTCAGCATCCCGTTTTCCTCTGTCAACCCGGCTCAAGCCATCTGTTTTAATAGTCAGACGATGGGAAGCAAGAGTCAGTTACCTCCCTTGATTTCTCGCAAATACGCAATAGGCCTGATTAGGTTAAAACTTAGTTTTCATCCTTGATTTTTTTTGCACTGTCTACACTTGCCCTGGAGGAAGAAATACCTATTTCCTCAAACTGCACAAAGTCTACTTTGACAAACTACTTGCATCTTCAAATATATTGTATTTCATATATCTTTTTTAGAAATGTTATGGGTAAAGAAATATAATTTAAGCAGGGGGAAATATTTACCTCAAAAGGGAATGGTCCGCGAAAATAACTCGTGCCTTACGGCATACCTTTCCCTTTTTCGGCAAATATTTCCCAATATTAACCACAAGCTGATGAAATAAAGTCTATATCAATTTCGTATTTGATATTTAGCAAAAAACAAATCGGCATCCTGGCAACATGTCTGTGTGAAGCAATGAGAGAAACAAATGTAAGACAAATAAAAGGACATATTGACTTAAATTAGTACCCTATGTATTTCCCGATAGACTTTCGTATAAAGGTCGTACAAAAATTGGGCAGTTAGTTAGATATGTGCAAATCGGTTATTCTCAGTTTTATATTTTAATTAGGGAGATAACTGGAATTTTGTAGATTATTTCCAGTAAATATTTAGTGTTTTTATCTAGAATTTGTTTGGCTTGGGTCGTCATCATTTCTCATATAAAAAAACTGCTAAACGAAGGTTTAGAACAAAAGGGGTTAAGCTTTTCCATATTTTTTTTTCTTACCTTCAAAGGCTATACTCATCATTTCAAACACATTCTGTTAGTCGTCTGTAAATGCTTTCAATTTGGAAAAGTGTCCAGTATTGTCACCCGTTTATCATCGCGACACCACATGTACATTGACCAATTTTTGAGCCCAACATTATAAATTGTATGGTCATGTGGCAGGGGACTTTGCAACCTGATCACGGCTGTGGTGTATGATTCGACACAGTCGTGAACAAGTTTCTGTATTATAATGCAAAGAAATTTCTCGTGATCTGATTGTGTAACATACCCAGAACATATTATATCATGTTCGCTGGCAAAAAAAACTACGTACAGCCAGTTTCCCTTTTGAAAGCCCCGTAAACATCACTACTCGTATAACACAACATCCAGAATGGCGGCGTTGATCCATCACGAGACAGCACGTTTATGCACCAAACTGCACGTTTCAGTGACGTCAGTTTTCATTGAATTGGGGCACTCAGAAGGGAATTTCTATTTCGTCAGAATACTCGATTCGTGAGATTATAATACAGGGAAATTTCGCTTAACGTGCTTTGAAAGGGTAAAACTTTGCACTATAATAAATTTGTTGTACGGTCAGGTGGCAGGGGACTTGGAAACTTGTTCACGGCTGTGGTGAATCATGTCGTCCCGAGCCGAAGGCGATGTGGCGACATGACCCAAGTCCCCTGCCACCTGACCGTACAACTAATAAATCTACTGCCACCTGACCGTACAACAAATTTATTATACTACAAAGTTTTACCTTTTCAAAGCGCGTTATGCGAAATTTTCCTGTTTATAATCTCACGAATCGAGTATGCTAACGGATTAGAAATTTCCCTCTGTGTGCCCCAATTCAATGACAACTGACGTCACTGGAAAATAACATTTCTAAATCGTGCGGTTTGGTGCATAAACCTGCAGTCCGGTGATCGATCGACGCCGCCATTTTGGCATTATCTCCCGCTAGATGGCATTCTTTAAATACTCATCTATCTGATATGGGCATCCTGGGTACAGAACCGAACCACTTTCCTACGCGACAACCGTTACTTTGAATTTAAAACAAAAAAAAAAGGTTTACCCAATAAAACGCTACCTCGTGCAATTCACTTAACTATGATCACCAGTTTAGAGAAATCTGTTGCTAAAGCAGGTCTCATTTCTCCTCAAAAGTATTGATACGCAAAAGCTATTTTCAACATTGCTACTTTATAGAGCGTAATATTACAGTCAGCCCGCTTTCGGGGCTAGTAGTGATGCGTCATATAAGACAGTCGAATCTTCGAAGAATATGACATGCGCAGAGAACGCCATTTTGGATGTTGTGTTTCATGTGTAGTGATGTTTACGGGGCACTCAAAAGGGAAACTGGTTTTACATGGTTTTTGCCAGGGTACATGATTATGTTCTCGGCTTGTTAACCAACCAGATAACGAGAAATTTCTTTGCAGTATAATAACTCATTATAGAAAATGTACATATGATTTGATTATTCAGTATTACAGTCAACGTGAGAAAATGCGATTGATAGGCCGGGAACAAGACACAGAAGCAATTAATATCGCAGCTCTAAAGATGGCCCGAGAAGTTGCGGATAAACATGGGTGTTTAATGGCGGGAAATATTTGTAACAGTTCCGCCTATGTACCTAACGACAAGGAAGCTCTGGAATACATTGAGCAGATGTTTAAGGTAAAGTAATAATAGTAAGTAGTAATTGGTTGACGTCATTTTTACGTCATTTTATACGTATTTCATAGAAGTGAATGGGTTTTATGGATGTTATTGCGGGTTTATTTATGGCTGGTTTTGTATTTTGTGGACTATAATTTATGAAATATCTATTCTGGCTTGTAACACAGGAGATGGGGCTTTCGGACATTTGCGTAAAGTGTCGTCTCGGATCAGTCTGTGCAGTCTGCACAGGCTAATCCGAGACTGCACTTTCCATTTTTATGTAAATTCCTGTTTTCTGCAAGTGTACTATAGCACAAAATCTAATGTAGTCGTAAAGTGCCGTCTCGGATTAGCCTGCGATGACTGCGCAGGCTGATCCGAGACGGCACTTTACGCAAATGTCTGAATGCCCCTTTTCGCGTGTTGCAAGCCAAATATGCTGACTGTGTTCTCGAAATTTGTCAGTAAATGAATGTTCTTTGCTCTTGTAAAGAAATTCTGGTACGATCCAGTCTGTGATCGGAAGCTCACCTCCAGTGGACGAAAAATCAACAAAAATTCAAAATGGCCGAAAAAAGTCTTATGGGGTTTGTTATTTGAATTATGAAATTTGATGATTTTGAGTTTTATTCGTACGTGTAACCTATAGGCGGTCTTTCGCCCGTATGAAATATTATTATGCGATGAAAAATATCCGACATTGGTTGGCGTGTTTGATAATATTTCATTAAACTCATCAACATGACAAATGTTATTAAGCTCGCCATGGACTGGCTCAATTACATGTTTCATAGACTAGTTCAATGAATAAGGGATAATCAAATGGTTGTTTTTGA
The DNA here is from genome assembly GCA_943736015.1 of Tridacna crocea. Lineage (NCBI taxonomy): Eukaryota > Metazoa > Mollusca > Bivalvia > Cardiida > Cardiidae > Tridacna > Tridacna crocea. The sequence goes on along the minus strand of OX031071.1, from coordinate 39,183,194 downwards.
TATGAAAAATATCTCACGAGGATGCGTTGTTAGGCGTTGAAAAAACGAGTGCGCAGCACGAGTTTTTTTAACGCCTTACGACGGGTCCGAGAGAGATATTTTTCATATAAAAAATAACCAGTTGATTATTCTATTGATAATATACCTTATTAACATCATTATTTGTAATTTTGCGTCTAAAAATCGAAAAAAATGTAGTCGAAAAAAAAAAGTAGTTCCCAAATTGCGATAGGAAGTGAAAGTGAAAGTTGATAACGTCACTAGTGATGATATCAAAATTTATTACACTGGGAAATTGCAGGATTTAACGGCTAGGTATATTATAAAATTCTATCTCTGAAATGCCAGCCAATGTCAGATCCTATATGTCCATTTCAGGAACAGATCGAGTTGGCAGTCAAATATGGTGCGGACTTCATTGTTGGTGAAACATATCTTGATTTAGGGGAGGCTATGTTAGCTCTTCAGTGTATCAAGAAATATGGAAAGGGTAAGAAAAGAAGTCATAAATTATTACAGATAAGGCATTTGATGCTTCTGCAAAAAATATCGACTCAGGCTGACCTGAGTGGAAACTTTTTGCTATTGGTCAATTTTCTGCATGTCAAAGAATTATTCTACATGATAATTCAGTTTTTTGTTAGACATTATATTCTATGAATAGTATGCTTTGTTTAAAGGTGAGTATTTAGATTTTTTATATCTCACCAAATTAAATATAGTATATCACTGAAATTTATATGAAAAAAAACTATTGAAATCATCAATAATAAAGAATCATAAAATTACAAAAAAAAAAGATGTTTTTTTCCCTTAAAAGGCTACGTAGCCTCTTAAGGTGTTTTTAGATTTCGCGCTAGAAAAAAAAAAGTATTGTGGGAATGTTAAGTGACTGGCATGTGACTAGTGACGCTTTAATTCCATAACATAATAAACATGTAATCATTTTCCTTAATGTCTTCTTCGGACGCTATGTTTGAAGCTTTGTTTGTGTATTTCTAATTTGTAAATGAGCGAGCTGCTGTATAAATAGAACGTGTTTCCCGTCGGTGTCTACCTGGGCCGTAATAGATCTCTAATTTCTCTTGCTGTAGGATGTTTTTTGACTACTGGGGTTTTATGAGTAAAAATTAAAAGGCTTTGGGAGTTCAAGGATGCTTCATTTTTGTGTGTGTGTGCATTTTTGTAAGATTTTCGTCCCAAAATCTGAAGGGCCATATTTAATGCTTCATGCAGATGCGTTAAACCCTGTCTATAGACCAAGTCTCAGATATGTTTCATATTTTATTTCCTGATTATGTATTTACCAATCCTTCTTAACCCTTGACCCCATATGGCATTTCTATGGCATCTCTAATTGACCCTGAATAACAGCAAGGATGAAGCCGTTTTTTATGTGTATAGAACACGTTTTGATAGCATAGAAAACATTGTGACAAAAGGTGAAATTGCTCGTCACGAGCAATTTCACCTTTTGCCACAATGCTTTCCAAAGGCTCGTACAAGCAATGCGTAGAAACGAGTATCTATGGAGTAAAAGGTAAACTACATTCCGGGTCCAAATCTTAAGATATTACCACCATAACGGTTCTAGTGCAACATGGAATAAAATTTCTTGCTGGATGATAAAAAAGGATTTACCGGTATACTGATATAATATTTTTGCCCATTTCTAACCGACCAGAAATTCCTTTGGTGCTTATCTTGAAATAATTTGCTGATACTTTTGTTAGTTTTTCTGAAAAGGGAAGTAATTATTATGCCCCTCTATAGTGAGAATATAGTTGTTTCAGATTTATACAAGATAATTCTAAGAAGAAAAAAAAAAATAATAATAATAAGGATTTATATTGATATAATATTTTTGCCCATTTTTAACCGACCAGAAATTCCTTTGATGTCTATCTTGAAAATATTTGCTGATACTTTTGTGAGTTTTCTGAAAAGGGAAGTAATAATTATCTCCCTTTGTAGTAAGAATATAGTAGTTTTAGATTTATAAATGATAATTCTAATAAGTAAAAAAAGTGGCTCAGTGAAAGTAGTGCAATAATACTCGTTTCTAATCATAGCTAATTTTTCTAGGATAAAATTATTGCGGAAATAGCAGTTATCCATAATGAGGGTACTATCTCAAGAATTTTGTAAATCTAAAAGTAACAAAATTTCTTATTGGTTCAACCAAATGGCTTGTCCAAAAAGAATTTCGATACTTTCTGAATCAAGTGTAATTAATTAATTTCTAAATATTCAATCAGACTAAAAATGAGGTTGAATACAGTTTAGCCAATCAGAGACTGCATTACTCTCTGATAAATGTATAGTTTAACTCATTACCAAACGAAAAAAAAATAGGCTTGTCCAAATTTAAAACATTTGCAGACGACAAAATGAGAGTGACCGAAAGTTTGAAATTTGTTTTGTGAGGGGTAGAAAACCTTGTGGGAAAAGGAGAAAATGCTGGTTACCAGCATTTTCTCCTTTTCCCGCAATGTTTTCTAAAGGCTTCATTCTCAGGATCGTCAAAAGTAGGGACTGTGTGGTAATGGGTTAAGACTAAAAGATATACACGGTTGGTGAATACAATTCCTGTGATAATAAAATCAAATTCTGCCCCAGCAAATGAGTCTCAGAAATAATGGATTCGAATAGGTCTTCTTATTGTCTCTAGTGAAGCTCTTCAAGTCAAAGGTACGTTTAGACCTACTACCGGGACCACGTTTAAATAAAGTCAATGGATTTCACGCAACCCACCTCAGCAGTGCTTTCACTGCTTTGATTTCTAAAACTCGCCATGCACATAGGACAGCTTCAATACTTTTTATTTCCATACTTGATACTCTTCAAGTTAAAGATGCATTTAAACCTACTACTAGGGACCACAATTAAACAAAAATCTTTTGATTTATTTAAATTAACCACGTCGATGCTTTCAGTGCCTGGATCTGTAAAACTCGTCATGCGCATGGGACAGTTTCAATACTTCTTATACATTATGTTTCACGTGTCTATTTTTAGAAATGTCGTGGGTAAAGAAATGACGTAATTTAACCTGGGAAGAAATTTTTTTCTCCGTCAAAGTGAACATTTTGCTCCTGCCGAAAATCTGGAACTACTTTTTTTGTTCTACTTTGCAAAAAATTGACTTAATCGGTTAACTGACTTGAAATCACTGGTTTAAAAGTGACATTCGTTGACACAATAAACAGGGGAAATATTACGGCACTTGTTATTTTCGCGTACCTTTCCCTTTTGAGGCAAATATTTCCCCACATTAACCACAAGCTGATGAAATAAACTCTATATCCTATGTTTGAACCCTTTAACTTCAAGCAAGAGATACGTTTAAATCCGGGACCACGCGTCAACAAAAATCAGTGGCTTGAACTTGCTTCATATATGAATTTCAATCAAACGCGAGCAACCGTCTTTTTTTTTTTTTTTTCTATACAAATGAGATTTTTGATGGCACTCAGATATACAATAGGAAATAGCGTATTGAAATGAACTGCAAAAGGCCATCGATCGTGGATATACTTCTTTTTGATTGAAAATAGCTTCACCTATTCATAGCCTTCAATTGGCGCAATGATAAACGCAAAATGTGTCTTCTGAACGCTTTGCCTCAGGTGTTGTTTTTTCGAAAACCTGTTCGTCCCTGGGCGTGTTCCTCCAATGATTGCATGCTACTCATTTTGCATGAATATTTACAAGTAGAAAACTTTATTGTAATGTTGGGAATTAGATCCCGACGGCTAAAGATATCTCAAACTCGTAGTATTCACTATTCAGGTGTAAACGCATCTTCGCGAGCCAAGTTTACGATCACTACGTGGATCTTACCTTGGCGGATTGAGCTTGATTTTTACACCCCCCACCCCCCCGATACGCCTTTTCATCGATGCAGCCAGCTCTAGCTGCAACGAATGAAATAGCTCGTAGCATTTCATCTTTGATAAAAATAGAACACGGTCTCTACCTTTCGAATAATAGGTAAAACATGGAAACCCACGTGGATTCCTGCTTATTGCTTCATGTGTATTCGTAAGCGGTTTGTAAAAAGATATTTCATTTGCTTTTAGAAACATGATGTAAAGGGCAGTAATAACCAGCATCCAATAGAGGACGCATCACAGAAATCTCGAAATCGGGCTCAATCAGGCAAGATAAGATCCACGTAGTGATCGTAAACTTGGCTGGCGAAGATGGTGTAAACGTAATTGAATTCAATATACATGTATTTACATGGTTTCTCTGACTACCAATCATGAACGTGGCTCACCTGTATTTCACCTGTATTTAAGGTCTACCTGCTGTTATAACAATGTTTGCCGTGGCCGACGACCAAACAGCTGACGGGATAGATATTGTACAAGCAATGAAGGACCTAGAACAGGCCGGGGCGGATGTGGTCGGTCTAAATTGTGGGCGTGGCCCGGAGACCATGTTGCCCTTATTGAAGAAAATTAAAGCTGCTTGTAAGGTAACTGGTTTGTTGTTTGTTCAGTTGGTGTTTATCACCGTTCTCTTCATTTCGATGGGTGAGAGCAATACTGTTGTAAGTGCCTATACAACGTATAGGCACTTACAACAGTATTGCTCTCACCTATCGATTTGTTCGAAACATCACGGCGACTCTTGCACCTTCCCAGCTTTCCTCGAGTTTTTATCATTAGTACTTCGTACATTATTTTTTACCAGTCACTGGCTGCTTTGCAATATAAACATCGCCGGTGTAACGCAGAGAAATGACCTCCCCTACAAAAGGACCCATGAGTCAGTTCACTACGTAGAGGAATGACCCGGGTCATTATTCTACATAGAGAAATGACCCCGGAGGGTTATTTCTTTCCGTAGAATAATGACTCGGGTCATTTCTCAACATCGTGAAATGACCCGTGGGTCCTTTCTCTATGTAGTTGAATGACCTATGGAACATTTTGTAGGGGAGGGTCATTTCTCTGCATTACACCGAAACGATAGTTAGAACTGAATAGGAATGAATTCCATCGCAGTAACTGTGATCAATAATCGGAAAGAGTCTGATGGAGCTCCAGGGAAGCAAGCCAGCGACCGACGTATTAGTAGTCACGGTATCAATTAGCGGATTTAGATCATTTAAAAAGCCTTAAAATGAAAATCCAAAAGAAAATGGTATTACACAGCTAGATGTTCAGTAGGTCGAACAATCATCATAACATCAAAATCATCATCCTTGTCGTCGACATCATCATCATCATCATCATCATCACCTTCCTTCTTTTCATAATAACAATGATAATAATGATAATAATAATAATAATATTTTTATTTTCTTCTTCTCCAAAATAATAATAATAATAACAAGCAATTTCGTTGAAATGATATCCCCCGCCGAAAAAGACCTTTTTTGATACAAACGTATAGGAGGTATTCTGTTTTGCATGTACATGTGGCCTTTTTGTTATTGGTCCATGAAGAAATTATACATTAAGCTCCCTTGTTCCATGGCACAGGATTTCATTAGATAAAACAAGAGCCGTCAGAGACGGGTTATGCTCCCCGAACGAGTGCTTGTCATAAAATATATGAAATTGATAAAAATTCACTTCGTTTATCCTAAAAGAACCTGTTCATGCCCCCCAAAATTTGAAGTGAAAAGGCAATTACTATCTTAGAGATAGCCAACACAAACTTGTAGAGGACAATAAGCCCCCTTTAAGCCCCCTTTAAGCCCCCTTTTCCCATAAGACAATATTGGATCATTGAAATAAAAACAACGGGTGTGTGATTTGTGGCATTTTTAAATAATAATTCAAAATTCGAAATTTGATAAAATTTTGAGCAGTCATGTAGTAAATATTACATAAAACAATTTTTTACATGAAGCCCCCTTTTCCCGAGACGCAGCCTGAAATTGAGAAACAGGAAGAGAGGTACCTGGGCAACGTTCCAACAAGTTCAGATTTGAAATTTAACAAAGTTTTGAGCACAGATAAAGGAGATATTAGTGAAAAACAATTTTTTCCATGAAGTCGCCTTTTTCCGTGATGCAGCCTCAATTTGAGAAAGCAGGAAAGACATATTTGCGCATTAATAATTAATAGATTGAAAAAAACAAAGGGCACATGTTGAAACTTGTAGAAAAAGATGGAACCATGAAATTTCATGAAATTTTGACAAAAACTGAACAAGATATAAGTAAAAATTGCAATTTTGCATTTGGGCCCCTTTTTCCTTGTCATTATACAAGAAACCCCCTTTTTCAATGACAGAGGGTCAAATTGAAAAACACATAGATAAAGAAACAAGAGCACATGGTAAAACTTTGAAAAAACAATATAACGATGAAGTTTAATGAAATTTTGACCAAAACTGAATGAAATATTAGTAAAAATTGGAATTTTGCAAGAAACCCCCTTTTTCCATGACAGAACGTCAACTTAAAAAACGCCCAGATTAAAAATAGCAAGGGCACATGCTAAAACTTTCCATAAACAATATAACCATGAAGTTTCATGATTTTCTGACAAAAACTGAATGAGATACAATGTATTGGTAAAAATTGCAATTTTGCATTAAGCCCCTTTTTTCCATGACACAGGGTCAAATTGAAAATCCGGGAAAGATATGTCGGCGCCTTACCCCAAGGAGTTCATATATGAAGTTTTATCCAATTTGGTCCAGGGGTTGTGGAGAAATCGAGTTTTGAAGAGAAGACTCCAAACATTAAAAGTGTACTTAAGTGTAACTTAAGTGAAACTTAAAATCGCTCTCAGTCGGCCATTTTGCATCGAATCAAAAAAAAACAAAAAAAGTGTCTCGGGAGAATGGGTCATTGTATATGTATATAAAGTTTCACGAAATTCCGTCCAATGGTATTGGAGATATTTGCCGGGACGGACACACGGACGGACGGACGGAAGGACGGACAGACGTACGGACGGACGGACGGACGGACGGACGGACAACGCTAAAACTATATCCCTCCGCCTACGGCGGGGGATAATAATAACATCATCATTCTTTTCACAAGAACTCCACAAGTTGATATATATTACAGGTACCAATTGCTGCGTTGCCCGTAACATACAGGACTACACCCGAAGAGCCCTGTTTTATAGGCCTAACCGTGCCTGGAACCGGTGTGTATACAAAGTTCTCTTCTCGTTTGTTTATTTGTATTTGATTTCAATGCCTTTTTTGTCAAATCACAGCTGTCAGTGCACTAATATATAGAGTTTATTTCATCAGCTTGTGGTTAATATGGGGAATTATTAATTAACTATTAGATATATTGAAGTAATATGTGGAAACCGGTCCACACGATATTGGTCACATTTCTTACTTCATATAGTATACAGGTCGTGACCCCGGCTTAATACAAATTGACCTCCGATCAATACAGTTGACCTCGTATCAATATTGATGACCCGCGACCAATACAGAAATCCTTGAACGTGATTGGTCAAAAGTTCAGTCGCGTGAGCGTCTGCGCTTCTTTCAGCCAATCACGTTCAAGGAGGCGGCAAAGTAAACGTAACCCAAAACTTGATATTTGTTTCCAGCAGGGTAGAAAACATTGTGGGAAAAATGAGAAAATGCTGGTTACCAGCATTTTCTCCTTTTAACACAGTGTTTTCAGAAGGCTTCTTTTTCAGGGTCGTAAATCCAGGGATTATTTGGTAAAGGGTTAATTAATAAAATTGTCATTAATCAAGTGATTTCGTATTGGCCCAGTTACAGTTCCTCGGTCAGCAGTATTGGCCCTGGGCCTTCGGCCTCGGGCCAATACGGCTGACCTCGGACCTGTAACTGGGCCAATACAAAATCACTTGATTAATAACATTATAATATTTGCCGAAAAAGGGAAAGGTGTGCAAAAATAACGAGTCTCGTAAGGCATGAGCTATTTTCGCAGACCTTTCCCTTTTGAGGCAAATATTTCCCCCATACTAACCACAAGCTGATGATATAAATTATATTTCCTCTGATTATTTTGTCAACGAATGCCACTTTTAAAACTAGTGATCTTACGTCAGTTAACCAGTGTTTCTATTTTTAGCAAAGTAGAACAAAAAAGTAGTTCTAGATTTTCGGCAGGAGGAAAATATTCACGGTGACGGGGAAATAATTCCCCTCAGCTTAAATTACGACATTTCTTCACCCATAACATTTCTAAAAATAGATACATGAAATATAACTTATATAAGCGTTTCCCGACTTTCTCAAACCAATATTGACCAAACTTTCTTTCTATGCCACTGACCACTTTCTCCCATGTATCAGCTGCTAGCCTTATCTATATTCAATTTCAAAGAGTGAGCTGCAACTACCTAGATTGCTTGCTGAGAGAACTTCCCGGTCATTTCATGGGAGCTGCTACTTGATAAAACTTACCTTGTGTATTATGTTCTGCGCAATGTAAGAATAGGGACAATTCTGGAATTGTCCTGCGCAAAGTAGGAATTTTGTCTGCCGATCCCGGAATCGTACCGGACAATTCTAGAATTGCGCAAGGGAGATATATCGTATTATGGTGAGATATGGTCTGTGCGCAAAGTCTGTGCACGTTCTGTGCAGTCTGATCTTGATCTACACTGTCCGCAAAGGGTCAGTGAATCACGCTTCGCAGCCAAAGGTTTAATATATCGATATTTCTCGTTTCAGGAAAACAAGCATTTCCGCTGGACTTGTGTGCTTGTCGATGCAGTCGACAGCAGATCAAAGAATTCGCCCGAGAGGCTCGCAGTCTGGGTATACAGTACATTGGACTGTGCTGTGGTAACGCCGCTTGTTTGACTCGAATTGTGGCGGAGGAATACGGAAGGGAACCAGCTGCTTCCCGCTATCGCCCCCGGCTTGAAAACCATTATATTGTCGGTGATGAGGACAGGTTCTCGGTCTATCATACACGTCATACAAGGGAGGCAGCGGAGAGAAAAGTGAAATAGAGGATGATCAGCTGGTTGTGTATGGCATTAAATCACGACAATGGGGTGTGATGCCGAGTCTGAAGGACCCTACCTTAACCCCTTTTTACAATTCATGTAATAATCAAGAATGGTGCCTATTGAGGAATATAGGAAAAAAAAGTAGTCCCGGCAAACATTCTAAAACTATAACTGGCTTGCAACATGCGAAAAGGGGCATTCGGACATCTGCGTAAACTGTCATCTCGGATCAGCCTGCGCACTCCGCGCAGGCTGATCCGAGACGACGCTTTCCGTTTTTATGTCATTTTCTGTTTTGCGCATGTCTACTGTAGCACAAAATCTAATGTAGTCCTAAAGTGCCGTCTTGGATTAGTCTGCGCGGAGTGTACAGGCTGATCCGAGACGACACTTTACGCAAATGTCTGAATGCCCCTTTTAGCGTGTTCCAAGCCAATAGTCACTAGTGATGACACCGTATTCATCATCACTAATATTATTCACTGTGGAATCTTAGTAATTCACCGATAGGAATTGAACGATAACTAAGCTCTACTCTGGCCAAAAAAGGGGGGATCCCTTGCGTTTTTCTACCCTTATGCCATATATATATTGGTAATTTATATAAATGTACATTTTCCCAGCTTAGCTATTGATTGATTGAATCTTCGTTTTCTACCCTATCAAAGTCAGAAATCGTCATATTACCAAGACAAATTTAGGCCAAAAAATTGTCGTTTGGTACAGAGCCAAATCACCTTTAAAGCTCAAAAAGATCAAAGTAAGCACAAAATGACAAACAAAATTAGATCTAAACGTGGGTACGAAATGACCAAAATTGTACAAAATGGCCTGGGTACAAAATGACATAGTTACGAAATGAGTGGAAGCCGAGTAAACAATATGAAAGTCATTCCTTTCTCGTCGCATGTCATTGTTGCAAAGATTGTTATGTGGGAAAGCACACCAATACCAATTTGGTAATAATTTTTCTTGTGTTGTTTGCCAAATGACAACTGTACAAAGCTGACTGTAAGTTTGTTAAATTCCGCTGAAAAGAATGGCATTGATTATTGGTACTTTCTCTTTAAGCTGTAAGTTGCCATATCATGGCGGCCAGTGACCCTTTCTATGCCTTCCTGAAGTTTCTTTTTTACCAGCACTTCACGCAATATTTTTCCTGGACCACTTGCTGCTTTCCCACATAACAATCTTTGCAACAATAAACAATGACTTGCGACGAGAAAGGAATGATTTTCACCAATCCTCCTAATTAAATGAGCCGAGCCCCGGTAGCTCAGTCTGTAGCGTGCAGGACTTGAGAAGACGGGGTCCAGGGTTCGACTCCTGGCTACAAACACTAGCTCGGACATTTCTTTTTGAGGACTGATGATAGTCACTGCAACAGGATTAATTCCTCTTCCACATTTAACCTTTGTTTCGACGATGTTCGTATGGGAAAGCAGCCAGTAGCTTGGAAAGAAAATTGTGCAAAGTACTGATAAGAGAAACTCCAGGAACGCATGGATAGGTGTACTGGCTGCTGTGATATAACTGAAATAATGTTGAAAACGGCGTTAAACACCATACAATCAATCCTAAATAAATGGACAGAGCTGGGCATTCAAATCTTCAAACCAGTAATATCCCCCCCCCCCATCCCTAAGTGCTGGGCCTGTATTCACCAACCATTCTTGACAATATTCCTAGTCTTAGCTGCCAAGATTTTCTAAATTTGTAAGTAACTTAACTTTTGATTGGCTAAACCAAATGGTTTAGCCAATCAGAAGTTGTGTTACTTTCAAATACAGACAATTCTGGGGTATAAGACAAAAAAAATTCTTCAGAATGGTTGGTGATTTCCTACGAGCCCAGTACACTTTTGACTGCGTTACCGAACCGTGCCTTTGGAAGACGGATAAATTTATCCATTTAAACAGTATTGAATGAAATGGTAAGGAAGACTTTTTCAGAATAGATTATCTTATTTCATATCTGAAGTTCAACTATAATACAATAAAGTGAAACTTGACATTTCAATCTTATGATGATAGACACTGAGTGATATAGAGTAAATTATTTTTTGGTGAAAGATCAAAATTTTTTTCATCGAAGATCAGTAGTATTTTCAAGAGTGGCGCAAGTGAAAATAATAACCGGCCATTTACACTGGATGAAGAAAATTTCGATTTTCCACAGATAAAAAATGTCTTTTACATGCCTTTTAGTCTTTCTTTGGGGTGGATTTACATGAAATTACGGTAGTAGACCCCTACCTCTAGTGCTGCATTGCATAAAGTTTTCTTGATAGTTGATAAATACTGATTTATACAGGTATAACACTTTTGCACATTTTTAACCAACCAGAAATTTATTTATGCCTATCTTGAAATGATTTGTAGATACTTTTGTTAGTTTCCAGAAAAGGGAGGTGATCACTGTTTCGCTTTGTAATGAAAATATTGTGGTTTTAGATTTATAAATGATAATTCTAGAAAAGACAAAAAGGGAAAAGTCGCTTGGTTAAAGCAGTACAATTATACCATTTTTTAATCATAGCAAATTTTGTAGGATAACATTATTGTGGAAACAGCCGTTTTCGATTAGGCATGTTAAAGTACACTTCTTCTCGGTAGTTCCCCGTGGTGCAACCCAACAGTATAACACTATTACACTGCGTTATGTTTTTAACTCATTTAATCCTTATTTTATGAAACTACATGTATAATCATTCCTTGAATCTTCATGCCAAATGTTGCCCCTAAGGACTGCAAAATTGCTACGATAATGACAGAGAGAAAATGCATTTTATTCTCTGAATGCTATCTCTTTACATTACAACCTCATGTAAATGAATAGAAAACATTGTAGGAAAAGGAGAAAATGCTGGTTACAGCATTTTCCCCTTTTGCCACAATGTTTACAAAAGCTTTCTTTCACAGATCCATCAAAACTCTGCACGGCATGTTAAAGTGTTTTAGAAGGTGACATTGTGGATCCAAGATCATATTATATGTTTTGTGTGGTTTGATCTTGATATAGTGTCTGTATGAGCAACTTTATCTCTCAGTTCAGCACTTCAATGATCAAGTCCTTTCCTTAACCCATTACCACACAATCCCTACTTTTGACGCCGCGAAGAAAAAAACCTTTTGAAAACACTGTGGGAAAAGCAGAAAATGCTGGTAACCAGCATTTTCTCCTTTTCCCACAGTGTTTTCTACCCTTCCCAAAATCAAATTTCAATTTTTCAGTCACCTTTATTTTGTCATCTGCAAATGCTTTCAATTTGGACCAGTCTAAACTTTTCTCGTGTGGTAATGGGTTAACCCTACATTTGACGACCCTGAGAAAGAAGCCTGTAGAAAAAATTGCAGGAAAAGGAGAAAATGCTGGTAACCAGCATTTTCTCCTTTTCTCACAATGTTTTCTACTCTGCTAGACACAAATTTCAAATTCTGAGTTACATTTATTTTGTTGTCTGTAAGTGCCTTTAATTTGGACCAGTCTCAAATTTTATCATTTTGTAAAGGGTTATCAATGGTATTTACTTAAACACAACAGTATGTAGCATGGCTCCGAGACATTGTACAATATTCTCTGTCATCAGTACGTCTACATGTTCTTCTAGATGTCGCTTTGGATCCTGAAAACAAACAAAATATGAACTGATTACCACACAATCCTAACTTCTTTCAAGTCTTAAAGAAAAAACTTTTAGAACATGAGCATCGCATGTCCGTGCCAATGCTTGACTGCACCTATTTTCAATGAAAATTCCAAATCACAAAAACAGGCATAACCATGTCAACAAGAGCTGTCAGAGACAGGTTATGCTCCCCAAACAAATGCTCGTCATAAAATGTATGAAATTAATATAAATTCATTTCTTTTATCCTAAAAGGACCTGTTCATGCCCCAATAAATTGAAGTGAAAAGGCAATTACTATCTTAAGAGATATTCCCAATATTAGAGAAAAACAATTTTTTACATGAAGCCTCCTTTTTCCGAGCGCAGCCTGTAATTGAGAAACCGGTAAAGAGGTATCATGAAATGATTTTTTCATATGAAGCCCCCTTTTTCTGTGATGCAGCCTGAAACTGAGAAACCAGGATAGAGGTATGTGGGCAAAGTTCCAACGAGTTTAGATTGGAAATTTCACACAGTTTTGAGCAATGATGTAGGAGATATTAGTGAAAAACAATTTTTTACATGAAGCACCCTTTTTTCCTGACACAGCCTCAAATTGAGAAATCGGGAAAGAGGTATTTGTGCATTCTTCCAAGGAGTTCTGATATGAAAATTCATAAAATTTGGTCCCCGGGTTGTGGAACAACAGATGTACACATAGTGTGGTAACTATTATCCTTGTTGACCGAGTTTCGATTCAAGCTGTAATCGACCCTGGGTTATTTGGCTGGCGTTTTCCTCAATCTCTTTGATTGGTAATCTCAGTTTTTCTTTGAGAAAATGTAAACTATTTTTATCACAAATATGCCGTCATTTCTATTTTTTAGTAACTGATGAAATGAAATTGCCCTCTCTACTAGAGAGAATGAATATGTTATTGATCCTATGGATTGGCTATCCCGACCATATGAATATTCATAGGAAACGAAGATTTGTTAGTCAATTTTCCCCAGGGGTAATGCATGGAGAGTAACGTAATTCATAAATCTGGGTTCCGAGGATGGGCAACTACATGTATATGCTCCCTGAAATCTTTCGTGTAGCATAAAAAAATTCTTATGGTTGCCTACCCTTGTGGTATTGTTGTATCTTTTGACAGTTTACAACTTGTCAAAGTCTACAGAAAATATCTTAACTCTTTACCAAACAACAAAATTCTGGATCTGTCCAAATTGAAAGCTTTTGCAGACAACAAAATAAATGTGAATCAAAAATCAAAACTCTATTTAGAAAGAAGACAAGAGAGTCATGATGACCTCCCAGCATCCAAAATGCAGCATCAATTGATTACCAGACTGCACATTTATGCACCAAACTGCATGTTTTAGTGACGTTAGCTTCCAGTGACATCAGTTTTCATTGAATTGGGGCACATAGATGGGTATTTCTATTCCGTCAGCATACATGATTCATGAAATTATAAAACAGGAAAATTTCGCTTAACACGCTTTGAAAGGGTAAAACTTTGCAGTATAATATATTTGTTGTATGGTCAAGTGGCAGGGACTTGGAAACTTGTTCACAGCCGTGGTGAATCATGTCGCCACCTCGCCTTCGGCTTGGGGCCCCATAATTAACCACAGCCGTGAACAAGTTTCCAAGTTCCCTGCCACCTGACGGTACAAATGATAATATTCATTTTTGTGCTTCACATAAGTTTACCAGTCAAATATGGCTATTGCAAAAACAGCCTTGCCTTCTTAAATCGTCATGAGTTTGTGCAGTATGAAATGGGCACCTTGCAGGCAGGCCGAGTTTAATATTTTTGTACTTCATGAAAGTTTACCGATGGAATATGGCCATTGCAAAAACAGCCTTGCGCTCTCAAATCATTGTGAGGTTTGTGCAGCATAAAATAAGCACTTTGCAGGTAGGTGGAGTTTAATATTCATTTTTTGCACTTCACAAAAGTTTATCGACAAATATGGCTATTGCAAAAACTGCCTTGAAATTATAGTTCTGAGATACACCTTAGTGGTGATAGATGGCTGTCATAACATGACCTAAATAGTAACACTTTAACGCCCAAACAAAATGATCTGCTGCACATTTGTGACCCATCACGCAAAGGGGCCATCAGGGAATTCTGTTCATCAATTAGATGAAAACATCAACAATAGTGCAGGTAGGTTGATAATTCAAAAATTATTGTATAACAAGGTACAATGACCACTTTTCATACTGAAAATGTCATTAAAGCGAAAAGTGTCAACCCTCATCAGCCTACACAATTCACACAATCTGACCAGGGTTGACACTTTTCGCAGTTCCCAGAAGGTCCCTTTTTTGCGAGATGGGGCACATTTTTTTTTCCCAGAGTTATTTTCATAGATTTGGCTTTGCACAATCTTATTTTGAAAATTTTGCTTTGTATCCTGTTTATTATAGCCAAACTATGACAATGGAAACTCTCCAAAAAATCATTCATCCAAACAGAAGAAAGCTGCTCAAAAGATACTATACTCAGAGATAGAGTTTATTTCATCAGCTTGTGGTTAATATGGGGAAATATTTGCCTAAAAAGGAAAAAGTATGCAAAAACAACGAGTGCCGTAAGGCACAAGCTATTTTTGCGGACCTTTCCCTTTTGAGGTAAATATTTCCCCATATTAACCCAAGCTGATGAAATAAAATATATATTACACTTCCTCTGATTATTTTGTCAACAAATGCCACTTTTAAAACTAGTGATCTCAAGTCAATTAACCGGATAACCGATATTTTCAAAAACAGTAGTTCCAGTTCTTCAGCAGGAGGAAAATATTCACTGTGACGGGGAAATAATTCCCCTCGCTAAATTACGACATTTCTTTACCCATAACATTTCTAAAAAATATACACATGAAATATAACATAAAATATTATCGTTAGGTACCTACCTGTTTCCCGACATTTTTAATGGCCAACTGTTCTGGAGTCATTGTTTCCTCTTCCTCTAATGCCTAGAATTAATGTAAAGATATTGTTTCAGCATTAATGGTAACATGACAAAATACAAGCCTAAAACTTCTTACAAGAGGGCCAAGTATGATGGCCCTGGATCGCTCACCTGAATTTTTGAGGGGACTATATCCAAAATTTTTTTTTGAAGTATTGAAACTTTGGAATAAAAATCATTATTTTGCAAAGCAATTTTGAAAAGGTCACCTGTAAAAGTCATTTCAAAATCTGTCACTAACCCTACAATCATCATCACAGCAATGGCTTTGATGAATCATAATTCTGCAAATAAATTTTTGGACATATCACCCAAGGACAATTTCTTGAAGAAGAGCACATGCTCAATAGTGACTAAAAACATACGAGTTGTTCAACAAGAGCACAACATGCAGGTGCCAACCCCCCCCCCCCTTTCCCTAACCTATGTTTCTTGACAAATCAGAGATCAATTTTGAAAAGGGTCGCCAGAGGATTATTACTGTGAAATTATTTCAAAATCTGACCAGCAATTTCAGAATAGAAGAATTTCTAAAATTTTCTACATGTCCATAATTATAGTGCAAGAAGCCCCCAGTCACCAGAGCCATAATTATAGTGCAAGTAGCCCCCAGTCACCAGAGCCATAATTATAGTGCAAGTAGCCCCCAGTTACCAGAGCCATATTACTTGACAGATCAAAATCTCACAAATGCTTTTTGAAAGGGGTTGCCAAAAGAACATCTCTGTGAAATGATTTCAAAATCTGACCAGCCATTTCAGAAAAGAAGAATTTTTAAGAATTTCTTCATTAAGGCTGTTAGAGGATAGTGCCAGGGTAAAAACAAAAATATGTGACCTGTCACACAAATAGAGACTGTACGGTTTGACTGATTATTTTCGTTTATTCATCATCGCTACCGGTTGCCCAACTGAGCGACGCCCCAAGAAGACGGTTAGTTGTTACGGGGGATAGTGCAAGGATACAGGACGAAACTACTGAGAATTTCGCCTGGTTCTTTAACGTGCTCGGTGTATAGCACCGTCACACGGGATCTCAGTTTAACATCTCATCCGAAAGACTATTAATAATTTTTTTAGTTGGCCAGCCGGGAACTCGAACCCACAACCTGTAGAGACCCGGAACATTGTGTTCACGAGTCCTACGCTCTACCTACTGAGCTAATCGGCCGGTTAGACCGTACAGGAAATCTGTGCATCTCATTAGATGAAAACAGATGAATGATAGTGCAGGTCATTTTAAATTGATAGTTCATAAATAATTGTATAACAAAGTAGAATTACAACTTTTCATACAGAAAATATCATAACAGCAATTTGTCAGACTTTGCAAATCCTTTGAATTTGGACAAACCTAAAATTTTGTCTTGTGGTAATGTGTAAAAAGAAGGAAATTCTACAAGCCATGACGATATTACCTTATGATAATTTCGAGCCAACTCTAACATTTCCTTGACGACAGTTTCGTTTGTATTACAGTGGTTTTTGTAATCCTCTAACTTCAGTCCGTCAACCCAACTTTTTTTGTGGAGATTCAACAACATCTTCTGTTCCAGCTCATTTTTCCTGTAGTTTATTGCGATAGAATAGTAGTGTCTGTTTAAACCATGGATCAGAGCCTGTGAAAAATAGAGAACAAATTTTCCATCATCGGATATAATTGGACGTTACTGAAATTCTACTGATGGAAAATGTTGGGTTTTACTCTTTCAGTACTGTAGTCAAAATTAGAAGTTCTAGCGTATGATATGTATCAAGATCAGACTGCAGAGAAAGTGCATCTAAGACAAGTGTCATCTGCCATGTATTACCAATTTAAACCAACAAAATCAGACTTTTTGATGGAATTGAATTCTGTAAACAATTTTTAAAGAGGACCTCCCAAGGAACTTTCCAGCAATGTTTGGTCCAAATTGGCCCAGTGGTTTAGGAGGAGTTGATGCTCAAAGAAATGTTGACGATGCACAACGGACACCTTAAAGCTCCCCATGCGCATGTTGTACTAAAAACAGTAGAATCAGTTCAGCTCGGACCCAGGACCTCCATGTTACGAGTCCCACACTTCACCACTGAGCCATGCACACAGCTGACATAAGCTTTCACAAACCTGAATGGAAGGTTTCTGTAAATGTCCGAGATTTGACGTAGTCTGTCTTGGTTCTTGGCCCAATACCATCATGTTTGGATTGATTAAACGAAATGCATCGATGACCACCTGCAATATCAAGTTTGTTGTTATTTTTCGTACATAATGTTATCTTAAAACATTCATTTTGCTGATAAAATATGTCAAGTTTAACTCTTTACCAAACAGCAAAATTTTAGACGGGTCCAAATTGAGAGCATTTGCAGACAACAACATAAAAGGGACTGAAAATATGAAATATCTTTCGGGAAGTGAAGAAAGCATTGTGGGAAAAGGAGAAAATGCTGGTAACCGCGCAATGTTACAACTGAAATAATGTTAGTTGGTTGGTTGTATTGGGGTTTAAAGCCACTTTAACAGCTAAGGTCATATCATGGCTGTCGGTGACACACACATGTGCTTCCTGGCCTTCTCAGACCAGTACTAACACAACTTTCTCTCCAAAGCCACAGACTACATTTCTCATATGCTTCAGCAGAGGTGAGAGGCGAAAATATGCCTGAAAGAAAGCTTGCCTTAACCTGGTATCGAACTCAAAACAACCAGGTCATGAGTCTGGCCGGCAAAATAATGTTATGTTAACATGGGGGCTTTAACTCTTTAATACATCTATAGACTGGTCCAAATTAAAAGCATTTTCAGACATCAAAATGAATATCCCTGAAAAAATTAAATTTGATTTGGGGGGGGGGGGGTAGTAGAAAACATTGTGGGAAAAGGAGAATATGCTGGTTACCAGCATTTTCTCCTTTTCTCACAATGTTTTCAAAAAGCTTTTTTTCTCAGGGTCATTAAAAGTCGGGATTGAGTGGCAAAGAGTTAAACAGCGTGCAATGAATGACTGACTGACTGAACAAACCAGCCATCAATCAATCAATCAAACAATCAATCAATCATCCATCCATCCATCCATCCAGCCAGCCAGCCAGCCAATCAACCAACCAACCAACCAAACAATAAACCAGCCAGCCAGCCAATGAATCAAACAATCAATCAATCAATCATCCATCCAGCCAGCCAACCGACCAAACAATTGGCCAGCCAGCCAATCAATCAACCAACCATCCATCCAGCCAGCCAACCAACCAACCAACCAACCAAAAAGTTAGCCAGCCAGCCAATCAATCAATTAATGAATCAATCAACAATCTATCCATCCAGCCAACCAATCAACGAACCAACCAACCAATTAGCCAGCCAATCAATCAATCAATCAATCAATCAATCAACCCCTTACTTTTCCTTTTACACTCTGGATGGGATCAACCACGACAGCCACAGCTCTCTCTGACAAGGCCTCAAAACTCTGTTGTGTATTGATGTCTACCCCAGACAACCAGCAACCAAATCCTGGATGGGAGTGGTACCAGCCTACAACCATTTCTGGTCTGAAACATATACAGAATATTATGCTATAGCTACCTTCCTAATGCTTGTATTGGTTTCAAGCTGCATGAAATAATTTGATATAGAGCGAGACCGATGCAAAATTTCCTTGCACTGCATGAAACAAATACTGGCTACCACCAATTTCCGCTTTTCCTACAATCTTTTCAAAAGGTTTCTACCTCAAGGTTCTTAAGAGAGCCCTTTAATTTTTGGATGAACATTTTTCAAAAAATAAAAAAAAAATCATCCTTATACTCCCAAAGCCTTTCAATTTTCATTCATAAAACCCCAGTGGTCGAAAACCATCCAACAACAAGAGAAATTAGAGACTTTCTACGGCCCAGGTCGACACAAACGGGAAACATGGTCTATTTTTAAATGAGCAACTTGCTCATTTACATACCGGAAATACACAGATGAAGCTTCAAACATAGCATCCAAAGAAGACTTCATGGAAAATAATTACATATTTGTTATGTTACGGAATTTAAGCGTCATTAGTCATGTGCTAGTCACTTGACATTCCCACAATCCTTTTTTTATTTCTAGTGCGAAATCTAAAAATACCTTAAGAGGCTACATAGCCTTTTAAGGGCACACCATCAAAAATCTTTTTATGTTAACTTTATGATTCTTCATTATTGATGATTTGTATTGGTTTTTATATACATTTCAGTGATATATATATTTTCTAATTTGGTGAGATATGCAAAATCTAAATACCCAACTTTAAAGTATTTGATTTATTGGTAAAGGGTTAATTTCTAATCACAATTCAGACTTTTGATGACGCTGGGAAACAGACCTTTTGAAAATGTTGTTTTAACCAAAGCACTATCCTTGGAATAAACTTTGTAGAGGTCCACTAAGATGGTACATACCAAATATTAAAGCTGTGCACCTTCCCGTTCAAGAGAAAAATAAAATAAAGTTTTCCTTCTTTGTTCTTATGTTCCAACCTGTGACCTCCGGTGCAGGGCCAGTTTTGACGCCAGGGACACCATATGACCAAACTTAGTAGAAGTCCACTAGAAGATTCTGCATACCAAATATCAAAGCTCTGCACCTTCAAGTTTCAGAGAAGATTTCTAAAGTTTTCCTTCTTTGTTGCTATGTGAACCCCCCGAGGCAGGGCCAGTTTTGACACAAAGGGCATAATATCAACAAACTTGGTAGAGATCCACTAGGAATTGCTACATGTGAAATATCATAGCTCTATACCTTCTAGTTTTAGAGAAGAAGAAATTTAAAATTTCTTCCATTGTTCCTATGTTCGAACTTGTGACCCCTGTGATGGGGCCAGTTTTGACCCCAGGGACATCATTTGAATAAACGTGGTAGAGGTCAACTAGGAGATTCAATAGACCAAATATCAAAGCTCTGTGCTTTCTAGTTTCTGAGGAAAAGAATTCTAAAGTTTTCCTTCTTCGTTCCTATGCTCAAATTTGTGATCTCGGGGGTGGGGCCAGTTTTGACCCCAGGGACATAATTTGAATAATTTGGTAGAGGTCCACTAGGAGATGCCACATACCAAATATCAAAGCTCTACGCCTTCAAGTTTCAGAGGAGAAGATTTTTAAAGTTTTCCTTCTTTGTTCCTATGCTCAAACTTGTAACCCCAGGGGTGGGGCCAGTTTTGACCCCAGGGGCATAATTTGAACAAACTTGGTAGAAGTCCACTAGGAGATGGGGTCACATACTAAAAATCAAAGCTCTACACCTTCAAGTTTCAGAGGAGAAGATTTTTAAAGTTTTCCTTCTTTGTTCCTATGCTCAAACTTGTGACCCCTGGGGTGGGGCCAGTTTTGACTCCAGGGATATAATTTGAACAAACTTGGTAGAGGTCCACTAGGAGATGCTACATACCAAATACCAAAGCTCTATGCCTTCAAGTTTTAGAGGAGAAGATTTTTAAAGTTTTCCTTTTTTGTTCCTATGCTCAAATGCATTATCCCCTGGGGCGGGGCCAGTTTTAACCCTATGGGCATAATTTGAACAAACTTGACAGAGATTCATTTGGAGATGCTATATACCAAATATCAAAGCTCTACCCCTTCTAGTTTCAGAGGAGAAGATTTTCAAAGATTTAGTTTTTTTGTTTTTTTTGTTTTGTTACCATGGCAACCAGAGTTATGGGTGGAATTAAATTCTTTGAACAATTTTGGTAGAGCTTCACCAAAGGAACATTCCTGCCTAGTTTCATGAAGATTGGCCCAGTGGTTTAGGAGGAGAAGATGTTTAAAGAAATAGTTGACGGACGCCGGACGCCGGACAACGGACATTGGGCGATCACAATAGCTCACCTTTAGCACTTTGTGCTAAGGTGAGCTAAAAATTCACCCATATTTCTCGATAACCTACCAAAAAGAATGAAATAAATAATTGGTATTTAAGCAGTATAAGAAGATTATAGGACTAGCTCTAGAAGTAGGCTTTTGCAGTAGCAAGAAAAAAATAAGAACCGTTTTTTTAGAATGATAACAAAGTTTTATGCAAGTCACTCACCTTCCAGTCTGTTTCAACATGTCCAACATTTTAGCCTGAAAAACTGGATCTACAGCTTCTACACTTACACCCTGTGATATAGAAATAAACAGGAGATATATCTTACATGCAAGTCCTACTTTCTTTAACCCTTTACCATATAACAAAATTTTAGCCCTATCCAAATAGAAAGCATTTGCAGACAACAATTTCAATGTGGCTCAAATGGTGCAATTGTTTATTGATAGGGTAGAAAACAGAGAGAAAAGGAGAAAATGCTGGTTTCCAGCATTTTCTCATTTTGCCACAATGTTTTCAAAAGGCTTCTTTCCAGGGGTCATCATAAGCTGTGATTGTGTGAGAAAGAGTTAACTCTTTACCACACAATCTCGACTTTTAACGACACTGAGAATGAAGCCTTTTGAAAAAAAAAAAAAATCGGAAAAGGAGAAAATACTGGTGACTAACATTTTCTCCTGTTCCAACAAGGTTTTCTACGCTTCCAAACGCAATCTTCTAGTTTTTAGTCATTCAGTGTTTCATCTACAAATGCTTTCAATTTGGACCAGTCTATAATTTTGTCGTTTGGTAAAGAATTAATCCTTTACCACACAATAACAACTTTTATGGACCCTGAAGAAGAAACTTTTTGAAAACATTGTGGAAAAAGGAAAAAAATGCTGGTGACAGCATTTTCTCCTTTTCCTACAAAGTTTCTTCCCTATAAAAGCAAAAGTGCACCATTTAAGCCACTTTGAAATAGTCGTTTGCAGATGTTTTAAATTATGATAGGTCTGAAATTTTGCTGTGTGGTAACAGCTTAAACCCTAACCAGAGGGCTGTTGAAAAATGGAATTATTTTGGGAATAGTTGCTAACTTGCTATGCTCTAAGAATTGATATTTAAATATGACATGTGAATTCCGCTCTTTAAACACAGTGAAGTGAAAGTATGGTAAAATATGTTATTCTATGTAGAGTGACGTCATTCAATAGTATTAAGTAAGTCATTCAATAGAATATAATCTTCATCTACATTTTCACTTAAGTATGAACTTGTTTTTGTCTGGTTTAGAGTAGTCATGTTAGAATCAAAATAATCTTCTTTCTATTGTGGTTTATTGTTCAATAAACCAAGCTGTGAGTTATGAGGCCATATAAATAAACCACTTGGGCTACGGCCATTGTGGATTATTTATTGTGTCTCATAACTCACAACTGCAGTTTACTGAACGATAAACCATGATAGAAAGAGGATTATTTCTTCAATAGCATATTCTGCCCGACATTGCAGCAAACAACAATTTCTATCACATTACATAGCCGAGTGCCCAACTTATTTTGAAACAGACAACTAGGTGTATCCTTTCATCTCAAGTAAGCAAGAACAGAACTCCAGACAGAGGGAGTGATTTTGATTTTAAAATTGAAAATATTACTTATTCTCCATTAAACACTATGCTGTTGGTACTCACTAAAATTATTACGGTAGCTTAACACAATTAGCCTTAATTTACCACAGCTTTGGATGTAGTTTAACCCTTTCCCAAACAACAAATATGGGACTCTTCCAAACCAAAAGAGTTTGCAGGCAACAATTTTAGATTTGGAGAAAATGGCAGAAAGTGCTGAAAAAGGGTAGAAAACACTGAGGGAAAAGAAATTGCTCCTTTTCCCCTGTGTTTTCAAAGACTTTTGCTGCAGTCACATAAAAACCAGGGCTTGTTTAGGAAAGGTTTATATACAGTTCAACATAGTTAATTGTAGTTGAATGTAGAGAACCATACTTGCAAACTGTTCAACCTTAGATTTTATTCACTACATTGCCAATTTTGAACCTACATTGACCCTACTTCAGCCTAATTTTAACATAACATACAGTTTATTGGTAATCCAAGGCCCAAAATACAAGATATTTCAATGTTTAATCAATTTGCAGTGTAACAATAAGAATTGTTAGAGGCATTTTAGATTAAACAAGAGGGCCATTGGCCCTGAAACGCTCACCTTAGACTATAGCTTATTAGTGAAATTCAATTCTTTGAGCAACTTTGGTAAGGCTTTACCCAAAGAACATCCCTGCCAAGTTTCATGAAGATTGGCTCAGTGGTTTAGGAGGAGAAGTTGTTTAAAGAAATTGTTGACGGGCGACAGACGCCGTACAAAGGGCAATCAAATATCAAAGCTCTACACCTTCCAGTTTCAAAGAAGAATTTTCATTTTCCTTCTTTGTCCTATGTTCGAACTTGTGGTCCCCGGGTCTGGGTCAGTTTTAACCAAAGCAGCATCCTTGGAACAATCTTGGTAGAGGTCCACTCAAAGATGCTACATACCAACTATCAAAGCTCTACACTTTCCCATTTAAGAGAAAGAGACATTTAAAATGTTCCTTCTTTGTTCCTATGTTCCAACCTGTGACCGCCAGGGCATGGCCAGTTTTGACGCCAGGGACATCATATGACCAAACTTGGTAGAGGTCCATTAGAAGATTCTGCATACCAAATATCAAAGCTCTGCACCTTCAAATTTCAGAGAAGATTTCTAAAGTTTTCCTTCTTTGTTGCTATGTTTGAACCTGTGACCCCCCCGAGGCAGGGCCAGTTTTGACCCCAAGGGCACAATATGAACAAACTTGGTAGAGATCCACTAGGAATTGCTACATGCCAAATATCATAGCTCTATGCCTTCTAGTTTTAGAGAAGAAGAACTTTAAAAATTTCTTTAACTGTTCCTATGTTCGAACTTGCAACCCCCGGGACGGGGCCAGTTTTGACCCCACGGGCATGATTTAAACAAATTTGGTAGAGGTCCACTAGGAGATGCCACATACCAAATATCAAAGCTCGGGGTGGGGCCAGTTTTGACCCAAGGGACATCATTTGAAGAAACTTGGTAGAGGTCCACTAGGAGATACAACAGACCAAATATAAAAGCCCTATGCTTTCTAGTTTCTGAGGAAAAGAATTTTAAAGTTTTCCTTCTTTGTTCCTATGCTCAAATTTGTGATCCCCGGGGTGGGGCCAGTTTTGAGCCCAGGGACATAATTTGAATAATTTGGTAGAGGTCCACTAGGAGATGCCACATACAAAATATCAAAGCTTTATGCCTTCAAGTTTCAGAGGAGAAGATTTTTAAAGTTTTCCTTCTTTGTTCCTATGCTCAAACTTGTGACCCCCTGGGGTAGGGCCAGTTTTGACCCCAGAGGCATAATTTGAACAAACTCGGTAGAGGTTTACTAGGAGATGTCACATATTAAATATCAAAGCTCTACGCCTTCAAGTTTCAGAGGAGAAGATTTTTAAAGTTTTCCTTCTTTGTTCCTATGCTCAAATGCGTTATCCCCCGGGGCGGGGCCAGTTTTGACCCTGGGAGCATAATTTGAACAAACCTGGTAGAGGTCCATTAGGAGATGCTACATACCAAATATCAAAGCTCTACCCCTTCAAGTTTCAGAGGAGAAGATTTTCAAAGCTTTCGGGTTTTTTCTCTTTTGTCTTGTTGCCATGGCAACCAGAGTTATGGGTGGAATTAAATTCTTTGAACACTTTTGGTAGAGCTTCACCCAAGGAACATTCCTGCAAAGTTTCATGAAGATTGGCACAGTGGTTTAGGAGATGGGGGGGCCCATTGTCACTAGCTCGGCCGCTGTTCAGGTATGACCGTTGACTGACTCAGATTTGACTGTATAAGAATTGTTAGACGGCGTAATTGACCATAGTAACATTATGGCAGACTACGTCTGAAATGAACTACAGACAACTACATGCATTACCATAAATGTGACCAATCACCATGACTTAACTCATTACCAAACAACAATATTTTAGGTTTGTCCAAATCGAAAGCATTTGCAGATGACAAAATAAAAGTGAATGAAAATTGGTAATTTGTTTTGTGAAGAGTAAAAAAAAAACAATGTGGGGAAAAGGAGAAAATGCTGGTTACCAGCATTTTCTCCTTTTTCCCACAATGTTTTCTAAAGGCTTCTTTCTCAGTGTCGTCAAAAGTATGGATTGTGTGGTAATGGGTAAATACTTCAAACAATAATCACAGCTTACAGTTCCCGACTGCGGCATGGCAAACACATCAATAACTCTCACTGTGTAATCATCCACAAATTCCCCCAACATCAGCCCCATCACTTCCATAGGTACACCTGCTCTACCATGCTTCAACATCTGAAAAAACAACAACAACAACATTGTTTTTTTCTTTTACCATACAATCCCAAGTTCTAAGAAACCTGAGGTTTTAAGAGGGCTTTTGAAAACATTGTGGGAAAAGGAGAAAATGCTGGTTACCAGCATTTTCTAGTTTTTCCGCATTATTTACTTTCCCTCAGGGACAATGCCCCAAATCTGAGCCACATTTAACTTGTTATCTGAAAATGCTTTGAAAATTGACCTCCTTTTTCCACAAAAGTTTTTCTTTTCTTCAGGGACAATTCCCCACGTCTGACCCACATTTAATTTGTCCTGTGCAAAAGCTTTGAAACTGAACAAGCCTAAAATCATGTTGTTTGGTAGAGGGTCAAATATATTTCAATTTATCTTTTATGCAAAGGGGTTGGTTGGGTTGATTAATTATAGTGTGTTAAATTCTGTTTTAAACATTATTTCAGTTACATTTTGGCCACAAGTGCACCTATCCATGTTTTTCTGGATTTTTGGCAACTATTAAATTGCATAATATTCTTCCATTGCATGATTTGTGGATATATTTTGGTTAAATGCCTTATTTAACAGCAAAGTTCATATCACAACAAGGTCATATCACATGCGCCCATGCACATGCTTCCTCATATCAGTGCTTACACAAAGTCCTTTTTAAGTGACTGACTCTTTTTTTCTCACATGCATAAAAAGTGAAAGGAAAAAATTGCCAGAAAAAAACTGTGGCTTAACAGGGTTTGGAACTCATGAAAACCACCAGGGCCCCATTTCAAGGTACTTATGAACAAAATTTGCACAAGTTTTACGTAAGTATAGCATATAGTGGCATCAATCTACCATGAAACACATTATCATGATAATTTTAGACAAGAGGGCCATGATGGCCCTATATCGCTCCACTGGCTTTTTAACTGCTTACCACACAAATTCAAGTGTTCATGACCCTGAAAAAGAGGGCTTTCAAAAACAATGAACACTGTCAGGCAGTACAAGCAGGTTAATTCATTAGCATGAAAGGTAAAATCCTTGGAAAAATAAGCTGAATGACAGAAACCTTACTCTGAATTTATTATTCACCTCATGTGAGCATAACTATTAGCATCAAAATGCATCACACTTGAAAACAGAATATTTTCTATGTCTAGCACCAATCATGTATCAATGTAGTTTGATAATCAAGGGAGGTAAATAGTAGCATACTTATCTGTCATAAAAAGAGTTATTTCCCTTGATTAATGTTTAAATTGAAGTGACTATATTTTGAAGCCCATGTTAAACTTGTGATCCCTGGATGGAGCTAATTTTGACCCCAGACCTACAATATGAAACTGGAATGTGTGGTTATAAACATGAAGATTTTTGAATCTTGCCCAACAAAAAGCCCTGTAAAATAAGTTTGCTCAATAAAAGACCCTGTAAAATATGTGACCCTTGAGACAGGTTTTTAAAGCCAATGTAAAACTTGTGACCCCTGGGGTGGGGTCAAACTTGACCCCCAAAGTTAAAATTTGGGCCCATTAGATAAAGCTACATGCAAAATTTGGTAGCCCTAAGCCCTATGGCTATGTACAAGTAGATTATTGAAGTTTCCCTATATAAGCCCATGTAAAACTTGTGACCCCCTATGATGGGGCTAAATTTGATCCCAGGGCTATAATTTGGGCACCCTTGGTAGAGACCCCGTATATAAAGCCACATGCAAAATTTGATAGCCCTACCCTTATAGCTAGGTGTGTGAAGATTTTGAAAGTTTTCCCTATATAAGCCCATGTAAAATTTGTATCCCCTGGGACGGGGCCAAATTTGACCCCTGGGCTATAAGTTGGACACCCTTGGTAGAGGTCCACTAGATAAAGCTACGTGCCAAATTTGGTAGCCCTAGGCCCTATGGCTAGGTGGAAGAAGAATTTTAAAGTTCTCCCTATATAAGCCCATGTAAAACTTGTTACCCCCTTGGACGGGGCCAAATTTGACCCCTGGGCTATAAGTTGGACACCCTTGGTGGAGGTCCACTAGATAAAGCTACATGCCAAATTTGGTAGCCCTAGGCCCTATGGCTAGGTGGAAGAAGAATTTTAAAGTTCTCCCAATATAAGCCCATGTAAAACTTGTTACCTCCGGGGCAGGGCCAATTTTGACCTCAGGGCTATAATTTAGACACTCTTGGTAGAGGTCCACTAGATAAAACAACATCCCAAATTTGGTAGCCCTAGGTCCTATGCCTAGGTAGAAGAGGAATTTTAAAGTTCTCCCTAAATAAGCCCATATAAAACTTGTGACCCCTGGGGCGGGGCCAATTTTGACCCCAGGGCTATAATTTGAAGAGACTTGGTAGAAGTTCACTAGATAAAGCTACATGCCAAATTTGGTAGCCCTAGGCCTTACGGTTTGAGACAAGAAGATTTTCAAAGATTTTCAAAATTTTTCAGTTTTGTTGCCATGGCAACCAGAGTTTTTGAAGGAATTGACTTCTTTCAAGAAATTCTGAAGAGGACCATGGCAGGATCATTTCTGTGAAGTTTCATCAAAATTGGATGGGTAGTTTCAGAGAAGATGTTTAAAGAAAAAGTTAACGCACGGATGGATGCACGACGGACAACGGGCCATGACATAAGCCCGCTGGCCTTCGGCCAGTGGAGCTAAAAAACTATTGTGATAAATAAAAGTTTCCTGTGAATTTTATCTATTCATTTTCTTATCTAGATAAAATTTCCAGGAAACTTCGATTTATCCCAATGTTTTTTTTAAATTATCATGATAGTTTTCATGTGTCTCATGGCAGATTCATGCCACTATACTATAGTTATGTAAAACTTACAAAAATTTTGTTCATAACTACATCAGTGAAACGAGGCCAGCGTCACCAGTCATTTGCCCTAATCACCAAGTTATCCGACCTGGCCCATCTAAAAAAGATATTTACCTTCAACAAAGCTAGAGATGATATATAGACTTGTTCTGCAGTATCTACTGCTGGTGCATCTGAAGGGGGAGCTCCCTGGAAAACAATGTTTATATTACAAGAGGGCCAAGATGGCCCTGGAATCGCTCACCTGAATTTTTGAGATGACCATAGTCTATTTTTTTTTGAGGTATTGAAACATTGGAACCAAATTTATAATTTTGCCAAGCAATTTTCAAAAGGTCACCTGTAAAAGTCATTTCGAAATCTAACCATCAGTTTCAAAAAGAAGAATTTTTAAGAATTCTTCATTTCTGTATAAGAGCAAGTAGCCCCCATCCACGAGAGCCATGTTTCTTGATGGATCAAAATTTACGAATACGTTTTGAAAAGGGTCACCCAAGGAACATTTTGGAAAATTTCTTTTAAAATCTGACCAGGGGTTTCAGAGAAAGAGAATTTTCAAGAATTTCATCATGTCCGTAAAGTGCAAGTAGCCCCCATTCACAAGAGCCATGTTTCTTGACGGAACAAAATTATATGTACAGCTTTTGAAAAGGGTCACCCAAGGAACATCTTTGTCAGATTATTTTAAAATCTGACTGCGGGTTTCAGAGAAGAAGAATTTTTAAGAATTTCTTCATTTCCATATAGTGCAAGTAGTCCCCATTCACCAGACCCATGTTTCTTGGCCAATCAAAATTTCGCGAACAATTTAAGAAAAGGATCACCCAAGGAACATCTCTGTGAAATTATTTCAAAAATCTGTCAAGCCATTTCTGAGAAGAAGAATTTTCAAGAATTTCTTCATTTCTGTATAGTGCAAGTAGCCCCCATTCACCAGAGCCATGTTTCTTGACCAATCAAAATTTCACGAACAAGTTTTGAAAAGGGTCACCCAAGGAACATCCCTGAGAAATTATTTCAAAATCTAACCAGCTGTTTCAGAGAAGAAGATTTTTTAAGAATTTCTTCATTTCTGTACAGTGCAAGAAGCCCCCATTCACCAGAGCCATGTTTCTTGACCAATCAAAATTTCGCGAACACATTTTGAAAAGGGTCACCAAAGGAACAATTCTGTGAAAATATTTCAAAATCTGACCAGCGGTTTCAGAGAAAAAGATTTTTTAAGAATTCCTTCATTTCTGTATAGTGCAAGTAGCCCCCATTCACCAGAGCCACATTTTATGACGGATCAAAATTTTACGAAAAATTTTTGAAAAGGGTCACCTAAGGTAGATGAATAAGGCCTTGTCCTTTTTCAATCTTGCATTTATTTCAAAGATACAGAATATCGAAGAAAGACAGTTGCATCATCTGTGAACAAACAAAGAGCATATACACAACTAGAGTGGAGTGCCTTCAACAGTGAAAAGGAAACAATAACAATAATCATTAGGCTATTAAAATTCTCTATTAGGAACATCTCTGTGAAATTATTTCAAAATCCGACCAGCGGTTTCAGAGGAGAGGATTTTTAAAGAATTCCTTCATATCTGTATAGTGCATGTAGCCCCCATTCACCAGAGCCACATTTTTTGACGGATCAAAATTTCATGAACAAGTTTTGAAAAGGGTCACCCAAGGAACATATCTGTGAAATTATTTCAAAATCCGACCAGCGGTTTCAGAGGAGAAGATTTTTAAAGAATTTGCTAAAAAATTTCATTTCGTTGCCATGGCTACCAGAGTTTTTGACAGAATCAAATTCTGTTAACACTTTTTAAAGAGGACCTCCCAAGGAACATTCCTGCCAAGTTTGGTCCAAATTGGCCCAGCGGTTTAGGAGGAGTTGATGTTTAAAGAATTGTTGATGACGCACAACGCACGACGGACACCCAGTGACCCTAAAAGCTCCCCTTGAGCACGTTGTGCTCAGGTGAGCTAATAAAACCAAATAGCAGAGAATGTTTATATTATAAAAACAAATAGCAGAGAATGGAGTGGACTTTAACTATGTTTACCCTTTACCACAAAATCCCGACTTTTAACGACCTGGAGAAAGAATTCTCAATTGAGCCACTATAAATTTGTCGTCTGCAAATGCTTTCAATTTGGATGCAGGGTTTTCCCTCAGCTTTGAAAATTGGGGGTCATAGTGACCCCCTTCCTCATTACTTGAGGGTCATTTCATTAATTTAGGGGGTAAAAAAATGGGATCTCTTTGTCATTTAACTTCAAGCACTATTAACAATGCATTTACCTTTAAACGTTAAATTCCAAGACTGAAAAGTTAGTCGATCGTTTCTGACGGAAAGGTCGAAGTCACTTTTTGACAGACAAACAATTTCGTCTGAATAGCTACTTGACGTGGCTTGATCGGCAGTTGTAGTATGCTTTCAATTTGGACCAGTTCATAATTTTCTTGTATGGTAAAGAGTTAAAATTCTACTAATTAAGCCCAGATTTCAAAAGCTCTAAGGTAGAAGACTGTTTAAAAAACCCTTTTCTGTAGTGTTTTGCCTTTTAAATTCATTATCTGAGCCACAAATCTGTTGTATGTACATACTTTCACCTTGGTCTTATTGGGCTATCAATCTAGGAATTGATGATCTGGTGAAATAACAATTTTAACCCATTAACACACAATCCCTACTTTTGACACCCCTGAGAAAGAAGCCTTTAGAAAACATTGTGGGAAAAGGAGAAAATGCTGGTAACCAGCATTTTCTCCTTCTTCCCCAATGTTTTCTAGCCCTTCACAAAATAAATTTCAAATTTTCAGTCACTTTTCTTTTTGTTGTCTGCAAATGCCTTCGATTTGGACAAACCGAAAATTTTGTTGTTTGGTAATGAGTTAAGGTAGTAGACCCCTAATACCTCTAGTCCTGCATTGCATGAATATTTCCTTGATAGTTAATAAATATGGATTTATACCAGGTATAATACTTTTGCACATTTTTAACCGACCAGAAATTTCTTTATGCCTATCTTGAAATTATTTGTAGATACTTTTGTTAGTTTCCAGAGAAGGGAGGTAATTACTATATATCTCTCTTTGTGATGAAAATATAGTGGTTTTAGATTTACAAATGATAACTCTAGGAAAGACAAAAAGGGAAAAGTGGCTTGGTTGAAGCAGTGCAATAACTATCTTTTTTAATCATAGCAAATTTTGTAGGATAATATTATTGTGGAAATGCCTGTTTTCTTTAAGGGGTCTACTACGTTATGAGCAGCATAAAAACTCCAAAAATCCATACTATCAGGAATAAGACACAAAAGTACGAGCCATGCCCTCGAAAAAGCGGGACTTCACCCTTCCCCACACAATGACGACTTTTGACGACTCTGAGGGAGTAGACTTTTGAAAACATTATGGGAAAAGGAGAAAATGCTGGTAACCAGCATTTTCTCATTGTCCCACGATGTTTTGGTTTCTAGCCTGCCTGATACAAATTTCAGTTTTTGAATTACATTTATTTTGTCGTCTGCAAATGCTTTCCATCTGGACCAGTCTAAAAATTTGTCATTAGGTAAAAGGTTAAAGAGGCATTCATGCTCATTTTCAGCCAGTGTTAACACATTTTGTCTATATTTTATCAAACTATCATCATTCTGATATCTTCATGCCAAATATTGCGCCGGATGGCTGCAAAATTGCTTAGATTACGGAAGATAGAAAATGCATTTCACTGAGTTGCGGTCTTCAATGTAAACAGACTCACCGTTTACGGTTTTTGAATCAAAGATTTTTGATAACCGTTATACACTTAGGTATGTTGGTATGATGATCATGTGACTTTATTTGACCTTCGCCCTGCATCTAATGAGGTAAATAAAGGAAAATGGAGGCTTCTCTGGTGACGTCTCGATTTTCAGACAGAGGTCATATTACAGGCATATTACACCGTATCTGACTCTAGGCGGAAACCAACGATAAATTTCCATGACACATCACCACTGTTTACAGCTTCGATCGTCAGCCAGTTTTCTTCCGAACAATGTTCGCTTTCTAATACAAACCTCCGTATTACACCATATATGTCAGTAATTTATCAATGTTTACACATTTTTGCTCACCAGCTGTAGATGGGTATCTTTTGTCTAATTACCTAATGAATCTGGAGATAGATTTGTCCATAGAAATGCAGAAAATTTGCCAACAACAAAAAGTTTCAGACCAGATCAGCTTGTGTGTACTGTGCAGGCTGATCTGGGTCAATACTTTTTGCAGAATGCATTAAGTCCCCTTTTCCACAGAGCATGGCTCATATTTAATAGATGCCTTCATCTGTAGGGTCTCAGCAAAGCTGACAATCTTGAGCAATGATCAGATTGCTCATTTAGTGCAGTCTGATCTAGATCTATTGAGGCTGCAAAGCCAATTTAAGTTGTGAAACACGCTGAAAGGGTTTATTTACGATAGAAATATTATCATACCTGACCAAGTCCATGCATACCGCCTCCCAATCTTAATAATCTATCCATGTTCCACACCGTTTACCTAGTAATCAAAATCAAACGCAAGTCAAACAAATAATGATCATTTAAAAAAAATAATAAACTTTTTTCGCATAAAAAACCAAACGAGATCTAGGTTTTCCCGCAGCATTTAAAACTGGGAGATCATCATGACTCTCTTGTCTCTTTAGGTGTGGCTCATATCGTTATTTTTTACCAAACGATGAAATTTTAGACTGTTCCAAATTGAAAGCATTTGCAGTCAACAAAATAAGCATCAGTCAAAAATTGAAATTTGTTTGGCTATTGTAACAAAGTTATAGAGTTTAAATGGCACAAACAAAACAACTAGAAAGTCAATAAGAAAAAAGAAAATTGTTACAAAATAAGAAATTGATCATTTAGACAAATTTCTTAATCCGTAACATTTTTTTTCAAGAGGGGGCTGCTTACGTTTTGAAAGATACAGAATGTTAACATATCAAAAACCTAGTAGTACAGAAAACTGTCCCCAAAAGCGATGTTACTTTTTGACTGGTCGCCTCTGGGTACTGAGACGATCAAGAAAAACCTGTTTCGCACAGATTTTGTGCGCAAGTTTGAACTCTCATAATTTCGCAAATAGAGCACAAAACTTGGACCTAAATATATCTGTTGCTTGTGTATTTAATAATTCTTCATTTGAAATACAAGTATTTTCAATCTGAATGCTGAACATACACGAAAAACATGCATTTCATCTGTTACTGGAGTTACATTCTCGAAAACACTTGGAATGGCCGCCACACACGATAAATTTCGTCAGGGATTTCTTTTCCGATATTTACATGTTATAAACGACTTCTACAAGCTTTTTATGTACTGAAATGTTTAATAATTTGTCTTTTGTCATGTATGTTTACTTAAATAAGTTTAACGACATTTCGCTGCAATACAGATTAAACAGATGTCACAGAACGGCAGTATAGCGCTTTATCTTTGCTACTGGAAAATCCACAATGGATTTGAGATTATATGGTACACAATAAATGTCCAAATATGAAAAAAATCTCTGTAATGACTCTTTATTAAGACTAATCAAAAACTTAACAAGGTTTCAGAAAGGTTGGCTGTAAATGCAGGAAAAAGGAAGCGTTTATTTTAGGCCATGGGACTGCGGTAATCGCCCACTTTTGTAAACAAGAGGACCATGATGGTCCTATATCGCTCACCTGAGTATAATTGTAACTTATATGATTTATAAAGGGCAGGCTTTTAATTCTTTTCAAATAAGGCATACCCTGGGGTTTGTCACAAAAAGATGTTTACAGATTTTCTTCTTTGTCTTTGGCCAGTGGAGCTAAAAACTGCTGCTTATCATCAATTTTTCTCTTCACAGTGTCTTGTTCCCTTTTTGACTTGCAGTTTAATCCATTACCAGACAACAAAATGCGCTAGCCATGATGACTTGTCATTAGAAGATTTTTTTAGAGATTTCCTTCTTTGTTTCTACGTATAATAGGGTGTGCCTAAGCAAAGCCCAAATATGACCCCTGGGGAATAATTTTAACAATGTTGTTAAATGATGTTTCAAACAAAATATGAATGCTCCCTGCCTTATGTTTTGTCACAAGAATATTTTTAAAGATTTCAAAATAGGGTGCGCCCTGGCAGAGCCCAAATATGACTGCAGAGGAATAATTTTAACAATTTTGGTAGAGGATCATCAGATAATGCTACATACCAAATATGAATGCTCTAGCCGTTATGGTTTGTCATCAGAAGATTTTTTAAAGATTTCCTTCTTTGTTTCTATGTATAATAGGGTGCACCCGGGCAAAGCCCAAATATAACCCAAGGGGAATAATTTAAACAATTTTGGTAAGGGGTCACCCAATGATGCTTCAAACAAAATATGAATGCTCTAGCCATTATGGTTTGTCACAAGCAGATTTTTAAAGATTTTAAAATAGGGTACACCCGGGCAGAGCCCAAGTATGACCACAGAGGGATAATTTTAACATTTTTTGTAGAGGATCATCAGATAATGCTACATACCAAATATGAATGCTCTAGCCATTATGATTTGTCAGAATAAGACTTTTTAAAGATTTCCTTCTTTGTTTCTATGTAAAATAGGGTGTGCCCGGGCAAAGCCCAAATATGACCCAAGGGGAATAATTTTAACAATTTTGGTAAGGGGTCACCAAATGATGCTTTATCCAAAATATGAATGCTCCCGGCCTTATGGTTTGTCACAAGAAGATTTTTAAAGATTTTCAAATAGGGTGCGCCCGGGTAGAGCCCAAATATGACCGCAGAAGGATCATCAGATAATGCTACATATCAAATATGAATGCTCCAGCCATTATGGTTTGTCATCAGAAGATCTTTTAAAGATTTTTTTCTTTTTTTCTATGTAAAATACGGTGTGCCCGGGCAAAGCCCAAATATGACCCCAGGGGAATAATTTTATCAATTTTGGTAAAGGGTCACCCAATGATGCTTCATGCCAAATATGAATGCTCCCGGCCTTATGGTTTGTCACAAGAAGATTTTTAAAGATTTTTTCCATTTTCAGCCATTTTGTTGCCATGGCAACCAGAGTTTTAGATGGAATTAAATTCTTTTAACAATTTTTGTAGAGCTTCACCCAAGGAACATTCCTGCCAAGTTTTATCAAGATTGGCCATCTGGTTTTGGAGGAGAAGATTTTTAAAGAAATTGTTAACGGACGGACGGAATGGACAGACGGACGGACGACGGATGATGACCGATCACAATAGCTCCCCCTGAGCACTTTGTGCTCAGGTGAGCTAAAAATCCCCCAAACTTTGACAATGTCATTGTAAATTTTGTCGCATAGAACCGTTCGAAAAGATGTGGGTAAAATTGTATTAATTCCAGATACTTTGAAGAATGTTGGCTTGCGCCATGAATGTTTCTTTTCAGGTATGTGGAGACCAGTAACAAAAATAGCATCGGTGTAAACCTTCAGACTGAAGATAGATTTGAGACAATCTCGCTTGGCGTTCACTACCTTCAGTCTGACAGTGTCTACTCTGATGCTATTTTTGTTTCTGTTTTTTTTGCATACACCTTCAGAGCAACGTTCATTATGAGTGTCTGGAACTAATATGATTTTACGGTTACCCGCATCTTTTTGAATGGCTCTATGCGACCAAATTTCCAATTACAGCTAATGAAATGTGCATGGATCGTTAGATAAATGATTAATCTTTGCAAAAAAACTGATGTTAGTTAATATCTAAATTTTCACTTCGTGCAAATCTGTACTTTTCAACGTAAATGACCATTGATCTACTTCACCAGAAATCAAAACATAGTGATAACATCAATGCACATGCCTCGGCAGAAATCGCAGTATCTTCGACATGCTAGGACACTTTAGTTGCGAATTTCGCAGTTAACAAACGCACCTTGAGCGAAATGGTTGTTAGGGTCAGAGAACCAGACTGTACAAAATTAAAATTCCGTTGAGTGTGCATGCCTGTTTAACAGAAGTCGCCGTGTTAGTTGTATACAAATTACACTGGATTTACTTAAGTTGGGAAAAAAGGTAAATTCACTTATTTTTAATGGCCGATGATATTTACCAGACTGTCATGTACACACTGAAGAAAATTCATACTACTGAAAACTTGTTGGGTGCCCGACGGTCGTGCCCGGACTGATGAAATATCGTCTTGGAGGCAAGATGTACATGCGCGCTATTTTCGATTTCTTCATTCAGTAAACGACGCTGTTGTGTCCGCACTGAAGAATCGGACTCTTATGTACACTGTATAAATGTGTTAAGCTATTTGAAACGCGGAATGGCATGTGAACCAGCACGGCGTAGACAGTCTCATAATTTACAAGTTCTATCAGTGTATGTAGTTTCTAACTGATACCTATAAAGGTTCCAGGCTTGTTCGTCCGGGCTTGTTCGTCCCACACCACCTTTTAAATCTTATTGGAACTAAATCTCTATATACTCTCTAAAATGAATTGTTATTTTATGCATAAAAGCACTTTGAATAAAACTTGTTTATGCTTTCTTTTCTCTCTCGAAGTTGTACCCTGAATAGAACAGAAACTTTATTAATGATTCAAGACTTGAACACACAATGTCTCTGCACCGCCTCTTGCCTAGGCTAGCGGCCTTATAAACACAATATAAACTGAAAATCTATATACCGGTATGCAAGTATCTATACTGCCAGTATATATTTTTTGTTGTAGCTTGGAAGTTGTGGCTTGAACATAAATTCAGAGTGAAAAGCTGGCTATTTCAGAAATAAAGGGCAGATAATTTTAGAACACACACAGCGATCCAAATTTTGAGAGTCACATGCACAATTAGACATCATAGAGATTCATTGTGGCAATTTTTAAATACATCTAATTCTGATGGAAACTGTAAGAGGAATTACGCACACAAGAACCTGCTAACGGACGGACAGACGACCGGGTGTATAACATAATACAACCCTTCGATAGTCTATAAAGGATGCCAGTTACGCCTGTGCATTTGTTCTAAAAAATTGTTCTAAAATTGTCTAAAAATGATGCCAATTACGCCTGTGCATTTGTTCCGTGACACCCTGTATTTATAAATGACTATTGCCAACCATTTACACCTTGCCGGTTCAGTCATGCCATTCTGCGTTTTGACTCAACCCATTTACACGTACACAATGTACATAAGAGCCCAATTCTTCAGTGCAGGCACGACCGCGTCGTGTACTGAATGAAGAAATCAGAAATACAGCGCACATAAGTCATGCCTCCAAGACGATATTTCATCAGTCCGGGCACGACCATCGGATAGTCTCAATAATGAGACGCCCCGGTGATCTTTTTCATATTTGGACATTTACTATACACCGTACCGTCTCAAGTCCATCATAAATTTTCCGGTAGCACATATAGAGCGCTATACCGACTTCCGGTTTCGTCGGTTTTATCTGTATTGCAGTGAAATGCAATTTAATTTTAGTACTAATCATGACCAAAAACAAATTGTTAAACCATTCATTACATAAAAACCTTGTAGAAGTCGTTTACAACATGTTTATCTCGGAAAAATCACGGACGAAATTTACCGATGAAATGCATGGTATTTTCTCACGATCAGCATTTGAATTGAAACTATTTGTATTTCAAATGAAAGAATATTGAATACGCAAGCCACGGGTATGTTTAAATCCTAGTTTTGTGCTCCATTTAGGAAATTATAAGAGTTCAAACTTGCGCACAAAATCCGTGCGGAACTTTCAACTAATTTTGTCCGGATTGTCTCTGTACCCAGAGGCGACCAGTCGAAAAGTAACATCTCCTTTGGGGACAGTTATCTGTACTAGACCATCGGGCACCCAACAAGTTTTCCTTCATTGAATACACGACAGTCGTCCTCGCAGTATGAATTTTCTTCACTGCGTACACGACAGTCTGGCAAATAGTCACTTTGTTTTTCAATTGGTATTTTACAGCACAATTTGTGTGATGTTAAAGCTTAATCAATCATTTATCTAACGATCTATGCCCATTTCATAAGCTGTCATTGGAACTTTTGTCACATAGAGCCGTTAAGAAAGATGTAGAATCGCATTAACTCCAGATAGTTTGAATGAACATTGCTCTGAAGGTCTCGCGAAGACCAGAAACAAAAAAAGCATCAGAGCAGACCTTCAGACTGAAGGTACTGTGTTTAAGATCACTGTTTTAAAATAAAATTGTAAATAACTGTTGAATATTAAGGGGACGTGTCAGTGCAGAGGAAATACTATTGTATCTGCCTACAGGTAACAAAAACCAAGAACAGATTGAGCAATGGTCTTACCCCTCCCACTGCCGAATCAACAATTGATGTTTCCGATTCTGAAGTGAAGACTGAATATTTCACCCAAAGACCTTTCAGACGTCACAATTGCAAACATATGCAGCCATGACCACAAGAAACACAGATCTTTAGCTTAAATTAAAACGATTTTTTCACGAACCATACCTTTTTAACTTGAAGTCTTTGAAGTTAACTGAATATTTCGTTCAACAACACTGACGATGCGAAATTTCCAACCGGAAGCGAAGCCGGCTTAAAAGTTTTTCGATACCAATACATTCGTTCCAATATTTTTTCGCGGTAGGTCTAAAATACGAAATGGAAATTTCTCAAAGAAATGGAAATCTTTTGACGAAACGAAAAATCGTACGCCAAAATTTGCCGCCAGAAAAGGTGAAAGGTGTTTGCTTATAGATTTATAGGTATTTTTTTTTTTAATTCAGTAAGAAGAAAGTGGTAAATAGCGATAGATCACCTTACTTCGGAAACTAGCGTGCTCAGACTTTCTTCCATACATGTAAGCGAAATTGAAATGGGATTAACCCTTTACCAAACAATCCCTTCTTTTACGACCCTGAGATAGAAGCCTTTTGAAAACATTGTGGGAAAAGGAGAACCATCATTTTCTCTTTTTCGCACAATGTTTTCTTCCCTACTAGAAACAAATTTCAATTTTGAGTTATATTTATTTTCTCGTCTGCACGTGCTTTGAACTTGGACCAATCTAAAATTTGGTCGTTCGGGAAAGGCTTAAGACGTGCAGAATAGAAATATCGACTGACTTAGTGATCTAACATTAAGAAATGTGAAAATAGGCAAAACCTAGAAACGGGAGTGACATTTTTCTAAAACATATTCAAGCATAAGATTTCGTTACAATAACTGATCCAGGGGTCACTTTTAAGAATCCCAGTGGGACTATTTTTTTTTTTTCATTTGTTCCCGAGATTTATTATATTTATTGTGACAGAATACTACCACCACCTGTCACTGCTAGTCATTATTCTGGTAAATGTAAGGTGGAAAAGAAGCTAGTGGCCTAGAAAGAAAGTTATTGTGATCCTTATTAAAGGTACCCCAGAAAAGCAAAGATGGGTTCACTTGCTGCCATGATATAACACAAGTAATCTTGAAAGTGAAGTTTACGCCAAGCAAACATACAGTTACCGATGTTACTTGTATCTTTATTGTGGCTCTGGAAATATTTTATTTCTGGTCGTTTTCATTCATGTGTAGAAACATTTCCGCAAAAAAAGTAAGATCTATACATTAAGATTTACCCCGAAACATTGTATATAGATCTACAAGAATCATCGTCAGTTTATGTAGATGGCGTAACTTTTTGGCACTCGTATATGAATATTTTCGAAACTCTTTCGAGAATCAATATAAAGAGAAAGAGGCCTAATGAAAAGTAAAAATTGTAAGAAATTGTCTGTTTTTTTTTTTTTTTTTTTTCTTGCTTTGGCAATCAATGAAAAGCAAAAACTCGAATTATAGATCTAAAATTAATGTATTTTTCAATATTAGATGTTTGGAAAAGGAGAAGTTCCTCCAGAAATAATGAAGCGTGTATGAAAGTAAAGTTTGGCACACATACAGTTCCTTATGGATTATAAGGGTCAAAACCACGTCAGTGGCAGGTCAAAAGCCAGCACAATCAGCTCTGTGTGGAAAAAAAGTAAAGAAAATAATAAGAAGAAGAGCATGTTTACATGCTCATCAGGTGCTGCCAAGGAAAACCTTCATTTTCCCACCTCTGACCTGCTGATTTGCGTAATTAGATGTGTTGTATATTGTTAAGTAAGATATGATGTTTCACAGACGGCTCATAAGAACATATATTGGAATTTTCTTTAAATCCACTTAACTCATTACCAAACGACAAAATTTTAGACTTGTCCAAAATCGAAAGTATTTGCAGACGACAAAATAAAAGTGAATAGAAGGGTAGAAAGGATAGAAAATATTGTAGGAAAAGGAGAAAATGATGGTTACCAGCATGTTCTTCTTTTTCCACAATCTGTTCTAAAGGCTTCTTTCTCAGGGTCGTCAAAAGTAGGGATTGTGTGGTAATGGTTTAATATTCATAAGGAAATAAATTATTCACACTTTAGAAAAGTTAACTTTCTTTCAAAATTTCGGTTTTTGTCTCTTTCAAGACATTACACTTGAAATTGATGTCTTCTACATTTATGACTGTTATCAATGGTGGTATCACAATAGTTACAAAATGTAGAAGGCATCAACTTCAAGTGTAATATCTTGATAAAGGCAATTTAGCCGAAATATTGGAATTTAGAAAGTGTAGGCCTAAATTAAAACGTATATCAAGTTTATCTCTGAAGCCTATGTTGTCCGTATGATTAATTTCATATAGTTTTTTTCTCTTTCAATATTTCGGCTTAAATTGTCTTTATCAAGAAATGAAACTTGAAATTAATGCCTTCTACATTTTTTACAATTATAAATGGTGGTATTATAGTAGTCACAAATTGGCATCAATTTCAAGTGAAATTTCTTGATAAAGGCAATAGCCGAAGTATTGGAATTCAGAAAGTGTAGGCCTAAATTAAAATGTATATCAAGTTTATCTTTGAAGTCTATTGTCTGTATGCTTAATTTCATATATTTCAGTAACAGATTGCTGAACATTTTGTTTTTACAGTTTTTAGGTGATAGGCTGGGACTCTGTAGCACCTTATCCAAGGGCATTCCCGCTTGATTTTTTGTCAGGAGTAATACAACCAGAACCATATTATTTACAGTTTCAACACTTTAACCTCTGTACCACAGAGGACCTAGATTGTTCAATTGGATGGAGATTTATGAGGTTTTACACATTATCTTAGTTGTATCTTGGTAACAGCTCACTGATTTCTGTGTTTTCTGGGTTTCACCAGTGGTAGATAGAGGCTCTGAGGTGTCTTGTCAAAGGACACTCTCATGACAAATTCAGAGCTTCGTGGAAGGGTTGAACTCTGGACCAAAGAGGGATGGACAAAAAATGTTTCTGTTTAAGGCCCAAATAATGGCAAAAATACCTGATGCAGGTCTTAAAATGCGTTTGAATTTGAAATTATGTCCTTTAAAAATATGGAGAAAATTGCGAAGATGACAATCTGTAACAGTATGTGTTGTCGGTTCAAGTGTTGGTCGTAGACAGAAAAATCAATTTTAAAATCAGGCAAAAAGTTAACAAAGTGACGTACAGTAACAGGTTGTCATCTTTACTAAATGTCCCTACTTATAAGTGGTATTTGAATTTAAATGCATTTTAACTCTTGATTTGTTTACTTTTGGAAGTTTGTAACTTAATTTAGATTATTTCTTTTTTGTATTCGTGAAAGTTCTCCCACTTGTCAAGTTCTAGTTTTGTTTTGTGTATAAGTGGTCTACCAGTGACCGGACAACTATTTACACCACAACAAAATATTAGACTTGTCCATAATGTAATGGTATGTAGAGAACAAACTACATGTTGCTGGAAGAATGACATTAGTCTTTGACTAACCTGAAACTGTCGCGGGAAAAGGAAAAATACCACCATAGCTTTTTTTTATACGCCCGAAGGGTCGTATTATGTTATACCCCCGGTCGTCCGTCCGTCCGTCCGTCCGTTCGTCCGTTAGCAATTTCTTGTGTGCGCAACTCCTCCTACAGTTTCCATCGGAATTATTTGAAACTTGCCACAATGAATCTCCATGATGTCTAGTTGTGCACCTGGGTCTTAGAATTTGGATCGCTGTTTGCGTTCTAAAATTATCTGCCCTTGATTTCTGAAATAACCAACTTTTCACTTTGAATTTTTTGTTCCAGCTATAACTTCCATACTATGAAAGGTATCAACTTGAAACTACATACACTGATAGGACACATTATGGAGAAGTGCAGTGCACATGAACCATAACTCTGCCAACGTTATTTTTTGAGTTACTGCTCTTTGTTAATTTTCAGTTTGAATTTTTATAACTTCTAAACTATAAAAGCTATTAACTTGAAACTTCATACACTGATAGAACCCATTATGGAGAAGTGCACTGCACAT
Source organism: Tridacna crocea (assembly GCA_943736015.1). NCBI lineage: Eukaryota > Metazoa > Mollusca > Bivalvia > Cardiida > Cardiidae > Tridacna > Tridacna crocea. Next base: position 39,140,286 of record OX031071.1, on the reverse strand, counting down.
GAACCGTAGCTCTGTCACCTTTATTATTTGAGTTATTGCCCTTTGTTAATTTTCACTTTGAATTTTTGTCCAGGCCATAACTTCCAAACTATAAAAGATATCAACTTGAAACTACATACACTGGTAGAACACATTATGGAAAAGTACAGTGCACATGAACCATGACTCTGCCAACGTTATTTTTTGAGTTACTGCCCTTTGTTAATTTTCACTTTGAATTTTTGTCCAGGCCATAACTTCCAAACTATAAAAGATATCAACTTGAAACTACATACACTGATAGAACACATTATGGAAAAGTACAGTGCACATGAACCATGACTCTGCCAACGTTATTTTTTTAGTCATTGCCCTTTGTTAATTTTCAGTTTGAATTTTTGTCCAGGCCATAACTTCTAAACTATAAAAGCTATTATCTTAAAACTTCAAAGACTAATAGAACCCATTATGGAGAAGTGCATTGCACATGAACCATAACTCTGCCACTTTTATTTTTTGAGTTATTGCCCTTTGTTAATTTTCAGTTTGAATTTTTGTCCCGGCCATAACTTCCAAATTATAAAACCTATTAATTTGGAACTTCATACACTGATAGAACCCATTATGGAGAAGTGCATTGCACATGAATCATAACTCTGCCATCTTTATTATTTGAGTTATTGCCATTGGTTAATTTTGAGTTTGAATTTTTGTAAAGACCATAACTTCCAAACTTCAAAATCCATCATCTTGAAACTTTAAAGACTAAAAGGACACATTATGAAGAAGTGCACTGCACAAGAACCATAACTCTGCCCTTCCTCCTTCTGAGTTATTTCCCTTTTCACTTTGAATTTTCGTCTGGGCCATAATTTCTAAAATATAAAAGGTATGATCTGGGACCTTCAAAGACTGATCGAACACCTTGTGGATAAAAGTAATTCACAAAATTTGTAACTTTGCCACCCTTATTTTTTTAGTTATTGCCCTTTAATATTTTTCATATGTCATGGAGAATAACTACTCTTCATTCATGGCCCATCCGTCAATGCAAGTCATTTCACTGACAAGCCCCTTCGGGCGTCTATGCGCCGCTCTGCGAAGCTCTTGTTTCAAAATGTTTTCGCAGGTTTCCTTCGTCTTGTTTGTAAAATATTATTGATGCTTGTAACGTTACATGCGCCTATTCTGAGTGTATATCTGTATAGTTCTTAATACTCTGTGACACCCTTTGAGACGTAATGCGTAATATTTCCATCTTAGGCATGTACTTTTGTGATACATGTCGAACTCTTTAACTAATTTTCATAATTCGAAAAAAGTGGTTTGAGTTAAACCATTACCACACATCACTACTTTTGACGACCCGAAAAAAGAAGACTTTAGAAAAAATTGTGGGAGAAGGAGAAAATGCTGTTAACCAGGATTTTCTCTTTACCCCACAATGTTTTCTACTCTTCACAAAACAAATTTCAAATTTTCAAACATTATTATTTTGTCGTCTGCAAATGCTTTCTATTTAGACAAACCTAAAATGTTGTCGTTTGGTAATGAGCTAAACTAATATTTTGGTCGTGAAGGTAATTTCGTCGTGTTAAATGGGAAATAACCGTGTTGTCAGAAACTGATAAAGTCGCTCAAGAACTGTGTGGTTGTCTCCCATTTCAATGTCGAATTTATTCTACTAGGGAAACCCCCTGTCGTGTTACAGAAGTTCGTTTAGAACGACCCACATATGTACGAGGGTTGTCCCAAAATGCCGTAGAATCGTTTAGAAAGTAAGCCAAACAGAACGACACAGCCTTGAAACTCCACACACAAATAGTTGCAACTCAAAAATTGAAATTTGTAACCTGCTTGGTGGAGAACAGTGTGAGAAAAGGAGAAAATGCTGGTCACCAGCATTTTCTCCTTCTCCCACAATCTTTTCTAAAGGCTTCTTTCTCAGTGTCGTCAAAACCAGAGATTGTTTGGTAAAGGGTTAGGCCTAACTCTTATTCTGATAAAGAAACAAAATTTTAAAGCTGACAGTAATATAAAGAAATGTACTGCTAGAAATACAGGCAACTTCAATTAGTATAGATATTATTGTAAATAAATAAAAAGAAACGTACTGCTAGAAAAGAAATGTACTGCTAAAACAGCGTTACAAACTTTACTACTAGTTTTCGACCGGCAACTATAAAATACAATATAATGCAAAATACATACATGTATGTAGGACGTTTTAAAAGAACTTCCGTGACAGGAAATATAAAATGCAAGATTGAAATGGGAGACAACCACACAGTCCCTGAGCGACTTTATCAGTTTCTGACGACACGGTTACGTCCCATTTAACACGACGAAATTACGTTCAGGACCAAAAGATTAAATTGACTCATTACTAAAAGGCAAAATCTTAGGTTTGTCTGAATCGAAAGCATTTGCAGACGACAAAATAACAGTGATTGGAAATTTGAAATTTGTTTTGTGAAGGGTAGAAAAAATTGTGTCATGTGACGATCTCTTATGGTTGCTTACACCAAGGTTTGGTCCTGGCCGATGCCATTGCTTTTCTGCTTTCTTTTTTAAACATCGTGCGACAAGGCAAACTCAGGAAACAAACTAATTGTTACATGACTGTTATAAGACTTCAGTACCAGTAATGTTAAAATCTGCGTAATAGACTTCCTTTTTAATCAATTAAAGGTTTACTTGCACAACACAATACTGTGTTTTAAATGACTCCCTGGAATAGAAGTCTCTACAAAATGCTTGTCACCAGCTGCTGACCAGCATTTTCTCCTTTTCCCACGATGTTTAATACCCTTTCACTGACAACTCTCGTCATTTGAGTCACATTCATTTGTAGTCTGCTAATGCTTTTCGTTTTGAAAAGTTGACAATTGTTTCGTACTTCATCTGGTTAATTATAAGTTAACCAACAAGACATCGAGGTTTTAGTCTATGCTTGTTTAATATTTATTCAACTAAGATACGTGTACCTTGGGGGATAAAGAGCAGTTTTTTAGACAAGATTTATAGACAACAGACAATACTTTATTGACTTAAACACTACAGTTTCTCGTCAAACTTTAAAGAAATAATAATGCAATGAATGTTCGACCAAAAATCAATTATGTTAAAGATAATGCAACAGCAATGATAATAGTAAAAAGACAGATCATATTGACAACTTTGACAATCGAAGCCAATAGATCTTCCTTTATGAAGAAAATAATAATAATAAACGACATTATAGGAAGAGAAACACTTAGTTAAGGATACGGTCTAATCTCTTGTAAACAAATTAAGCACCTCTGAGACATTCACTATGTCCTTGTTTAAGACAGGTGTTTGTTTACTACAGGAAAATTTCTAGACATTTGGTTTCTCTAGGAACTCGTTGTAAGCTTTCTTAACTCTTTATCAGATGAAAAAAATTTAGACTTTTCGAAGTTGAAAGTATTTGCAGACTACAAGCAATATACGGCTTGTGTGATGTAATTTGTTTTTAAACGGGAAGAAAACATTGTTGGAAAATGAGGAAATATTGATTACCAGCATTTTCTTCTTATAATGTTTTCAATAACATTTTGTTCTGGGTCGTTTAAACTTGAGACTGTTTGGGTAAAATAAATTGAGAATACATGTACCTCGAACTGAAGATCAGAAATTGTTGCCAACTTTTTTTTTAAAGATTTCTCAATTAACCATTTTCAAAATAACCTCGAGTTCTAAAGACCATGAAGTAGAAACCTTGAGAAAACATTGAAGAAAGTAGAAAATGCTGGTTACCAGCATTTTCTACTTTCCGCACAATGTTTTCTACGCTATCAACGAGCTTAGGCTGATATGTAAAACTTTCGGATTTGTGGTTGCTACATTATGCTTTTGATTTGAAGGAGAGCAACATTTTCACTTTGAAAGATTTTAAATATCTAACCTATAAAAGCAAGCACCTCTGAGACACTCTCTACATTATTGCATAAGACAGGTGACTGCTCTATACAGAGAGAATTGAACACATTTACCTGCCCTGGAAACTCAGGATAGGGTTGCTGATTAAAGGGAATTGTTTCACAGAGATGACCGCTATTATACTAGTAAGTTTTATTGTAGTGTAATGGCAAGGAGACATGCAGGAAACTATAGTATCACATCTTTTCGAAGAAGGAACCACTTGTTTAAACCGCTTTTCCATTGTTTTATCTTTATTGAAAAGGGGAAAGTTTCAGTTTAATGGTTAGGTCTATTCAATTTGAATTCGTTTAACGTCCATGCTTTCTTATAGAGTGCTACATATTTTTTCTTTGAAGTCCGCCATCCTGGAGATTCTGAACTTCCTTGACCCTCCATTGGGCGAAAAAAAGAAGAAAAGAAGTTAAAGGAACAAATAATAAAAAGAGGTGATCAAACTATAACCATTCGCAGACAATACATATACGTCGCTTAAATGATAGTGTTTAATATAAGTATGATAGAAAGCATTGTTGAAATAGAAGACAATGCTGTTTACCAGCCTGGTTTCCTCTGTTTCAAACATATCATCAAAACCTCCCTTATTTGGGATCGCAATTGATCGGAATTAGAGTAAATCGCCTCATTTGCCAGTTTTTTTTTTTTTCCTGATGAATTGTCTCTCAACTTATTTTTATAGGGCTTGAGCCTTTTACCAGAGACGGCACAGAATTTGAAGTCTGTTGTTGGACCTTCACAGTCCGCTTGTTTTGTCATGCCTACCAGTTGGAGTGTGTCCTAGTGTCTTTAATTTGTATTTTCAGCTTTCTAAATAGATCGAGTTTACATATTTGACACTGAAAGAATTAAGTAGGTCTACTGGAGAAAGTCACAGCCAACTACACGAATGAAGAATGAATTAGGTCTACTGGAGAAAGTCATTGCCAACTACACAAATCTGTTGATGTTTGAGATGTCGCCGTTATTCATGGTGAGCTCTAGTGATCGTGTTGTGTCCAGCTTCCGTCGTGCGTCGTCCGTCGTCTGTCGTCAATTTGTACCTTGTGTACGCTCTAGAGGCCACATTTTCAGTTCAATACTCAAAAACTAGGTCAAAATGATTGGCTTAATAATATCTCGGACGAGTTCGAAAATAGGTTAGGTTGGGTGAAAAACTATCTTTGTCTTGATAATATCTCATATGAGTTTGAAAATGGGTCATTCGGAAAAAAATTGCTAAAAACTAGGTCATTAGGTCAAATCTTAGAAAAACCTTGTTTATACTCAATAGGCCATATTTTCAGTTTAATACTCTGTAAAGTTATTCATAATGTTTTTCTTGATAATATCTTGTACAAGCTAGAAAATGGGTCATGTCGGGTCAATAACTAGATCACTAGGTCATATGTTAGAAAAAAACTTGTGTATGCTGTAGAGATCACACTTTCAGTCCAATACTCCTGAAAGTTGGACACAATGTTTTTCTTGTGGATACTTTGGAAGACTTCTTAAATGGATTGTGTCAAGTCAATAACTACGTCAGTAATTCAAATCTTAGAAAAACCTTATGTACTCTCCAGAAACCATATTTTTGTCTTTGTCTTGATAATATCTTCGATGAGTGTGAAAATGGGTCATGCTGGCCTAAAACTAATTCATTAGGTCAAATCTTTGAAAAACTTTGTGTACACTCTGGGATCCACATTGTTAGTGTGATACTCCTTAAAGTGAGTCAAAATGGTTTCTTGATATTATCTCGAAGCATTTTGCAAATGGGCCACGTCGGGTCAGTAACTAGGTCAGTTGATAAAATTCTTGTGTATGCCTTAGAGGCCACATTTTGTTTGTCCAGTACTCATGAAATGTCGTCAGGGTGTTTGTCTTCATATCTTACGCCAGTTTGAAAATGGGTCAAGTCGGATGAAAAACTGTGTCAAATTTTAGAAAACCTTTGTGTATACTTTAGAGTCCACAATTAAAGTTCAATGTTATTGAAACTTTGTCAAAGTGTTTGTCTTGATGACATGAATAAGTCTAGAAATAGGCTTGCGTACAAACTAAAGGCCTACTTTCCAATCCAATAATTATGAAAGCATGTTAGAAATGTTTATAATATCTCGAAAGAAGTTTAAAATGGATCCTATGTGGCCAAAAGGCTCAGGTGAGCGACTTCAGGTAAATTATGGCCCTCTTGTTTTTTTGGTTACATATTTCTGACTAGCTTTTGATCGTATTCGCTATTATTCTCTCCAAGTGTTATAATTTCCAGTTCGGCATTTGGATTGTGCAAAGTTAGGCAATTACTTTTTTCTATGGCCCCACACGTAAGTAAACGTAAAAATGAATATTGATCTGAAATTGATTGAATTATGAAAAACACGCCATTATTTTAAAGCGACGGTCTTTAAGTTGCAGGAAAAAGAGTTTCGTTTAAAATCAGGACAATACTATTATTTTTTTAACAAAATTATTCTAGACTTTGTATTAAAGTTGCCTGCTGATTTAAAGGTGGCCCTTCAGATTTTGGGACAAAAATTTAACAAAAATACCAAAAAATAATCCTTATACTCCCAAAGCCTTATAATTTTGATTCATAAAACCCAAGTAGTCGAAAACTATCCAACAACAATAGAAATTAGAGATTTACTACAGCCCAGGTCAACAGTGAAGGGAAACACAGTCTATTTTTACATCACCACTTCGCTCATTTACATACCAGAAAAATACAGACAAAGCTTCAAACATAGCGTTAAAAGTTTTCTAAGATATTATGGAAAATAATTACATGTTTGTTATATTATGGAATTTAAGATTCATTAGTCACGTGCTACTCACTTAACCTTCCCACAATGCATATTTTATTTTTGGCGGGAAATCTAAAAATAGCTTAAGAAGCTACGTAGCCTTTTAACCCATTACCAAACGACAATATTCTAGACAACTCCAAATTGAAAGCATTTGCAGACAACAAAATAAAAGTGACTGAAAATTTGAAATTTGTTTTGTGAAGGATAGAAAATATTGTGGGAAAAGGAGAAAATGCTGGTTACCAGCATTTTCTCCTTTTCCCACCATGTTTTCTAAAGGCTTCTTTCTCAGGGGTGTCAAAAGTACGGATTGTACGGAATATCACAAAAAAAAAACCTTTTTTTTTACTTTTATGATCCTTAATTACTGATGAATTGAATTGTTTTTTTTATATAAATTCCAGTGATATATATATTTTCTAATTTGGTGTGAAATGAAAAATCTAAATACCCACCTTTAAATTAAAAACTGGTCTTTAGATTGACTGAATCAATGGCCCATCTCAAAACACTTCGTACAAAACATTCTCCAGATTGCCTATAACAGGAGATAGTTCTTGTTTCTGATGCTGTATACTTTCAAAGATGGATCCTTTAAAGACGTTTTGTCAATTTCTTCCATAGGAGTTACTCTTGTAGCAATAAACGTTGAAAAGATCGACTAAGTTCATATTGCGACAACCCCTGAATGTTTAACACCGCAAACTATTTACCACAGTTAGGTAGTTTAATACAAAATATGTGGACGATCACTTCCTGGTTCAAATTTCAAACAACAAATCGCGCTTTGTTCGGTAGATAAACTTATATTCATTCGTCCCACCTATCCCTTTCATTTCTGTTGGCAATTAGCATAGCTATTGTGACCGCCGTTCAACAAGTTCAGATTGCACCTAAATCGCAGTATGAGTTAGTACTTACACCATAGGTAACTTCTACGTCACAGACATAGTCTACTTTATGAATGTCTTTTCTCATGTGGTACAATTGTTGTTTTAGCCATGGACAACAAACGATTCATAAGAAATATAGTTCTCTATCCCACTGATTTCAAGTTTGGTAACCAAGACGACAGTTCTGCTACAAAGCGTTATCTTGCATCACATGAAAACTGACATTCGGACATTTCCGTAAGGTGTAGTCTCAGATCAGTCTGCGCAATCCGCGTGGGATAATCAAAGATGACTATTTACAACTCCATTTGAATTTGTTTTTCAGTAAACTTGTGCAAAAAATACATATATTCAGAAATGTTGTTTCGGATTAGCAGGTGTAATGCAGAGAAATGACCCCCATTACAAAATGACCCACGGTCATTTTCTCAACGTAGAGGAATGACCCATGGGTCATTTCTCTACGTCGAGAAATGACCTGTGGGTCATTTCTCGACGCAGAATAATGATCCGGGTCATTTTTCTACGAAGAGAAGTGACCCATGGGTCATTCCTCTACGTCAAGAAATGACCTGTGGGTCATTTTGTAATGGGGGTCATTCCTCTGCATTACACCGGCGCGGACTGCACAGGCTAATGCGAGACGACACCTTAAACAAATTTCCGAATGCCCATTTTTGGATGTTGCAGGCCAATCATGAGATTAAGTAAGTCATCGTATTTTAGTAATAAACTGTTTTTTGTCCGGAATGAATTTGTGTGTCGTTATATTTAAATCAGTCATCCTATTTGAGTAAAGCGTTTGCATTTTACAATATCAAATTCTCACATGAAATCAACAGTTTCCTATATTTACTTAACCCTTTACCAGCCGACAAAATTTTGGTCTTGTTCAAATTGTAAGCATTAGCAGACGACAATATCACTGTGGCTCAAATGGTGCAGATTTTCTGTAATAGTGTAGAAAACATGGTGGAAAAACGAGAAAATGCTGAAAGAGTGAGCGTCAGAGAGACAGAAAGAAAGAAAGAGAGAGGGGATGCGAGAGAGAAATAGATTTTTTGTCTTCAAACTGTTTGCCATATTATATCAAATCATAGGACGATAATTACACAAATGCGTTTTTTTTTTGGGGGGGGGGGGGAGAGAGGGGGGAATGCCGATCCGCGGTTATTCCGTCGGTAAAATACCAGGTTTGATTGAGAACAGGAGGTCAATGGTTCCACCCCTGTTGGCTAATTTATTTCCGAGGATTGATGATAGTTATTGGGACAGGATTCATTCTTCTCTCACCGCCGACAAGTGCTTAATTCGACTTTAGTTATATGGGAAAACAGACGGTGGCTTTGAAAGAGTATGGTGCGGATTACTGACAAAAGCATTGATATGTGCACTGGTCGCCGTGGATTAAATGGAATAATGTTTAAAACAACGTTAAACACCACAGACACGATTAATCTTTTGGTTCAGGCTAAAACATTTTGTCTTTCAATCAGATAACGTTAAATTTGCAATTTCAATGTGAATCAAAACAATCGTACGTCAATATTAGGTCAATAGCTCTATTCAACTTGCAGACAAACAAGTGCAAGATCACCGACTGATTTAATTCTTAATTAGTTTAATTGAATTCGTATGTCCTCTGCTTGTCCTCTAAAAAGTCGTTCACCATTCACATAAATATACATAAGATTGAGAGAAAAGATGACAAACAAAGCCTTAAAACTGTTACATTTTTTGAAGCTCTAATGAAAAATGACACATTTTGGTCCCATTAGTTTCAAAATTAAAAAGGCTTTATATTGCCAGAGTCGGATGCTCAGAGTGGAGAACCTAAAAAAAAAGGAAATCTTTCTTTTGTTTTCCTCAAATACAGTTTAACAATGTTATAAATCACTCATACAATTAACAGGTGTCTAAAACATTGAACATCGGTGTTTCTAGTAATGTTTTCTGATATTTTTGGATATTTTCTTTTAAATGATGTATATGTCATAATAGATGATGTATTAAATCAGTTTGCATTTGTTGCCATTGTCGGTAGCACTGAAACATTGATGACAGAATGTAATTGCCGTAATTGTAGTTCAAAAACTTTCAAAGGAATAGTTTCCGTCTTCCCAGAACAAACCGAATAACAAAAAAAGGTTCTTTGAATATATTTCAATACTTTTCCATTCAAGTTCTGCGGAAACAATCTCCAATCGGTTAAAAAAGAACACCCAGACAACCAAGACAATAGTTTGTCAAATGCCAAATTTTGTGCAGTTTGACATTCCATGTGTTTATCTTTATCCTGCAAAATGTATCCACAAAGAAAGTCAAGATGAAGTTCAGCTGAACTATAAAGTTAGATTTTAGATTTTCAGACAGTTTAAGCCATCGGACGTAAACTTGTACATACTAATACTTAATGGTTGACGTCGTTAATTATTTCAGTTTGTTCTCTGAACATCTGATTTGTCAGTCTTTCATTTTGTTTTTCGGAGTTATAGAGACAATGTAGATCAAAATATAAACTTAGTCAAGGTGGTTCAGAGATGACCTTGCTCAACAAAACTTCTAAACAGTTATAGGGTTCACGTTTTAGTACAATTTGTTTTAGAATTAGTTAAATAGCTCTTTGTCTCTTTTGTTTTCAAATACAAAGATACAAAGATAAAGGTATAACAATGACCCGAAATATATCGGTGACTGATATTTTACAAATACTCTTAAGGAGCAAGGTAGAACTTGGTCTATTTGGTCGACGGCACAGATCAAGATCAGACAAAATGTACGGGTAGTCTAGTTTTAAATCTCCCCATTTTGTAAAACGTCTTAAATCGCAATATCCATGCGGCATTACTTTATATAATTAATTCCTGCAAACTGGGTTGTCACGTGTCTAGAGACAATAAGTAGACGGATACAGACAGGATTATTAACATCTTTGCTATAAATAATATACCTAGAGATACAGTGTAGCCACAATTCCAGATTGTTTCTGTGAACAAGCTCAGTGTGTAGGACTTGTGAACAGGGTGTTGGTAGTACAAATACCCAGCTCGACCAATTTCTCTCCGAGAATTGATGCAAGCCATTCCTTTCTCATCAGATCTTATGGTTTCGGTAATAGTTATGTGGGAAAGCCAGCTATTGTCTTGTTAGAAATATATGAGCAACGCCCTGTGAAAAGGGGGCTTCATTGATCTGCGAAAATTATCGACCCAGGTCAGCCTGCGCAATACGCACAGGTTGACCTGGGCCGAAACTTTTCGCTATTGGTCAGTTTTGGGCATGTCCAAGGACCAGTCTACCTCATGAATGAATCGATTGTTAAAATTATGGCTGTTATAGATCCATAAGTTTGTGATGGTTTGCTTGGTATGATGGATTACGGAGATACATCAAGCCCCCTTTTACCAGAGCATGGCTAATATACAAGCAAATACAGGATGACGTCTTAAAAAGTCGTTTGAAGCTTTACAGCGCCAGTGTAATGCAAAGAAATGACCCTCCCCTGCAAAATGACCTGGGTCATTTTTCTTCGTAGAGAAATGACGCCAGAAGTCAATTCACTACGTACAGAAATGACCCAGGTCATTATTCTACGTAGAGAAATGAACCTCTGGGGTCATTTCTCTACGAAAAATAATGACCGGGGTCATTTCTCTACGAAGAATAATGACCCGGGTCATTCCTCTACGTAGAGAAATGGCCCATGGGTCATTTTGTAGGGGAGGCGTCATTTCTCTGCATTATACCGGTCATTGTTTTGCGTTTGGTCCATTTGGTTGTTTGTTTTGATAAACATATGTATGCTTTCCTGGGATCTTATTTACTGTTTCTTCGCACAATACTCTACCTCAGTCACTGGCTGCTTTCCATCAAAGCAATTATCAGAACAACGGTAGCAGTGAGAGGCTATCTTGTTACAATGACAATCATAAATCCTCGGAGACTGAACATTGCACAAAGTTTGGCATTCGAATAATAAGCTGATGAGAGGCAATGATTAAATAAATATTACATTATCAGATACAATATTGCAAAGTATTTCACGCCATACTTGGTAGACATTTCTCTGGTTAGAGGTTAGAGTCAGAGGGACTGAACCGCCTACTCGCATAAAATATATGCATGGTCACATCTGCCTTTCCTATCTTTGGAATGGGCATCGTCTGTTGCATACTTGTACCTAAGCAAATTACTGTTTGTGTATTTAATGTCATCACAGGTTTCTCTACATAGGCGACGCCTCCAGAGTTGTTAGTCATGTTATGGAGGACAGTGTAAGATACAGGACAAAGCCCGCCCGGACTTGCACGTTACGTCTAGTTCTTAAACGTGCACGGGTTATAGCAATGTCAAAATGGATTTAGGTTTAATGTCTCATCTGAATTACTATAGCATTATTTTAGCTGGCCAGTTGTAGGAATCGAACCCACACCCTCAGGTATTACAAGCTTTGACACATACATAACTAACACACATACAAGTCTAACACACATACAAGTCTAACGCCCCACCGCTTGAGTTATTCTAGCTGCCTAAAGCCGTCACTATGTTCTTCGTTTCAATATTCTTCAGGAAGAATTTGCAGACGACCAGGTTTTGTGTGTATTGGTCTGAAATAACTTAAGATCTTTTTTTTTTTTGTTCAGAGCAAACATTCAAAATCGGCATTTCAATAATACAAATTATACACGTAGTGGGTATTTTACCCTAACAAGAAAAAGACAAATTGCTGGTTAAGACCAGACTGCACACAACTTTTCAAGTGTGGTTACATTAGCCAACATTTCTCGCCAAATTAAAAACAGAGAAACACACAAAAAAAGAACTTTATCATATTTTGTATAACGTTAAAAAAATATCTGTTTCATTTATTTAGCCTTAAACATTTAGACCCCTTGTCTTCCATGGAGGTATTTAGAGTTACTCACGTTTTATGAGACACGTGATTTTGACACATAGATTTTGATACCTTTGTTTCTCACATACCAGTAGGATCAAACCATCGCTGTATGCTTTAACATACAAATTCAAAACATCAGTAGATTATGAATTCTAAGTTGTACAAATAAGCTTCAGCTCTTTGCTATGGTACAAACATTGTCGGAAAAGAAAATACTACTCACCAGCATTTTCCCACAATGTTGTCAAAAACCTTCTTTTCTTGGGTCGTGGAAACCCGGGATTGTTACGTAGGGGTACATTTGTTAAGTATTAGGTAAAGGATAGATGTTTAAGATGTGAAAGTTTAAGGTACCGTTATAAATGTTTATGAAGCTATGCACGTAGTTTGAATACAGTGTTGAGCAAGGCGAATGCAATGCTTAATAATATTAAACGACTTACAGCATTCGGTTAATCAATATGATACAATGCACATCAAAATGTTACACAATGACATATAGGTTAGATATAGATGTAGTAATCGAGGTGTCTTGGGATCGAGCCCCAGCGAGGCCAAACAGTTTTCGAAGATCTATGATAATCCTTGGGACACACGTGCATGCCTCTTTTATTACTGTCAAACACTGTTTGTACGATGGTTATATAGGATAGCAGCAACTTACATTTAAAAAGTGCCGTGAAAAGTATTTAACAAAGAAATACCGCAAGCACATCAATAGGGTCACTAGAAATTTTGATCGTACGAATCTTTGGACGATTTTTGAAAATAGGCAAGGCTTAACATTATCCATCACAGATGCCTTACCTTAAAGTTAAGATTTAAGCTAAAATGTAAGGGTAGTTTTACTCTTTTGATACAGATTACATTCAATACAAGTACGAATAAGGAATACTATAGTTTTTTGCAAATATATTATCTGTCTATTAGAACTTTGTGAAAAAAAAAAGTTGTAAAAAGGTGATTAAACACTCTATCGGAAAATAACAAGGTTCAAAAAGACAATTTCTTCTTTCTGACGTTTTCGTGTACCTTGATACTTTGACGGCATAAACTTCCAGTATATAACATAGAGGGCATCAGAGTTACACATTTAATACTCAAAGGCTGTTTGAATGTATTTGATTTCCTATATGGGTTAGTGAATACAATGTTCAAGTGATAATCCTGTAGTCAAAAAATATAGGCCATCGGCCCATGATATGCAAGCACATTTACAAGATATTCCCTCACAAGATTTTACTTGTTAGTAATTATTTAAACCGAGACGTTATCAGTTTGGCACAGAGAAATTTTGTGTTATCCAAGTTGAAAGCACGTGCTGCAGATAGATCAACGGCACAATGTTTCTATAATAGTAGAAAACATTGATTGAAAAGAGAAAATGTCCGTTCTGGGCATTTTATCGTTTTCCTACAATGCTCTCACCGCTTGCATTTCTTAAAATATTTTTTTTCTTTCAAAAACATATGCCACCGACCAAAGATAAAAACAACATTGTAAGACATTACCTTACTAGTACCAGCCCGGGTGGCTCAGTGGTGAGAGTGTCGGACTCAAGACCTGGTGGTTGTAAGTTCGATGATTGGTTTAGGCGAACTTTCTTTTCGGTGTATTTTCGCCTCTCACCTCTGCATGAAGTATGTAATGGTTAGAGCACAAAAAAGAGAATTCTTCGAGAAAATAAAAGCGAAGGCGCTCTGCGCCGTAGCTTTTATTTTCTCGAAGAATTCTCTTTTTGTGCTCTAACCAACTTAGTGATCGACTGGGGTTTTATATAAATCATTTTATACAGACTGCATTCTCTATAAAGTTTGTCCTAGATATTATGCAAAGACATGCCTTCATTACCGCATGACCCTATAAACACGCCCACATGACATAAGTATATCAAGAAACATGACTTTCGTCAAATTTCATTGTTTTGTTTTATTGTAAAGACACGCCCGAAACACGAGAAAACAGCACTATCACGTGGATTTCCTCAGTACCCTCATGTTATGCGTGTCTCCAAGCCAAACTTTTGCGAAAGAAAAGTGCACAGCTTTGCTGTCTTTACAATGGCGGAAGCCAAACCACATTTTGACCTTTTCTTAGGAAATGACTTAGACGAAATTTGCAAGGATATATCATGTACGCAATTGTTGCAATTGCTCACACAAGAACACGTAAAAACAGGTAACTGATATGATTTATGATTGCAGTCCTTCTTTTCTTTTTTTCAAATAATACAAGTTCGTATGTTTATCAATAGATTTCGTTCTTTAGGGTACATGCAAAACACTATTAATTTTAGTATATGTTGATTTTTCAATGTCAACAATTTAGGTATCACAAATATATCCACTTTTCATTTATAAATGCGTTGTCCTTGGATATATAAGATAATCTAGATATGACATTTGTAAACAATCTACCATCTCAATTGTTATCACATGAGGTCGACATTTTAAGAGATTGAATGATTGGTTAATTTATTGATGATTGTTATTTTACACCGCTTCTGTTTCCTGGCTTTTTCACACCTGTACTGACACAACTTTCTTTCCAAAGCCACTGTCTAATTTTCTCACATGCATGAGAGGTGAGATGCAAAAGTTTACCGGAAAGAGAGTTCGGCGCAACCAGGTATCGAACCCGTAACCTCCAGGTTACGAGTCAGATATACTAACCATTATACGTGGCTGGGCTGCTTTTAATATGCTAGAACCGGGCTTAAGTTTTGGCATCTTGTAAAGAGTGCATAGCAAGCATTTTAGGACTTTCCTTTAAACCTGTACTTGCTAAATACTATCTTTTTTAGGGTTATTTTTAAAAGAAAACAAAAGGACAAGTTGAACTTTTCTAAAAACTAATCAGTTGGCTCTTGCTGTAGATAATCTTTTTTACTTTCTAGATTTTCAAATGTCATTTCTTTTTGTCAAATTTTTGTCATGATACAGAACGAACAACGTGCAATCAATCCATAAATTTTAACATTGCGCTGTTTAGCACAATGTTTCAATTCATGATCAGACTACACCTTCTCTGCAGATTGATCGTTAAAGTACGCAAAAGCTACTTGGGTCGTCCATTTGGGTCTAAAATTTATTGGGGGTAAAAATATGGAGAAGAAAAATCAGATTTTGTTTTATTACTCAATTCCTCTAATGCAATTTCCCCTTTTTCTGCAATATTTTCTACAATCAAACTTTCACCGATAACATACAGGATTACTTGGTAAAGGGTTTAGGTTGTGTTGTAACAAGTTTCAAATCGTGCTTTAAATGGTTGGGAGGAGCATGAATTAATTTTACGTAGATGTGGGAGGAGCCAGTAGAATTCATACGTGCGGAACGGCTGTCTTTATTTCAAGCAGACAAAATTTTATGGACTTTTAGAGGTAGAAAATTTCCACAAATACTCTTCTCTGATTGGACAAAAAATTAGGTTGATCACTAAGTTAGAAAAGTAGTCGGTGGCTTTAGAAAGAAACTTGTGTTAGTACTGGTGTCAGAAGCCAGCAAACACACGTGCGTCATCAACCGCCATGATATGAATTTAGATGTTAAAGTGGCGTTAAAGGTAGGTATCTAGAATTTTCACATCCCACCAAATTAAAAGAAATTATATCACTGAAATTTATATGAAAAAACAATGCAAATCAATAATTAAGAATCATAAAATTACAAAAAATAAATATTGATGGTATTCCCTTAAAGGGCTTCGTAGCCTATTAAGCTATTTTTAGATTTCCTGCCAAAAAAAAAAAAAAAGCATTGTGGGAATGTTAAGTGACTGGCGCGTGACTAATGACGATGAAATTCCATAACATAACAAATATGTAATTATTTTCTATAATGTTTTCTTCCGATGCTATGTTTGAAGTTTACTCTGTATATTTCAGGTTTGTAAATGAGCGAGTTGCCCATGTAAAAATAGACCGTGTTTCCCGTCGGTGCCGACCTGGGCTGTAATAAATCTCTAATTTCTCTTGGTGTGGGATGGTTTTCAACTACTGTGATTCTATAAATGACAATTATAAGGCTTTTGGAGTATAAGGATGATCCTTTAGCTCACCTAAGCAAGAAGTGCTCGTGGTGAGCTTTTGTGATCGCCCAATGTGCGCCGTCCGTCGTCCGTCGTGCGTGGTGCGTGGTGCGTCATGCGTCGTCCACGATTTCCTTAAACATCTTCTCCTCCTAAACCACTGGGCCAATCTTGATGAAACTTGGCAGGGATGTTCCTTGGGTGAAGCTCTACCACAGTCATTTTAAAAAAGATTGAATTCCACCCATAACTCGGGTTGCCATGCAACCAAAAGGAAAAAAATGGCAAAATCTTTAAAAATCTTCTCCTCTGAAAGTAGAAGGCGTAGAGTTTTAATATTTGGTATGTAGCATCTCCTAGTAGACCTCTACTAAGACTGTTCATATGATGCCCCTGGGGTCAAAACTGACCCCGCCCTGCTGGTCACAAGTTTGAAACATAGGAACAAAGAAGGAAAACTTTAAAATTCTTCTTCTCTGAAACTAGAAGGTGCAAGGTTTTGATATTTGGTATATAGCATCTCCAAGTTCACTTCTACCAAGATTATTCATATGATGTCCCTGAGGTCAAAACTGTCCACGCCCCCAGGGTCACAATTTTGAAACATAGAAATAAAGAAGGAAAACTTTAAAATTATTCTTCTCTGAAACTAGAAGATGTAGAGCTTTGATACATGTATTTGGTAAGTAGGATCTCCTAGTTGAGTTCTACAATATTTATTCATATGATGTCCCTGGGGTCAAAACTTGCCCTGCCCCCTGGGTCACAGTTTCGAAACAGGAACAAAGAAGGAAAACTTTAAAAATCTTCTCCTCTTAAAATGGAAGGGGTAGAGCTTTGATATTTGGTATGTAGCATCTCCTAGTAGACCTCTACCAAGTTTGTTCATATGATGCCCCAGGGGTCCAAACTGGCTCTGCCACGTGGGTCACAAGTTTGAACACAGGAACAAAGAAGGAAAATATTAAAACTCTTCTTCTTTGAAATTGGAAGGCTTAGGAGCTTTGATATTTTGTATGAAGCATCTCCTAGTAAACCTCTTCCAAGTTTGTTTATATGATGTCCCTGGGGTCAAAACTAACTCGGCCCCAGGGGTCACAATTTTGAACATGGGAAAAAAAGGAAAACTTTAAAATTCTTCTTCTTTGATACCAGAAGGTGCTGAGCTTTGATATTTGGTATAAAGCATCTCCTAGTGCCCAGAGGGTCACAAGTTTAAACATAGGAACTAAAAAGGAAACATTTAATTTTTTTCTTCTCTGAAATTAGAAGGTGTAGAGTTTTGATATTTGGTACGTAGCATCTACTAGTAGACCTCTACCAAGTTTGTTCATAAGATGCCCCAGGGGTCAAAACTGGCTCCGCCCAGGGGGTCACAAATTCTAAACATAGGAACAAACAAGGAAAACTTTAAAATTCTTCTGAGAGCTTTGATATTTGGTATGTTGTGAACTTGTTCTAAGTTTGTTAGTCCTCCCGAGCACATCATGTTCAGTGAGGTCAAAATTGAGTCACCTTGGGTCATAAACTAGGTAACTATGTTAAATTAAAGAAATACCATTTGGGCACTGTAGAGGCCACATTTTCTTGCTCAACTGACTTGAAAATTAGTCAGAATGTTTGTCTTGATAAAATCGCACATGAGACTGCATTTAGTGCTTGTCTTGAATATAACTTTGTCATCTCAAGTCATCACCACTTCAAACTTGGTATGCATGTTTGTTGCAATATCATTGGGTACTGTGTGCAAGAATAATAACTCTACCTAGCTCGGATTTTGAGTATTTACACTTTGATATTTATTTTTACAGTATTTCTTGCTTGTCCAGAATGGAACTTTGAAGTCTCATGTCAAATTGACTTGAGACTTGGTGAACATGTTTGTTGTATCGCCTGCCCTTTGCAACTATTATATCTCCTTGACAACTGCCGGTGAGATGGGCATATGTTGCAACAATTTGCCACTCTTGTTTCATTATCATTTGGCCTTGAACCTCAATATTTGGTATTGATCTTCATTGTAGACGTTTAATGCTCAGTACTCAGGTGAGCGATATAGGACCATCATGGTCCTCTTATTTTCGCATTCTTGTAAAATTTTTGTCTCAAAATCTGAAGGGCCACCTTTAAACCCAAATGCAACCAACCAACCTTACCAGTACATTGCCCTGTACAGTTATTTATACCTTAACAATTAACACTGTATAGAATCCAAAAATTCTAGCCTTGTCCAGAATGAGAGCGTATGTACACGAGTCAACTGTGGCACATTTGGCTGGGTCTATTCTTCAAGAGTAGAAGACATTAATTGAAAAGGAGGAAATGCTTTTGGCGTGTATGTACTCCATTTCCCGCATTGCTTCAGGTGCTTACGACTCGTCACGTTGAAAATGTCTATTCTTAAATATCTTGACAAATAAGTCAATGAAACTTTTCAAGCCCATTGTAAAAACCCAATAAAATATTTTGAGATATAAGTCAATGAAACGTTTTGAGCTTATAGTAAAAACCAAAATTTTACTGTATAAAAGGAATGTCTTGTAGTAAAGTATTTCCTTAGGAGACAGCGTAGATCAAAGACCAGACTGCGTTTTTTGCATTCCAATCTTGATCTACAATGTTTCCCAAAACGTCCCTGAGACGTTCTTAAATGTGGGTTTTTAGAATTTTTACATCTCGCCCAATTAATATATATATATATATATATATATATATATCACTGAAATTTATATGAAAAAATAATACAAATCATCAATAATTAAGACCCATAAAATTAAAAAAAAAACATTTTGGTGGTGTTTCCTTAAAAGGCTACGTAGCCTCTTAAGGTATTTTTACATTTCACGCCAAAAATCAATAAAGCATTGAGGGAATGTCAAGCGACTGGCACGTGACTAATAACGCTTAAATTCCATTACATAACAAACATGTAATAATCAGTTTCCATTATGTCTTCTTCGGAGGCCATGTCTGTGTATTCCTGTATGTAAATGAGAGAATTGATCTTTTTTCATGCTTTCCGGTAGGACATCGTGAAATAGCAGTGAAAATATTTTTCGATCTTACACTGGTACTACCAGTAAAAATATCGATTTTCATGTCCTTGTTGCTTAGGTAAATTGCGCGTGCCTGACAACCAGATCGGAAATATGACGTCATTTACCTTAGATTTCTTGCGCATGACGTAATATTGTAATGCGTTGCTATGCGGGAGGGGTACGCCACAGGGAATAACGAAAAAGAACTGTGCTGGATTTTGATAAAACTCCTCCCAGAATATTTGTTGTTCTTTTTTTCAGTGAAAGATCGAAACTTATTCATCTCGTGAACACTATCGGTAATATTTTCACTCGTGGCTGCGCCACTCGTCAAAATATTACCGATGGTGTCCACTCGATGAAATAAATTTCAAACTTTCACCGAAAAATGTAATAAAAGATATTAGATGCTGGGGTAATTGAAACGTAGCATTAATCGCCATACATATAGGAACAAATAGACAAGCTAGGGCCTGTCGAGTAAACATGAGCATAATGATTTTGACCAATCCTAAATTACAAACCAGTCATTGAGCTTTATCAATACAAAGAAAAACATAAAATGCCGAGGCAATCAGTTACACCGAAAATGAAGCGAATTAGAGCTACTATGTCAACACAAAAAGGGCGTTTGAACGTTTTAACATGCCTGTAGGTTCAAGGGTAACAACCTACGTCACAGGAAGTGATATCGGACCTGCGCATTTTCGTAACTATATTGAAAAGTAAGTACGATATGAAGATAGAATGAGGCTAGCTTGGGTAGATACAAACGGACTACATAGACTCTCATGTATTTATCAAAGACATTAGATGAATACATTTAATATTCTGATGTTTTAGACAGGAAGCAGATGTCTATATGCACAAACACTTTGACCAAATATCAAAAAGTGATTGGGTTTAATAGTTGGTCGAAGTCTATTCCATTATTATAAGAAGTTAACAAAAGCTTTGACAAAAAACAAAGTCCCTATGCATTGTATGCTTTGATGGTCTAAAGACTTTTTTCAGATCATTTAATGGAACGATTACAAAAAATAAAACAGTCTTACCAAACACGCACATTGACTTTATAACAAGGGTCCGATATCACTACCTGTGACGTCACACTGACGTAGGTTGTGAGGGGTGTAGGTTGTTATATTACAGTAAATAAGTGTCATAGTAGATTTGAAATTACTTTGATGTTCAAGTTTTGGACTGTGAAACATCAGCTCATAGTGGGCAAAGGTCAGCAATACACTTTAACTATCTAAGGAAGAGGCAAGCTAAACACAAAGGATAAAACTGTATTTGATGTCATTTACGTATTTGAAATGCAAGATTAGTTGGTATATCTAAAATAAATGCTAATTACAGAACATGTACGTATCGCTGGTCACACAGAATATTGATAAAGTTAGGGCGAACATTTTCATTTACAAAGAAAATATGGCTGCTTTATTCAATATATTGTTAAATAATCTGTATAGCATCTTTACTCATTAACCAGAGACAAATATCATTCAAAATTCAGAGATGCTATGACGTCAAGCTTCTGTTTCCAAGCTTCTCGGCGACAAAGGCCTAGGCTCAGTACCAGAATGCTTTGACTTGTTACAAATATAGTACCACTCTCTTGCACTACGGATCATTCCCATTCGCCTCTGTTGTTGGTTCAGAAAGTAATCTGTCATATATTTTCGTCACATGACCATAACTCAAAATGGCGACACAAACGCCAGTAAAAAAAAGACCAATACATTGTTTTGTGTGCTATTCAAACAGCATAAGGCCAATCATATATTGTGTCAGACTTAGTTCGTTTCCGAAGTTCTAGGTATATCAACAAAAAAATTGTCATCATTCATGGGCGCAGCCATTTCATTTACAATTGGTGTAAGACTCTTATCAGAAAAGAAGCTTGAAAAATAGTTCCATACAGGAAAATTCATCAATCTCTGAGCAGAGTTGTCGTTCGTTACCTCACATACATCTGCGATGGGCTAAATGACAAGAATCTTGTCAAACCAAGGAAAAGATGTTTTGTTACTGTTTAACTGTTTCATATGTAAAATTGTAAGTTAGACAAAGGATATATGATTCTGGATACATTATAGGTGCGTTCAAACTAATGAATTTACCTGTATAAAATGGAACTATTTGTTTCGAGCCTCTTCACTTTTAAGAATCTTACGCCGATTTTAACAAAAATGGCTGCGCCCATGAATGATGACAACTGATTTGACACACCGCTGGATCTAAGTTTGTACGATTAAAAATCAAGTTATCGTCCTTTAAAGATATTTATGCTTTTCAGAAAATCCCTCTTTTGTTCATTTCCTATCACTAAGTCTTATTGGTCCCATGCTGTTTAAACAGCACACGAAACAATCGATATTGGTCTTTCTTTCACAGGCGTTTGTGTAGCCATTTCGAGTTATGGTCATGTGACAAAAAAATGACGTAAGGACGGACTACTTTCTGAGCCCACTACAGAGGTTAATGTAATGATCCGGAGTGCAAGAGAGTGGTAAATTCATCAGTTTGAATGCACCTATAATGTATCCGGAATCGTATTTACTTTGTCTAATTTATTATATTACACATGAAACAGTTAAACATTAACAAAACACGTTTTCCTCGGTTTGACAAGATTCTTGTCATTTAGCCCATTGCAGAGATGTATGGTTAGAGTAACGAACGACAACTCTGCTCGGAGACTGATATAGTACGGGTTATGATAGACAATATGGCTTGCAGTACGCGATAAAGGGCATTCAGACATATGTGTATAGTGTAAACCGGATCAGCCTGCACAGTCCGCGCAGGCTCATCCGATACGGCACTTTACGACGATATAAGTCTTTGTTCTTAGTAGACTTGCTCAAAGCAGAAAATAACATATAAAAACGGAGAGTGCCGTGAGAGTATCCGCACTGACTGGACAGGCTGATCTGAGACTACACTTTTCGCAAATGTCCGAATACTCCTTTTCGAGTGCTGCACGCCATATCTCGTTCACTCAGGTAATCAATATCTGTTATTCAAGGTGATCGATTAATTGACTTCGTCCTCTACCTGTAAAATTTTAGCTTGTTTATACAAAAATTTGAACTTAAAAGAATGTAAATAAAAGACCCATCTTCCTTGTTATCTGTTTAGTATTGCATTAATTGATATAGGTGACAAAGGTTCAGGCTGTAGTATTGAAAGTTAAAAAACTACATGGAGGACACCCAGGTATATTTTCTACAGATTTTTGTATGAAGTAAGTAAAGTTAAGTATTTGTTCCGTAAAATGAACCCTAGCATAAAAATCCAAAAAAATATTTGATCTGAATATCTAATATCTAGTATCGAGTCGTATTTAGGAACAGGTAGATCTTTCTGATCATTTTTTTTTTTTTTTGGAAGGGTAGAAATCATTGTGGGAAAAGGAGAAAATGCTGGTTACCAGCATTTTCTCCTTTTCCCACAATGTTTTCTAAAGGCTTCTTTCTCATGGTCGTCAAAATAGGGATTGTTTGGTAATGGGTAAAGGTTGATATCGTTATATGTTAAAACTTGTTTTTCTAAAGTTTGCTTTATCACCACTACACCTTTTTTTATTTAGAGAGATCTTTAATATATTGTAGACAAGAACATAACATTAGTGAAGGTAACTGAGAAAGGAGTCCCGTTTCAAATCTTCTAATTACGGCCTATAACTCTTTCTGAAACTACAAAACTTTGGACTAGTCCAGATTCAAAGTTCTTCACGACAAATAAAATGTGGCTCAAACGGTTCACATTGTTTTTGAAAGAAAAGGAATAAATTGTAGAGCAAGGAGAAAATGCTTCTTACCAGCATTTTTTTTTCTTTTCCCACAATGGCTTCAAAAGCATTCTTCCAAAGGGTCCTTAAAACTTGAAATTGTGTGTGAAGGGTAAAGAAATAATTTGATAGATTTCAACCTGTAGACTTCTAAATAGACGACATACACTTTAGACATCATTAAACAGGGATCAGACATTGTACCTTCAAACATTTGTCAAAATATCTTCAGTAGACAATGTAAATCAGAGATCAGTCTACATATTTTTTGTAGTCTTATGCTAGTCTACAATGTCCAGAAAAGTGTTGTAATTCGGGCTTTGTAGCAGAAAGGTTGAAGCTTTTGTACCAATTGTTCCCCAAATAGCTAAATAGCTCATTGTCTCTTTTGTTTTAAAATACAAAAGTCCACAGTTGAATGTATAACAATGACCTAAAACGTATCGGTTGGTGATATTGTACAAAAGAAAACCTTTACCGTAGGAACTAGAACTTTAAGTTGGTCTTGTCGAGAGAGATCAAGATCGGACTGTGAGACATATCTTTACAACCAGACAGAGAAAAAACCCTGTTAAAACTTGATAGTATGTAGTATTAAGTCGGCTGTGTAAATGTACATAAATTATAAGTCTATAACGTGTTGGGATATAGAAGTTAAATGGATTTGTCTTCCATTGAACACTTTTCCTTGTAAAAAAATGATATTAAAATTTTAAGCCGATAAAAAAACCCCAAATGAACTCTATTTCTTTCTCAAAGTTATTTCGGTGTGGAAATATGTCCTTATCGGACAGTGTAGATCCAAGATCAGACTGCACGTTCTGTGCAGTCTGATCTTGATCTACAATGTCCGCAAAAGGTCAGTGAGTCGGGCTTAGCTGTTTAAAGGTTAAACTCAGAAACAACTAAAGTGATGTATTGGATTGCCTAGAACATGAAATACAATTTCTATCCGCCGTAACCTGTGCAACTTTGCAACTTTGCAACTCGCAGGGACAACATTTGACTTGGAGATACAAAACGGTTTATAGTTTCATGAAATAAAGATAAAATTGGTTAAAATGTGTCTTGAAAGGAAGGACAGTCTATTGTTAAGTCTCAGCCAATTTGTGAATTGTATTAATTCTTTACCAAACAATCCCTGCTTGTTACCACCCTGCGACAGAAGGCTTCTGAAAATATTGTGGGAAAAGGAGAAAGGCTGGTAACCAACATTTTCACCTTCCCCACAATATTTTCTACCCAAGGCAAATTTCAATTTTTAAGTCACATTCATTCTGTCGTCTGCAAATGCTTTCAATTTGGGCAAATTAAATTGCAATATGCAAACCGTTTAATTCATCTTTTCTGAGGGATTGCATATCAAATTTTAAAAAAAGTGGCTCTTTTTTTCAGGAAGTGTAGATCAAGATCAGGCTGCACAGAAATTTTATTTCATCTCTAGCAGGATAAAGGTTATTTTTTTATCTTGCTAGAAAAATAAAATGTAATTTTTAAGCCGACAATAAAAAAATACTTTTTTATTTTACTTCAAAGGTATTCTTTTATTAAAATATCTCCGTATGGAACGTTGTAGGTCGAAGATCCGACCTCACGTGCTTTACAGTCTGATCTTGATCTACACTGTTCGCGCAGGGCCTTTAGGCCGCATTAAGCAGGCTAAGGGTGGGAGATTTTGACATTCGTTGTAGGAGAGGACATATTTTCACAGTAAGGGGCATTATTATACAAAAACCATTGAACGATCCTCTCTTTTCAAATGAGGTTTTTTGAAACAAACTAATTATAGCTGATAAAAATCTGTCTTAATGAAAAGGTTTTTGTGTGGTTGTCGATCAAGACGAACATTACAATTATGGAATACGTAATAAGATATCTATGTGGAGGGCGATTTCTTTTCATACAGAAGGCGCCAGACACCATTTATATTATTTAAGGTTAGATTACCTTCTCACGAAGCGGCATTGAAATTGTTTAACTTTTGAGTCAGCAAATTATTGCAGTTGTTCTTTATCTAGTAAAAATTCTTCCTTTGCTCTTGATCTTAAAGGTGGGTATTTAGATTTTTCACATCTCACCAAATTAAAAAATAAATATATCACTGAAATTTATATGAAAAAAAAAAAGACAATACAAATTGTCAATAATTAAGAATCATAGAATTACAAAAGAAAATGCTGGTGTTCCCTTAAATGGCTACGTAGTCTCCTGAAGTATTTTTAGATTCACGCCAGAAATCATAAAAAGCTTTGTGAGAATTTCAAGTTACTGGCAAATGACTAATGACACTTAAATTCCACAACATAACAAACATGTAATTATTTTCCACAATGTCTTCTTCGGATACTATGTTCTAAGCTTCTTCTGTGTATTTCTGGTATGTAAATGATCAAGTTGCTCATAGAAATATAGACCGTCTTTCCCGTCGGTGTCGACCTGGGCCGTAGTAAATCTCTAATTGTGGCGCCGCATGAGCGGTGGCTTTATATTTTTATTCGCTTTTGTAAAGTGCCTATGGAGGCAGCCATATTGAACTGGTTCCATGCTTTGTTATAACATCTGTCTATATCTACTGTACTTTGATTACCAGATCCGGGTCCATATTAACTTTTTTATTTATTTGTGGGATTGATTTTTTTTAATATATAATATATTGTACCTTCATTGTTAGATGGATAAAAACCCGGATCGTAGACATATCAACATTTTCCTTTCGAAAAATAATGAAGATGTATTTCGAAAAATAAGTCATGTGATAAAAAATTATCCGTCACAAATTTTCGAAGCCACCATTTTAAATATCTTACGCTGGAAAAGGTTAAGAGGTATTTTCAAGCTCTTTGACTCTAGAGCACCCTATGTGGTACTTGTGACCCCAGTTATATTTTTGTTCTAGTATTGTATGGATTGTAGAAATATTGTTTTCATTTCGCGATCGTGTTTTTAAGACCAGCTAACTGTAACTAGGCCAATGTTGGAGCGCCTGACATGACTGGTATCATACAACTCCTCTAGTCTATATAGATATAATAAGGTCTTCATTCAAGTCTTTATTATATCTATAAAGAGGGATTGTAAGATACCAGACATATGTTTTAGAGTGTCAGATTTAGCACTATCCGATAACAGACTTTTTCTTTCGTTAATGTATGGTAATTCATTGCCGACAAATGTTTGTTTTTGTAGAGAAAATCTTACAAGGGCGATGATTTTCTCCACATATGCAAATATTGGATGTCAAACGTGACAAAATCAGTCACGTGATCAACAATGTGATTCCCACTGAGCTATCAAACGATTACGTGATTTTCATAAACGGTTTAACTCCGCCCAATGCATTGTGCCCTGTTAAGCGGTGTCCACACGTGCAAGCTTTACCGTAGGCTTACTTCCACATATCAGTTTGTGCAAGTGAGCCCGTACGTGTGGACGGGAAGCCTGTATACCGTGCAAGTCGATAAGCACGGCCTGCAAAACCGTCGACATGTCAAAGATTATAGCGTGTAAACTTTACCGTACGGCGAAGCTTGCGCCGTGTGGACAGGCGTCGTGCCGTGTCTTCAGCCCGCTAGCAGAAGTCAGCAGCGCAAGATGTCGGATACACGCTCTTACTCAAAGCAATTCATCACAGAGTTTATTGAACTATACCAGTCGTCACCACCAAAATCTAAACAGGAACTGAAGTTTGCACATGCTTACTTGAAACGTGTGAACACGCATTCTATTTTATTCTAATTGCACAACTTATACCGCGCAAGTAAGCCTACGGTAAAGCTTGCACGTGTGGACATTGCTTTACAGAAATAACTGGTTAGCGGCGCCATTGATGTTAAGCCTCAATATTTTCTTGTTTCTCTTGTTGTCAGATGATTTTCGTTTACTGGGGTTTTAAGAATGAATATTAAAAGGCTTTGGGAGTAAGTATTAGGATGATATTTTTTTTAGTATTTTTGTAAAATTTCGTCCCAAAATCTGAAGGGAAAGGAAAAAAATATTGGGCGCTTTGCGTAGTTTGGTCACTTTTCATATGTTTTGCCAGCAGTTGTCATGACTTAATTCAGCGATTATTATTATTTTTTAAGCTTTATGTGATTGTTGAAAAAAAAACAAAAAGTCCGTATTTAAGAATGATTTGTAGTTCCTGTAGTTCTTCATACATACTAGATGTGTACTAATATTATCGGGAAAATCTATCATGACCAAACACCAAACATTTTGAATCTCAATCGTCATTACCAAATATCTCGAATCTCAATCGTCGTGTAACACGGTCTTACGCTGTATTGCTCTCTGCCGACGGACGCGAGAAAGAACTTCTGTTTTCAAAAGTCTGAAAATCAGCCTGAAATGACGAAAGGCGCTTAAATGCATCAATTTAGACCCAAGGTTTCATTTTTTATCCGTAAATCAAGTTCAACTTTTAATATAGTGAAACCAAAGACTGTGAATCATGGTGTAGTCCGAAAACCTAGACAAAATATGCTGTTTTTTTTTTTAATTCTAGTTCAAAATTCGAACAACCAAAGACCAGGGGCCATAACAAAGTAATATGCCAACTTGAGACTCAAAACAATGCAAACAAAGAAAGCACGTTACCACGTTGTATTTTCACTAACATTTCGCTTCTTTCCCCGACTCAAATTTTGACGGGAAAGAGTATGCCTCTCTTCCAAAAGCACCAGTTTCGCATATTTTGGTCCAAAATGATGAGCTCAGACGGAAATCTCAAAACTCAAAGACAAACTACAAGCTTTCTTTCTTCAATGTTGTACACCATTAGGCGATGTAATCACCACTCTTAAAGGTGGCCCTTCAGAATTTGGGACAAAAATTTTACGAAAATACAAAAATATTACCCTTATACTCCCAAAGCCTTAAAATGGACATTCATAAAACCCCAGTAGTCGACAACCATCCGACAACAAGAGAAATTAGAGATTTACGACGGCCCAGGTCAACATCGACGGGAAACACATTCTATTTTTACATGAGCAACTCGCTCATTTACCTACCGGGAATACATAGACGAAGCTTCAAACATAGCGTCCGAAGAAGATATTATGAAAAATAATTACACGTTTGTTATGTAATGGAATTTAAGCATCATTAGTCATGTGCCAGTCACTTATCATTCCCACAATACTATTTTTTTATTTTTTGGCGAGAAATCTAAAAATAGCTTAAGAGGCTACGTAGCCTTTTAAGGGAATACCGTCTTTTTTTTTTTTGTAATTTTATGATTCTTAATTATTGGTGATTTGTTTTTTCAAATAAATTTCAGTGATATATATAATTTTTGATTTGGTGTGAAGTGAAAATTCTAAATACCCACCTTTAACATCAAACTTGCATTTAAAACCTACCGTTCCCAACTACTCCGGTTTTTACCTAGGCTTATCCAAAACAGTCTTGGCGAACTCTTTACATGTTCCTTCATAATCAGGACAAATCAACCCTTTAACAAACGACAAAATTTTAGAATGGACCAAATTGATACACTTGCAGACGACAAGATAAATGTAACTCGAAAATTGAAATTTGTTTCCAGCAGGTTAGAAAGCATTGTGGGAAAAGTAGAAAATGCTGGTTACCAGCATTTTCTCCTTTTCCCACGACGTTTTCAAAAGCCTTCTATATCAGGGTCTTAAAAACCAGAAATTGTTTGGTAAACGGTTAAAGGGTTGGTCCAGTTTGTAACAGTGCTTATTTAAATATTCATTACCAGAGCCGTGAGTTCGAGCTTTAACCCCTGGGCTGCTAGGCGCGACTCTCCGACCTTTTTGCGGACAGTGTAGATCAAGATCAGAAAGCACAGAACGTGTAGTCTGATCTTTGATCTACACTGTCTGTTTAGGAGATATTATTCCCCAAAACATAAATCTTAAATATCGGTGTTGGGGTTTTTACTATGAAATTGAAAATTTTATTCCAGTTATCCAGCAGAATAAAAGTTAAGAATAAATAGCTGCAAAATTTTACAAGATAACATCCCAAAAGGTCGGTCAAGTTGTAAAAGCATCGGTCATAGTGTGATCAAATATTGGTCGTTTGATTTCAGGCTCCTATCTTTATGCGTTATTTGGCTTTCTTTCACGATACTCAAGGCTCTCTCAACCAACGGCTTCTTTCCCAAAAAACAGTTATTGAAACAAAAGTCAGCGGTAAGAGAGAAATGAATCTTGACGCTATGACTATCATCATTCCCTGGAGAGATATTGTTACGGGAGACCACTCCTTCATGCATAGCTTCGTCCTGGTTTAAAAACAATACCTGTCAACTACGTCAGAAAGATATCTCTTTGGTTCAGCGGTTATGGTAATGGTCTTTTATGCCTCGAAAACCCTTCATGGGTTCGAATCCCGTCAGATGAGGTTTGTACTTGAGCTATGCATGTATTTAATTCTTTGTTACGGACATTGTTCGTAAGATGGGGGTTAGTTTGGGATTGGCCATTGAGCCATTAATCCCATTTGTTGTCCAAAATCGGACTTCCTGCCTAATAAGGCTTCGAGTTATCAAAAAATTATGACTTTAAGAGGGGGTGTGTTACGGGAGACCATTCCTATATGCATAGCTTCGTTCTGATTTAAAAACAATACCTGACAACTGCCTCAGAGAGATATCTCCTTGGCTCAATGGTTATGATAATGGTCTTTTAAACCTCAAAAAACGAGGATATTTGCCCTTCAAGGGTCCGAATCTCGCCAGATGCAGTTTGTACTTGAGCTATGCATTTATTTGTTTCTTTGCTACGGACATTGTTTGTAAGATGGGGGCTCGTCCGGGATTGGCCATTGAGCCATGCATAGCTTCATCCTGAGGATATCAGCCCTTCAAGGGTTCGAATCCCACCAGATGTGGTTTGTACTTGAGCTATGTATTTATTTGTTTCTTTGTTACGGACATTGTTCGTAAGAATATTGACCAACTTGGACATTCGAACCAGTAAAGTTTAATTAAGATTTAACCTTTAGGCTGCTAAGCGCGACTCAAGGACCTTTTGTAGTTAGTGTATGTCAAGATCATACTGTACAGAACGTGCAGTCTGATCGTGGATCTACACTGTCTGATCTTGGATCTACATTTTGGGCTTAAAAACTTTACCATAGGATGCCATGTTTAATAGTTCTGAGGTAGACTTTTTTGAAAACATTGCGGAAAAAAGGAGAAGATAGTTTCCTTGTGCATTTTCTCCTTTTTTTCACACATATTTGTCGTTTCTTTTAGCCATTTTTACCTCATTTATTTATTTAGTTATTTGTTTATGTATGCAACTATCTTTAGTTTTGACAGGTGTACAAATTTGCAGTTTACTACAGGAATAATGCTCAAAAAAGAAAAGACACAAATCGGTAGAATACAATGTTCAAAGTGTTCAGAAAAAAATAAATACATATATAATCTCCTTTATAGTTCTGCCTTCTTAAACTTTTAACCCATCATCACACAATCCCTACTTTTGACGACCCTGAGAAAGAAGTCTTTAGAAAACATTATGGGAAAAGGACCCTTCACAAAACAAATTTCAAATTTTCAGTCACTTTTATTTTGTCGTCTGCAAATGTTTTCAATTTGGACAAGCCTAATATATTGTAGTTTGGTAATGAGTTAGATATTCTTGACTGGTCGACGACAAACTATTTACCCTTTTTCAGGTTAAATAATTGATTGTATAATGTCTGACGTCCTTTACAACATTAATTCAGTTGTACCGCTGAGCCAGTGCAGGTATCCATACTTTCCTGAAGTTTATTTTACCATTACTTCGCACATTCCTTCCCAAGTCACTGCCTGCTTACCCTCACTGAACCATCGTCGAAATAATGATCCTCGACAAAAGAGAAATATACCTCTCTCTCTCTCTCTCTCTTTAAAAACATGGCCTTCTTTTTTAAAGTTTTTCAAACAAGCATTGGAATTTTTTGGTACAGAGTACACTGACAAAAGACATATCTAATTATAAACTTGTTTGATCTAGCAACGGTAACCACGTGACAACACAATAAACAGTAACAGACTAGATCTATATAGTCTGGTGTTTGATCAGGATTCGTCATTCTCGCCGTGTTGTCGTTGAGAGTTCAGATCGTCAAAATAGAACTTTGATAAAACGTGACAATAAATCGAATATTTTGGGGAAACGATTAGTACAGTCGTACATGTAAGTACACATTATTTATTTATTTATTTATTTATTTATTTATTTTTTGTTGTATAACTCTCATACATGTAAGTACAAATTATTCATTTTTTTAAAAATTTATTTATTTATTTATTTATTTATTTATTTATTTATTTATCGTTGTTGTGTAGCTCTGAGTCATAAGTCTGTTTAAATTTCGCATTATTGTGTTACTTACGGTTTTTATTTGAAATTTGATTTATTTTATGCAGATATGTTTTTTTTGTTGTTTAGGGAAGTCGTATTACTTGTAAGTGAACGTGTTAACTCCTTACTAAACGACAAAATTTTAGGCTGATCGAAATTGTAAGCACTTGCAGACGGCAAATTAAACATGCCTCAAAAATTGAAATTTGTTTCCAGCAGGGTAGAAAACATTGTGGGAAAAGGAGAAAATGCTGGTTACCAGCATGTTCTTCTTTTCCCACAATGTTTTCAGAGGGCTTCTATCTCAGGGTCGTAAAACCAGGGATTGTTTGGTAGGGGGTTAATCAATATTTGAATTTAGGTTTTTACCATCATTACGTAGAATTCTTTTTTCCCAATATGAAATAAATAAAATGGCGAGAAGGGAGAAATCGTTATAAATGATAATTGCAACTTTTTCAGTCATGCAGAATCTAAACTTTATCATCCGATAAGAAATCTTCAGTGTACTGTTCGTTTTCGTATTTTAACCCTTTCCCAAAACAACAAATTTCGCAAGCTTCCATATTGAAAGCATCTGCAGACAACAAATATGAAACTGGTAGAAATGAACTAAATGTTTTGTTTAGAATCGAAAATTTTGTGGGGAAGGGAGAAAAATGCTGGTTACCAGCATTTTTCTTTTTTTCCCACAATGTTTTCAAAAGGCTCCCTTCCTTCTGGTAGAAAAAACCCACGATTGTTTAATTAAAGGTTAAAGTGGGCTTGTTTGTAAAGTTTTAGAGAAAGAGGGATAGAGAGAGAGAGAGAGAGAGAGAGAGAGAGAAATACATTATTCATTGTTAAAATAGGACAAACGAGCACCATGGTTACAACAGATTTAGAGTATGACCCGTTATTTACCTCAAATACACCATGTGGCTATTTCATTTATGAAGCAAGGAGTAAATGTAGACGGCGAGTTTTCTACATGAGAGAGAGAGAGAGAGAGATCCTCACTTATAGCAAATACAAGATATCATTTTGTTTAAATAAAAGAAGTAGTTATATTTTCATTTTTTTTATATTGTATTGTTTTACGCGTACGAAAATGAACAAACGTAGGTAGCTAACAGACAAAAATCAAGAACTGATTCCTTTTGTACGGAATTTGCCTACAAGTATCAGCATTGATACAGCCTACGGCTGTATATGACTGCGTAAGACAAAGATTATCTATCCGCTTTACCTGCAATATTTCCTAGTTGTCCAATACCGGCATTTTGTTTTATTTTTGTTGAGACAACAAGGGTTAAACCAATAAGAGAACTAAGACAGTAGGTCATTTAGTAGAGTGTGTAGAAGATCGGTGTGCATGGAAACTATATACATGTAGCTTTAACTCTTTACCGGACGACATAATTTAAGACTAATCCAAATTGAACATTTGCAGACGACAAAATAAAAGTTACTGGGAAGCATTGGGAGAAAAGGAGAAAATGCTGGTTTGGTAATGTTTGGTAAAGGCTTCTTTCTCAGGGTCGTCAGAAGTAGGGATTGTGTTGTAATGGTTTAAGGGGGGCAACCATTTGTACTTGTTTGTCTTATTTTCTAAGGCATGCTCTTATTTTCACTTTCGCCATAGCACGAAGACATTACAATGTGTATTTCTATGTTTATTAATGACTATTAATGTTGTAAGTTTTTGACAAAATACTTTATTTTACTCAGTCGGTAGGTCTTCGATCTGCGCTGTCCTGTACAGAAAGATTTTTTTTTTTTTTCTAATCGGAGAGAAAGTTTTCAAATCGCAAAGTTTTGGATTTTAGCCATATGTCTATGATCGTTTTCTGCTCATGTTATATTCCTCGAAGATTCGACCTGTCTAATATGGCGCATCACCCATTCCCGGATACTTGGGAAAAGTAGTGCTTATACCGAAGCTAAACCAAAGTCTGTAGGGACTGTTGTAATAAATGGCCGATGCTTAGGTTATCTGCTAGCTGATCATAACTAAATAAATCGCACCAGGTCGCGTTTTAATGAGTAAACGTTTATTTTATTTTGGAATTCAGAGTAACGGTTGTCGCTTGAAAAATTAGTTCGCTTATGTACCCGGAATGCCCATATTAGATAGATGTGTATTTGTAGAATGCCATCTAGCGGGAGATAATCGTCTATGATTTTTGACAACATTCACCCTCTGAAATTTAATATCAACGAACAAGTGCCTAGTCTATTTATGAAAAGGTTTATTAGCTATTTAAGACAATGGAGTCTAACTTTTCGTGTCTAAATGCATTTCAGAAATCACTTATTTTTAAACATTGCGGTAAAAGGAGCATTTGCATTAATACAAATAAGAAAGGAAAAGGGAGTGTAGACGATATTGAGACAGTAAAGACTTGATCCTTCATCAAACGACAAAATTTTAGACTGGTCAAAATTGAAAGTACTTGCAGACGACAAAATAAATGTAAGCCTAAAATTGAAATTAATGTAGTTTCCAGCAGGGTAGAAAACATTGTGCGAAAAGATGAAAAGTCTGACTACCACAATGTTTTCAAAAGGCTTCTATCTCAGGGTCGTAAAAACTCAGGCATTGTTTGGTAAAGGATTAAATCCCTGACTTCGTATCCGATTGATAGGTAGATTGTAAGACTGGATAGTTGATCGAGCTAAGGCTACATAAATGATTTATCGGGTGGATTGTAAGACTGGACAGTTTGATCGAGCTAAGGCTAGACAGACGATTTATCGGGTGGATTGTAAGACTGGACAGTTTGATCGAGCTAAGGCTAGACAGACGATTTATCGGGTGGATTGTAAGACTGGACAGTTTGATCGAGCTAAGGCTAGACAGACGATTTATCGGGTGGATTGTAAGACTGGACAGTTTGATCGAGCTAAGGCTAGACAGACGATTTATCGGTAGATTGTAAGACTGGACAGCTGATCGAGCCGAGACTAGACAGACGGTTTATCGGGTGGATTGTAAGAGTGGACAGCTGATCGAGCTAAGGCTAGACAGACGATTTATCGGGTGGATTGTAAGAGTGGACAGCTGATCGAGCTAAGGCTAGACAGACGATTTATCGGTAGATTGTAAGGCTGGACAGCTTGATCGAGCTAAGGCTAAACAGACGATTTATCGGTAGATTGTAAGGCTGGACAGCTTGATCGAGCTAAGGCTAAACAGACGATTTATATGTAGATTGTAAGGCTGGACAGCTTGATCGAGCCAAGGCTAGACAGACGATTTATCGGGTAGATTGTAAGGCTGGACAGCTTGATCGAGCCACGGCTAGACAGACGATTTATCGGGTAGATTGTATGACTGTACAGTTTGATCGAGCTAAGGCTACGCAGACGATTTATCGGTAGATTGTAAGACTGGACAGCTGATCGAGCTAAGGCTACGCAGACGATTTATCGGGTAGATTGTAAGACTGGACAGCTGATCGAGCTACATGTAAGGCTATACAGACGATTTATATGTAGATTGTAAGACTGGACAGTTGATCGAGCTAAGGCTAGACAGACGATTTATATGTAGATTGTAAGAGTGGACAGTTGATCGAGCTAAGGCTAAACAGACGATTTATCGGGTGGATTGTAAGAGTGGACAGTTGATCGAGCTAAGGCTAAACAGACGATTTATATGTAGATTGTAAGAGTGGACAGTTGATCGAGCTAAGGCTAAACAGACGATTTATATGTAGATTGTAAGACTGGACAGTTGATCGAGCTAAGGCTAGACAGACGATTTATTATGTAGATTGTAAGACTGGACAGTTGATCGAGCTAAGGCTAAACAGACGATTTATCGGGTAGATTGTAAGACTGGACAGTTGATCGAGCTAAGGCTAAACAGACGATTTATATGTAGATTGTAAGACTGGACAGTTGATCGAGCTAAGGCTAGACAGACGATTTTTAGGTAGATTGTAAGACTGGACAGCTGATCGAGCTAAGGCTAGGCAGACGATTTATCGGTAGATATTGTAAGACTGGACAGCTGATCGAGCTAAGGCTAGACAGACGATTTATCGGTAGATATTGTAAGACTGGACAGCTGATCGAGCTAAGGCTAGACAGACGATTTATCGGTAGATTGTAAGACTGGACAGTTGATCGAGCTAAGGCTACGCAGACGATTTATCGGTAGATTGTAAGACTGGACAGCTGATCGAGCTAAGGCTACGCAGACGATTTATCGGTAGATTGTAAGGCTGGACAGTTTGATCGGGCTAAAGCTGCACAAACGATTTAGCCGTAATATTTGATTATTACACAGTTGTATTATAAATACTGTATTGTACCTCAGTTTGACATTATTTTTTGTAAAGAATTTGGTAACATGGTCAAAAATAAAGGTAAGAAAAAAGTCAGATTACACAAACAGGTTGAGTGACTCCATAATCTTTTGTAAATCAATAGCAAAAACACACTATTCTAGACTTTTTCACAATGACAAAAAATAACGTAGACAGTATAGAGTAAGATAAGGCTACATAGAGCTTGCAGTCTGATCCGAAATCTACATCGTCCGTGTACCCGGCTCGACAAAAATCAGTAACTACTTACAATGGCGAAAGTCGTTGACACATTAGATTTGTTCAGTTCACACAATGTAACATTTCGTATGTGAGAAAGCAGCCAGTGGTTTGACGAACATGTCGACTGATCCATAATCTCTGTCCGATAAGCCCGCTCGGCAAAAACTATTTTCGGCAGATGATCAATGTCATTGTGGCGCCGCATGAGCGGCGGCACTATGTTTTTACTCGGTCTTGAAAAGTACCTACGGAGGCAGCCATATTGTTTACTCGTCTTCAACTCATTTCGTACCTATGCCATTTTGCACTATTTTTGTCAGTTTGTACCCACTTATTCTTTTTTTTTTTTTGTACAAAGCTCCAATTGAAATTATGTAAAATTTCGCCGAAGAATGGCTATGATTTTGTCCTTCCTTTATTGGTTCTTTTGTTTTATTTTTAAGTTTTAAGTTGCATTTTAATGATTGTTTAGGACTTCTCTGTTCATTTCTGACCGAGTTCTGCAAAAATTTACTTCGGTCAATTAAAATGCTGTAATGTGCCTTTTTTTTTCAGAAACAACTGATTTGCGGCGCCATTGATGTTAGGCATCAATATTTTCTTGTTATTTAATATTACACAGCACGCTGACCTGGGTCAGTCAGACAGTAGGTAGTATAGTAGATTGTAAAGATCAAGATCAGGCTACACTGAAAGTAGCTTTGTATTAGTTTGATCATATTTCACATGATACCTTGTAAACACTTGACGATCTTCAGTAAGCGTGTTGGTACTTTGTTAGAGATTTATTCTGAAACTACACCATTCAATTACTCGGTTTACCCTTTACAAATAAATTCCTTTTTTATGACCCTGAGATAAAAGCCTTTTGAAAACGATGTGGGAAAAGGAGTAAATGCTGATTACCCTTTTCCCACACTGTTTTGTACCCTACTGCAAACAAATTTCACCTTTTGAGATAGGTCTACGTTTATTTTGTCGTCGGTAAGTGCTTTCAATTTGGACCTGTCTAAATTTTTTTTGTTTGGTAAAGAGTTAAGTAAGAAAAATGAAATTTAATTTTGGTAAAACAGCGCAAATCTCAACTTGCATGTCTGTTCCATAAATTCTGTCGAATCAATCGATTTCCTCTATGCTTAACGACTCAGAGCTCAAGGCAGAGGGAGGTATATTCTGATTTCAAAATTGAAAATTTTAATTATTTTCTATTAAACCTTATATTGTTGGTACTCAATAGCTTCGTCTCATCAATACGATTCTAATGAGTACCCACAACATAGGGTTTCGAAGAGAAATAATGACTTTAGAATATCATCACTCCCTCTTACCTGTAGCTCTGACTAAACGTGTCTTTCGACCCCCGAAACAGACAGGTTTTGAAAATCTTGTTGGGAAAACTAGAACACGCTGGTTCTCCACAATGTTTTCAGTCCTTTTTAGGACACATCTCATAATTTATAATTAGAGCCACAATTTTATTGCCTTCCAATAATACTCTCAACTTCGACTGGTCTAAAATTTGCTCTATTGGTAAAGATTCAAGTCAATAGAAAACATAACGATTCTCGTAGACCCGTCCAAATAATTTAGGTCTACATCGACAGCGTGGACTAAGATCAGGCTACACAGATCGAGCAGTCTGATCCTAAATCTACATTTTTCGTTTACTCTGTTCGACAAAAATCAGTAGGCCTATTTCATCATAACTGATGATAGTCGT
This sequence comes from Tridacna crocea, assembly GCA_943736015.1. NCBI lineage: Eukaryota > Metazoa > Mollusca > Bivalvia > Cardiida > Cardiidae > Tridacna > Tridacna crocea. The sequence continues at coordinate 39,102,311 of OX031071.1, read as the reverse complement.
TGTGATGCTAGATTTGTTCTTCTCTTACTGTACAATATTATGTGAGAAAGTAGCTTAGAAAGACCATTGTGTGTAGATCAAGATTAGACTTCTGAAAACGTAGTTTTATCCTGAATCCACGTGACGACATCCGATTACCCAGTTTAATTTGCCAAACTTCAGAGTATTTTATGTAGCCTGAAACAGTGCAGCAGCTGTTCTGATTGTTCATTTAAATAATTTACACTGCTGCTGCAATATTCTCACCTGGCACAACAATCTATATGTTGAGGAAATCCTATAGAATTATTCCAGTTCCTATCATGTTTGTTTCACTCATTGGCAAACAACAGAATTTCAGACTAGTCCAAGTCCACGTTAAGATTGTAACTTTTCTAAACTTGGGTCCAAATAGGTCTAACCCAGTTTGACTTCGAAATGTGAAATATATTGTTTTCTTACCAGCAGTTACTCCTTTTTCAACATTGTTCTAAAAAGCCGTGAATGTCAGGGTCGATGAAAACGGAATAGATTTGGGCCATGCTCTGACAAAAGGGGGCTTAATGCATCTCCGTGATGAATTATACCAAGCAAGTTATTCTGCGTGGACTGTGCAGGCTGGCCCGTGTCGACAGTTTTTGCTGATGCCTTTTCTCTCTTTTATAGAGCATGGCTTATATAGTCTGTTGAAAAGTTGATTTAACAGTCAGACTAAAGGTACTTACGTAAAAAGTATAGATCAAGATTAGACTACACAGAGACTGCCGTCAAATCCCAAGTCTACATCGTCCGTTTCCCGGTTTTGCATATTGATTTCCATGCATTGACCATAATTTAGTCAGTGTTACATTGAATTTGTTCCTCTCACATCGCAGAACATTGGTTCGACTTTGTAAGACAGCGGTCAAAGATTTGTCCACCTACCACAATTAATCCCGGAAATATTGCAGAAGACGGAATAAAAGTTTTGGGGTTATAAATAAACCGATATGCTTGAAGTATCGTTGTGGGAGAACGCTTCTTTTTTCACAATGTTTCCGAAATCGCCGACTTTGATGAAAAACTCGGTACATTTATACATATGAGCCATGCTCTGGTAAATGGGGGTTTAGATCATGGACTGTGCAGGGTGATCTGGGTTGATACTTTTCGTAATAGTCTACATTAAGCCCTCTTTTCTCAGACCATGACACATATAGAGTAAGTGATAAAACTAGTCCATTCAGTAAAGCAGCTCAAAATTATTGATGCCTTCTTAATGAGTGACGTCATATTGTGACGTCATATTGTGACGTTATTTTTGTCTCCAGTCTCAGCGTTTCATTACATTGCACTTGTATCTCTTGCGGTCTTTGCTTTAGACTTTTAGGTGTTGACAAATCTGGAGAATTTGGATATTCAGGACATATTTTAAGTTTTTTTTTTATTATTTATGGGCATTCTAATTAACATTTGAACAACTTTTTTGCGTGGTGTGTTTCACGAAAATCTTTCTAATTGTTGCTAAGAGTGCAGATCAAGATCAGATGGTAGAACGTGCAGTCTGATCATAGAGTAACGCAATTCTTCATCTTCCTGGTTTTACTATGTTAGAAATTTAATGAAGATCTAGATCTACTGACTGTTTAAACCGCTTTCAACAGTAGATCTAGATATAATTGAATTAGATCTATACCACAGTGACAGCATAGTGTTAACCGATATTCATACGTTTTGATGGTTTTTGTCAAATAAAACTGTCAGTTAAATAGATCTAATAAAATCATGAAAAGTTTAGATATCTAGATCTAATAAAATCACGAAAACAGTAAACTAGATCTAGATCTAGATCTAGAGCCTTAAGAACGATTTATCTATCAGAAATATTTTATCTAGACCTAAACCTACATGTACATGCACTACAGTAGATCTAGTCTAACTTATTGTTTACTTTTTTTTTCAGATTTCATCAAAAGACTAGACACACCATCACATTTGAGTTTGTTGAGAGCTGAGTAAAAATATTTAAGGTAATTAACAGTGGATTTTTTTAGGTTATCTATGATCTAGATCTAGATCTAGATGTCTTAGCTTGTTCGTCAATTCTTGAATTAATGTAAGAAGTTGTTTAAGACCTGCCTGTTGATTGGCTGAGCAAAAATATCTGAGTGTAACTTAAGGCAATTCTCAGAAAAAATAAAGTAATTGAAATTTGAAACACAGGTAGATCTAGATCTAAATCAGGTTATCTTCATATCTGGTTAGAACTGTGCTAAAATACGTTTTAAACTTTATTTAAACCATATTGCAGAGGCCCGGGCACCTTTCAGTGTTTTTCCGGAATTTATTTTACCATGCTTTGAGAAAATATTGTGGAAAAAGGAGAAAATGCTGGTTACCAGCATTTTCTCCTTTTTTCTCAATGTTTCCCAAAGCTTATTTCTTCATTTCCGTCAAAATGTCGTATTGTTTGATATAAAGTTTAGTTGACCAAATGATCTTTATCTTTTGCAGACACATAATGGCCGAGAACATTCTATATGACAGTTCGGAGAGTGAGGAAGAACAGTTTTACAGCTTACCGGATATCAGGGACGTAGACACAGAAACATCGGAACTATTGAATGAACAGTTTAAAGAATTGAGCGTGAAAGATAGTGGGAGAAAAGGAGCGAAGTGCGAGAGTTGTGTGCGGGAGGAGTGTCCGAGGTCTGAGAGGTCTGATGAGTCTTTTGAGAGTTGGCGGCGTGAGAATTATGAGCGAGCGAGAGAGCTGTATGGAAGGGTGGCTGTTTTTTTCTGTTTTCTTTGTAAGATGTTTGTGTGTGCGGAATGCTTGCCCAAACATGAGTTTCATGAAGGACAGAAAGTGGAGAGAGAGGAGGGTGAGGGAATGGAAGAACAGAGAGAAAGAGAGAGAAATAAGGGAAAAGGACTGGGTAAGAAAACTAAGAGAATGCGAATGGAAACAGAGAGCGAGAGAAAGAAGGAGAACGAGGGAAATGAGAGTGACAGAATGAGGGAAAAGACAGAAAGAGAAAGAAAGCGAAGGGAGTATATTGAAAAGCTTTTTCAAAGTGAGAATGAAACAGAGAGAACAGAAAAATTGTTCAACAGCCACGCTGTTATTTGTGATCGTGTTGACGTAAAACACGAATTGGACCAGACGGATTGTGAGATATCTGGATTGTGTGGACTGGAGAACAAAAGGTTGGTAGTCTGTGATTGGGGTAATTATTGTATTAAAATATTTAAACTGGGAAGTCACGTGCTACAACGTTATATACTGTTTGTAGAGTCTGACTCTAAACCTCGGGATGTTACAGAAATAGATTTAAAACGGAATTCTTCTGAACCAAACTTAGTGTCCGGCAGTAGTTCTGATATTTCTGTAACAGACCGGGCTGATCCGGATAAACAATGTTTGATAGCTGTAACGTTACCAGAGAAACGTCAAATAATGTTTATAGATTTAAGCAAAAAACCCGCTAAAGCACAAAAAACAATAAAAACAGAGGGACGATGTTATTCTATACAGTTTTATGATGACAAGATTTTTACCGTCTGTACCAGTAGAGATCTTGTCTCTCCCCGTTCTGTTTATATTTACTCTACAGACGGAGACAGGCTAAACAAGTTTGACATTGGTTTCTATGATTACATTGATCGCGCCGTTGTTTCTGGACGAGTCTATATAGCGGATTGGGACAATAACAAAGTAGAATGTAGAAATGTTGAGGGTCAACTTATCTCAGAAATTGAAATTGAAGGGTCGAGGCCTGCAGGAAACAGTGTAGACCCAGATAACAACGTTTATGTATGTGCACGGAAACACAACAAAGTTTATAAACTGGATGCTGATCTGACTCGATACAAGTCGGTGTTAGATCAGACTACAGATTATATAGAGAAACCCCGCGCTCTGTGTTATTACAGAGACAAATTATTTATCAGCCATCACGGGCCGTCATCTTTAGAGAACTTTGTTACTGTGGTCCGACTGCTGTAACGGCACCTCGACCTGGACATTGTATATCATTGTGGACTTTAGTCATCGGACATTTAAATCTGCACCACAATGTATTCTTTTGTTACCATGGTTACAGTGTTACCTCCTTTTCAACCCATATATGACTTTAAAGGTTTTTTTTTCGCGGAGATTGTAGACAAAGATCAGTCTGCACATACGTGCAGCCTGATCTTTGCCTACATTCCCCGCTTTTGTATAAATAAGTTTATTAAACAATTGCCATTTCCTGCCGATAAATTTCACGAAATCTATTTTTGTGATAATTTATTTTAACGGACATTAGGCAGGACGTGAAATAAATAACTTTTTTCTCAACATTTCGTTGTACTTTGTTTAGTATGCTAGCTGTCGTTGGAAATCTTGTCATCATTTATTGATTTGGCTTTATTTATTTATTTTTGATCAAGTAATTTATTCTTATGCCAATTATAATCGAACTTTCCCCACCCACTCCCTCCGAAACATTTGCTATTCATGAATTTAACTTCCCCCCACCCCCGTTTGAAAAATTTCACAATTATCGATAATCTATAAACATAAATTGACTTCTAAACGTGATTCTATCAAACATTGTTTATCCGGAAAAATAACGTGGCAGCAGTATTTTATCTTTATGCATCATTATCGTCGTTCTGAATGTTTTCTCTCCACAAAAACTGCTGTCAAATCACAGACTACCTTTCTTCTTATCTAGTCCCCATAATTCACATGTGGCTGTGTTTTTTATCGATAATTACGGGTTTGCATTTGTTCATTTTCCGGTTCAATTCGTGTTTTAAAAGAGAGTGAGTGAGAGAGAGAGAGAGAATGATTGGAATTTTACGAATGTTTTTTTCATATTTATTACCTGTAGTCTAGATCGCTATTCTTGACTTAAAAAAAATACGTCCATTCTTTGTGTACATTTTTGCTGCGTAATTGTATATTTTCATGTATTTATTAAATAAGAGACTACGTATTACATTAGGAAAATAATAAAAATGTATGTCTTGTGATTTTATCTCCTATTTCAATACTTCCATGTAGTTCAATGAAAAACCATACTTTGATGTTTAATTTTGTCATAAAAATCTCAATAGCTTCTTTTTAAAATACTAAATACGTTTTCAAGTCAACAATTTGTCCAACATTCTGTTCTTTTCTTTCTGATTTATTGTACTTCGTAATTTCAAACATACTCTATTTAATAAATTTTGAATAAATGTCGAATATTTGTATTTATGTAAACTTGTTGTTTTGTTATTATTTCTACACAAAAATATTATTGAACGCTTCCAGTTATATACATGTATTACCCAAAGGCCTTATCACAGGTAACTGACAATAAAAACACATCTTTGATGATTTGTGGATTAGAACCTCAACTCCGGCTGTCTACCTATGCACTGTTTGGTTTTTTTTGTGTTTTGATACCGTTTTCAACAATATTTCAGTTATGTGGTAGCAACCAGTACAACTATCCAGGCTTTGCAGAAATTTCTTACATCAGTGTTTCACATTCTTTTTGCAAGCCACTGGCTGCTCTGTGATTTCCTTACATAGACATTATAAAAGACAACTGAATCCTGTCCCACTGGCTATTATTAATTCTTGAGGACAAATTTAGTCGAGCCGAGACCCCAACTGGCGACCCTATGATAACAAACTGTGTACTTTGACCGAGGTACCGCGCTTGGCACACAACGTCGTTAATGCAGGAGTTGTAAGTTCAAATTCTTGGACTAGACATATCCTGCCTCTTACACATGGATCTCGACTTAAAACCTCCAGACTGGATACATTGATCTGCCTGGTAAAAACCTAAATTTTGCTCATTTTAAAGGTACTTCGAGGAAAAAATATTTCTTTATCGGACAATGTAGATCAAAGATCAGACTGCACGTTCTGTTCAGCCTAATTTTGATGTACACTGTCCGAAAGTTTTTTAAGTGGCTCTTACCAGCCTGAGATTGAATGGATGGATAGACCAATGATTGGATGGATAAATGAAGTAACTGTGTTGTAATCATCAGTCTAAATATAACTTCTGTTGCTAGTAACCCTTACCCTGTTGGACTAAAATAACGTTACAGTGGGTGTAGATCGAGATGATACATGAAGTCTAATCAGTTCTTATAGACATATAAACACTGAGAAACGAGCATATACAGGACATGCCTGCACAAAAAAAATACAGAAGCATTTTGGAAAAGGGAGTAATGTTGAAAAACAGTTTTTTCTCTTGCCCATGGTAGTTTTCAGACTTTTCCAAAGACCGATACCAGGCTTCAAGCCACACTTGATTTGTGTTATTTGCAAATGTTTCAATGTGGACCAGTCTAATATTTTGTGGATTGAATGGTGTTGAACACCGCTTTAAACATTATTTCAGTCCTATTACGACTACAGCTTACATATTCAATGTATGTCAAGAAATTCACTAGAAGAACAAGGTAAGGGCTCTAGAAGTGTCTTGCCCAAGAAAAGTACATCTAGGCTCCAACCCGAGACCTTCAGCTTATGAGTCCTACACCGTAACACTTCAATCCATGCAGGACCCTAAAATTTTGTTTCATGGCTAGGAGTTGTTTGGTCGCTGAAAGACCATTAAACCCCTTTTCTCTAAAACCCTATATGGCCTTCAACACTTGAAAAGGCGCATTCGAACATTTGCTTTACGTGTCGTCTCACATCAGCCTACGCCATCAGCACAGGCTAATCTGAGACGGCACTTTACGACTACAATAGATTTTGTGCTACAGTAGACTTGTGCAAAACAGAAAATACCATGAGAACGGAAAGTATCATTTCGGGTGAACCTGTGTGGACTGCGCAGGCTGATCCTGGACAACACTTTACTCAAATGTCCGAAAGTCCCTTTTTGCGTGTTGCAGGCCACATTGTGTTAAACTGTGACATAAATCCATCGATAATGAGTGAACAACTGACTCGGTAGCTGTTTCGATTTAAAAGTTATTTTTGTGGAGAAATTAATCTACGATATCAGAGTGTAAATCAAGATCAGACTGTACAGAACATGAAATCTGATCTCAGATCAACACTGCCAGAAAAAGTACACTTAAGTGTACTTATCAGCCGCAGAGCTGATTAAAATCCCAGTTCAAAGAACCAGACAAGTGGCAGAACTGTTATATATGAGCCAGGCTTAGTGAAAAGAGAGCCTGATGCATCTTGGAGAAGTATCGACTCCGGTCAATCTGCGCAGTCCACGCAGGCTGACCTCTGACTTTCAAGTGGGATTGTCCTTTGACAAGGCACCTAAAAACTCCAGTCAAGCAATGTTGAATACCAGAAAACATAACTTAGTTACATGTAGCGATATGACTGAAATAATGTTTTAAGTGGCCTAAATCACCAAACAATGAATCCGTCTAGGTCCTTTGTGCTAGAGTGGTTAGTATTGGTACTGTAACCAACATGTCTTGGGTTCCATTACTTCTGGTGAAGCAAATTAAGCGACAATGTCCTTGGACAAGTTACTACAGAGTCCCTGCAAATCTTTTAAAATCAATATTCAGCCATCTGTCTGTTTGATGTCACTGAAATATAAAATAAAAAGAAATCATAATTATACTAACAATATAGGCAAACTAAAATACTTTATATTTTACACCTTCTAAATTCCAAAATCTGTTCTGTGTGAGTCTCTCTTTGACCATCATATCAACTTAGATAACATCCAAAAGCAACCAATGACTTTCACATGATACACATGTCTATGTGCAGCGGTTACTGTGACACAACTTAGATAAACCTGGGATTGATTCCAGCTCAAGGCATTGTTGACGTATGAGTGTCCCTGGGCAATACACTGCAAAGCATCAGCCTAGTACTTGAGAAACCCAGGAAACAATATCATAAATAAGTGGCTTTTAATAAATTCGTTGTACAGTCAGGTGGCAGAGGACTTGGAAACTTGTTCACATCTGTGGTGAATCATGTCGCCGCGATCCGAAGGCTGCTTTCCCATATAACCATCATCAAAATAACTATCTTTGGTGAGAGAGAATCCTGTCGCAACTACTAAAATCAATCTTCAAAACGAAAATGGCCCAGCTGGGGATTTGAACCAGTAACCCAATGGTCTCAAGCCATGTATGTCACTAAGCCACGTGGCTCAGCCATAGCTTGAAATGATGGCGTTTTGCAAATAATTGGCATTAATTCTTTACCAAATGACAAAATGTTAAACTGGTCCTAATTGAAAGCATATGCAGAACACAAAATAAAAGTGACTTAAAGTTTGAAATTTGTTTCCAGCAGGGTAGGAAACATTGTGGGAAAAGGAGAAAATGCTGATTATCAGCATTTTCTCCTTTTCCCACAATGTTTTCAAAAGGCTACTGTCTCCGGGTTGTTAAAAGTTGTGTGGTAAAGAATTAAACAGCAAGTTCAAAAGCACATTAATATTTCTGCACACTGGCTGTCATGTACTACCTAAATTGATGTTTAAAATACCAAACTGACATACAATTCTTCAGGTCTATGACTGATTGAATTGAATTTGTTTTTATTTATCTTGAAACAGGTTTTCCATAGAAACAACGCCCCATGAAGGCTGTTAGTATTGTTACGGGGGATAGTGCAGATACAAAACGAAACCTATCCTAAGTTTCGTCTGCTTCTTTAACATGCTCGGAGTATAGCACCATTGCATGGGACCTCGGTTTAATGTCTCATCTGAAACACTATAAGTAATTTTAGGTGGCCAGCCGTGAGGATCAAACCCACGCTCTCATGATCACAAGTCCTACGCTCTACCAACTGAGCTATGCAGGCTGGTAATATCAGATCAGTGACACCATACCTCTGTGATCATTGGATGATATCTTACTTTTCATGAGTTACCTCTTTACCAAGCAATTCCTGGTTTTTATGACCCCAAGATAGAAGCCTTTTGAAAACATTGTGGGAAAAGGAGAAAATACTGGTAACCAGCATTTTCTCCTTTTCCCACAATGTTTTCTACCCTGCTGGAAACAAATTCCAAGTTCTGAGTTATGTTTAATTTGTCATCTGCAAATGTTTTCAATTTGGACCAGCCATAAATTTTGTTGTTTGGTAATGAGGTAAGCACAAAAGCCCTCACAACACTATCCCAATTTCTAACTCTTTACCACACTATCCCGACTTTTAACGACCCCGAGAAAGAAGCCTTCTGAAAACTTTGAGGGAAAAGGAGAAAATGCAGGAAACCAGAATGTTCTCCTTTTCCCACAATATTTTCTTTTCTTCCTTAAAACAAACTTTAAATTTTCAGTCACTTTTATTTTGTCGTGTGCAAATGCTTTTGACTTGGGCAAGTCTAAAATTCTGTTGTTTGGTAAAAAGTTAACAACAGTTAACCGGCAAAGGGAAAATTTGTGAAGAAAACACAGAGGGAAATGGAGAAAACACTGGTAACTACAATGCTTTCTACCCTATCAAAGACAGAAATTGTCATTTTAGCGATAGCTAATTTGTTGTCTGCAAATGCTTTCAATTTGGTTCAATCCAAAATTTTGTCATTTGGTAAAAAGTTGAATACATTAAGGTAGTTCTAGTGCAGAATGATATGAAATTTCATCAGATTGTTGAAAAATACAGATTTATACAGATGTAATACTTTTGCACACTTTTAACCGACCAGAAATTCTTTTTATGTCTATCTTGAAATTATTTGTTGATACTTTTGTTACTTTCCAGAAGAGGGAGGTTATTTAATCTCCCTCTGTAATGAAAATATAGTAGTTTTAGATTCATAAATGATAATTTCAAGAAGGAAAAATAGGAAAAAGTGGCTCGGTTAAAGTAGTACAATAATATTCATTTTTAATCTTAACACATTTTGTAGCATAATATTATGGAGGAAATAGTTGATTTCTATTACGGGTCCACAACCTTAATGGACTATTCAACCCATTACCACATAATCACATCCATTTTTTTGCTGCACTACCTTTGGGTTAGGACCCCTAGAGAATGTTGTTGCCTTAAAAAGTGTTAACCTTTTACCTCATCACAAACTTTTAGACTTGCCAAAATTGAAAGCATTGTCAGGCAACGAACATCATGAGGACCAAATCATTTGATTCGTCTCTAAGAAGTTAGTAAACATTGTGGAATAAGGAGAAAATGCTGATAACCTGCATTTTCTCCTTTTACCACAATGATTTCAAAAGCTGCTTTATAAGGATCATTTAAAGTCGGACAGATGTGGAAAAGGATTATGAAACGAGACAAGATAAGTAGACAAGCCTGTGTTTCAGACAGTTTTCCGTACCAAACAAACATTATGCACCATTGTCATCTGTGGAATTTCAGTACAGATAAAAACTCTGGCCCACTTCTTCTGGTCAGTACTGTAGTCATTTTAAGTCCATGTGCCTTCATAATTTGTTCAATATCATCTGAAAAATAATAAAACAACATTTAGTTCTTAACTACATAAAACTGAGTTTTCATGACTCAACATTTAACTCTTAACCCATTACCACACGATCCCTACTTCTGACGACCCTTGTAAAACATTGTGGGAAAAGGAGAAAATGCTTGTAAAGAGCATTTTCTCCTTTTCCCTCAATGTTTTCTACTCTTCACAAAACAAATTTCAAATTTTCAGTCTATTAATTTTGTCGTCTGCAAATACTTTCGATTTGAACGGGCCTAAAATATTGTCGTTTGGTAAAGGATTACCAAACGACATAATTGTCTCTTAGACAAGTCGAAATTGAAACAATTTGCAGACGACAAAATTAATGTGATTAAAAAATTAATACTTTTTTTGGAAAGGATAGAAAGCATTGTGGGAAAAGGAGAAATGCTGGTTAGCAGCATTTTCTCCTTTTCGCACAATGTTTTCAAAAGGCTTCTTTCTCAGGGTTGTTAAAAGTAGAGATTGTGTGGTAAAGAGTTAACTGCATAAACCTGAGTTTTCATGACTATGAAAAAGATAGAGTTGAAAACATTGTGGGAAAAGGAGAACATGCTGCTTACCAATATTTTCTCCTTTGTCCACATCTTTGCTGACTCAATAATTATAATTTTCTTTTGAAAGGCTGCAGGGTCCAAAAAATTTCTGAATTCTTACTTGTCCTCCTGCCATTTTGCACTTGTCCTACAGTTAGACAAAGACTGTCTCAAACACTCGTCCGCTCATCCTCATTAGTAAACATTTGTTGAGGGCAAGTGGATAATCCATTGTGTTACGGGAGACCTCTACCTCATGCATAGCTCTGTCCCAATTTAAATACAATACCTGACCACTGCTTTGGAAAGATATTTCTTTAACACAGTGGTTATGGTATTAGTCTTTTAAACCTCAAAAAAAAAAAAAAAAAACGAGGATATTTCTCCTTCATGGATTCAAATCCTATCAGATCCGGTCTAGATCTGTATTTCAGCTATACTTTTGCTGCGAACTTCCATGTTCGTATGATTTGGCATAATATAAAAAGCTTTTTTTGGTAGAGAGTTTAGAACTGAGGCAAGGTAACAATAAAAAGGCTATGTTTGAGGCAGTCCACGACTGACATAAAATTACAAAGAGTTTGAGACGTGCCCTGGCAAAAGGTTATATAAGGTAACTCTGTGCTGTATGATATCAAGCAATTTCTCATATATAGAGTTCATTTCATCAGCTTGTGGTTAATATGAGGAAATATTTGCCGAAAAAGGGAAAGGTATGCGAAAATATGAGTGCCGTATGGCACAAGTTATTTTTGCGGACCTTTCCCTTTTGTAGCAAATATTTCCCCATATTAACCACAAGCTGATGAAATAAATTATAGGCCTATATCATATTTCCTCTGACTATTTTGTCAACGAATGCCACTTCTAAAACTAGTGATCTCAAGTGGAACAAAAAAGTAGTTCTAGATTTTCGGCAGGAGGAAAATATTCACTGTGATGGGGAAATAATTCACCCAGCTTAAATTACGGCGTTTCTTTACCCATAACATTTCTAACAAGAGGACCATGATGGTCTTATATCCCTCACCTGAGTACTAAGCAGTAAAGGTCTACAATGAACAAAAATACCAAATATCAAAGTTCAAGGCCAAATAATTCTGACAGGGTATGTAACTGTGCAAAAAGCGTTTTCTTCTCTTTTTCGAAAATGCTTTCACAATCTTTCTTATTCAGGGTCATTGAAAGTCAGGATTGTATGGTAAGGGATTGAATTAACTTGTAAGGCTAGGCATTAATTTCCTGGTCAAAAAGGTGGTTGAATGACAGATTAAAACATCATTCGCTCATTGGTAAGACACAAATGAGACTTGTCTCAGTAACTTTAGATCAATTGTCAAAGGATGTCGGTTGAGACAGTAATCAAGCCAACGCAAACTGGGAACCCTAGACTAACAGCTCACAACATTTCTTGACTGATCTATCAGGGCTCAACAAGTCCAGTATGTGAAAGGTAACCCCTTTATCTGTGATACATCTTACAGAAGAAAATTATATCAAAAAGACTATCCTAAGGAAAACATGTTTGAAGTTTCATAAATGCAAAGGGCAAACTGACTGTAATTGGTCCATAATGAAATTATACATTTAGTCCCCTTTTTGATAACATGTCGTTTCATGAAATGAAATCAAATAACTATTGTCTGTCGCTTAACAAGATGAAATTTAATTACATATTGTCCTGTAGTGAAAGAGATATTGGTCCATAGTGAAGATTTACACCAAGCCCCCTTTCCTAATGACATGACATTTAATGAAAATAGGTAAAATATTGTTATTGCAAGACTATCATAAGGAACACGCGTACGAAGTTTCATCTTCTTTCAGAACAGAGGAATTTCAAAGTTTTCCAGCTTTGTTCTGATGTTCAAACTTGTGACCACCAGGGCCGGGCCAGTTTGGACTCCAGGATCATCGTATCATGTTTGGTTGAGGTCCACTAGAAGATGCTACATATACAATATCAAAGCTCTATGACTTCCAATTTCAGAGAATTTTCTTTTTTCAAAGTTTTCCTTCTTTGTTCCTATGTTTCGAACTTGTGACCCTTTGGGCGTCATTTGACCAAACTTGGTAGAGTTCAACTAGGAGATGCTACATACCAAATATCAAAGCTCTACTCCTTGTTTCAGAGAAGAAGAATTTTAAAATTTTCCTTCTTTGTTCCTATGTTTCAAACTTGTGACCCCCGGGACGGGGCCAGTTTTGACCCCAGGAGCATCATATGAGCAATCTCTTGGTAAAAGTCCACTAGGAGATGCTACATACCAAATATCAAAGCTCTGCACCTTCTAGTTTTAGAGAAGAATATTTTTAAAGTTTTCCTTCTTTGTTCCTATGTTTCACACTTGTGACCCCCGGGGCGGGGCCAGTTTTAACCCCAAAGGAATCATATGAACAATCTTGGTAGAGGTCTACTAGGAGATGCTACATACCAAATATCAAAGCTCTATGCCTTCTTGTTTCAGAGAAGAAAAATTTCAAAGATTTCGCTATTTTTTTCTTTTTGGTTGCCATGGCAACCAGAGTTATGGCTGGGATTCAATCTCTTGAACAAGTTTGGTAGAGCTTCACCCAAGGAATATCCCTACCAAGTTTCATCAAGATTGGCCCAGTGGTTTAGGAGAAGATGTTTAAAGAAATTGTGGAAGACAGACGATGCAGGGCGGACGACGCACGACGCACGACAGACATTGGGCAATTACAAAAGCTCACCATAAGCACTTTGTGCTCAGGTGAGCTAAAAATAGACACATGAAGAAAAATAAAACCCCTTATCACACAGTGACAACTTTTAACGACCCCAAAAAAGAAGCTCTTTAAAAACATTGTGGAAAAAGGAGAAAATGCTGGTAACCAGCATTTTCTCCTTTTCCCACAAAGTTTTCTGCTATATCAAAGAAAATTTGCATCATTTGAGCCGCCATGAAATTGTCTTCTGCAAATGCTTCCAAAATGGAAAGGTCTAAAACTTTGCTGTGTGGAGGTAAAGGGATAAATAGTGACCCTACCTGGATCATTTTCTTTTATAATAACCAGATAAAACAGCCCATGTTTGGACAACAGTTTGGGTACTATGGGGAGTACTTTGTCTATTACTTCCCTGCCTCTTTCCCCGCCAGCCCAAGAAGCCTCGATACCATGACTACCAACCTAGAAAGAATGGAAATTTAAGTTCAACATGTCATTTTGATTAAAGAAATATTACACTCAACAAAAAATATATAAAGCTTGTAAATATCTAATACTAGTATCCCTTCAAGAGCACATATCCATATCACTTTTATTCTGGGCATGAGCAGTCAATGGATGACTCTATATATTTCACACCCTTTTCGACATTATTTCAGTTTTACATCACGGAGGCCGGCGCCACTGTCTGCTTACACACATAACCATTGTCAACAAAAACAAAGCTGTGAGCAATTAAAAACTTCTTTCACAGTGGTTATCATCGACTCTTGGAGAGAAATTGGCCAAGCTTGCAAATCAAACAGCAACCTCCTGTTTCCAACTCCCATAGTGCTACTGGTACTCGGCGGGAATTTTGGTTTTGAGCCACAAATTAAAGTTCTGTTTGAGATATGGCCTACACTGTTTGTTTTTATCAAATCATTTGCACCAATTTCTTACAAAAAGCTTAATTTTACCAATTCCACAATCCCACCAGATTCAACTCGGCAAACATGGTCGGAAAAGAAGAAATGCTGGTTACCAGCATTTTCTCCTTTTCCAACAATGCTTTCAAAAACTGAAAGCACCTGCAGATGACAAAATAAACACAATTCAAAAATTTGTTTCCATCAGAGTACAAAACAGTGGGATTGTGTAGTAAAGGGTAAAAGCCTACACATTTTAAGGGAAAACCAAATGGTAGATACAACAGATGACTATGTTAGATCTGTGACTGGTTACCAGCCTTTATCTCCTTTTCCAGGAATGATTTTGACATTCCTGTCTCTCTAAGGGTCATTCAAATTCAGGAGTTTGTGTTTATAAAGCCAACACAATTTATGGACAAAAAAAACCAAGTAGTATACCAGATATAATATGGTAAACAGTTCTGTTCTATCCCACAAACAGATAGATAGATGTAAAGGCATAGCTTGTGTTAGTATAAGTGGACACTTATACCGCCATGCTATATACAGCTAGCTTTTGTAGCAACGTGGTTGAATGTTTGCCTTGAGACCCAGAGGTCCATGGTTCAAACCCCGCCAGGGATGTCTATTTGTGGGATCTGTTACAATAAGAGAAGACATTGTCACTACTGTAACATACCTCATCACTTGGTGTTACGACATAGGGCGGATTAAACAACAAAACATCCACCTGATCTGCAAGTCTTTCTGATAGACCACTCACCTGAAAAAGAAAATATCTATAAAAGCTATTCATAATGAGCTTATTTTCCACCACTTGACAATAGTTTATATTTCTCGATCCTGAATCAAGAGAGAATAGTATAAGTTGTAAGAACTTGTTTCTCAATCGGTGTAAAATGAATATGTTTAAATTAAATACTTTATATTTGGGGATACCAAATTCGATAGACTGGTTGATTAGACTGATTGAAAGGTGTTTTATGTCACTTTCAATATCATTTCAGTCATATCAAGATAACAGTTCACATATTCATGTATTTTCTGGGTTTTGCCAGTACAAGGTTTGGGATCTTAAACCAGAAATTTAAGACTTGCCTAAATTGAATTTTTTGCAAAGAAAAAAACAAACACAAAATAAGAATTTGTCTGGGAACAGTTCAAAACATTGTGGGAAAAGTACCATCATTTCAGTTCAGCTGTTTTAGAGAGGAAGATGCTTGATGGAAAATTAATCCATAAGACACACACAGGGCCATGATAACCTATTAACACAAAATCCCTACTTTTGAAGATTCTGAGAAAGAAACCTTTTGAAAACATTGTTAGAAAACGAGAAAATGCTGGTAACCAGTATTTTCTTCTTTTTCCACAATGTTTTCCACCCTTACCATATCAAATTTCGATTCTTCAGTCACATTTATTTTGTCATCTGCAAATGCTTCCAATTTGGACCTGTCTATAAATTTGCCATTTTGGGAAAGAGTTAACTCTTTACCAAATGATAACATTTTGGACTGGTCCAAACTGAAAGCAATTGCAGATGACAAAATGAGTGTAATTCAAAGATTGAAAACACTGTTGGTAAAGGAGAAAATGCTGGTTACCAGCATTTTCTCCTTTTCCAACAATGTTTTCAAAAGCTTTCATTCAGGATCATTAAAAGTCAGGATTGTGTAGTAAAGAGTTAAAGGCCCATATACATGATTACACTTTCAACACAACATCCAAAATGGCGGTGTCACCTGATACAAGACTTCCACAAGACAAACATAATGAGTAGCTTGCACAATATTATTTCAAGTTTCCCTTGATGGTTGTCATTAAAAAGTAGGGAATGGATCGTTTTTGAAAATAAATGAATATAGTTAGGAAAGTATCATTTCTTAACCCTTTGCCACACAATCCCGAATTTTGACGACCTTGAGAAAGAAAGCAAATGAAAACATTGTAGGAAAAGGAGAAAATGCTGGCAACCAGCATTTTCTCCTTTTCCCACAATGTTTTCTACCCTTCCCAAACCAATTTTCAATTTTCCAGTCACATTTATTTTATTGTCTGCAAATGCTTTGACTGGACCGGACTAAACCTTTTTCATATGGTAAAGAGTTAAACAAATACAGCAATTAAAAGGTTTCCCTTTAATTTGTCAGGTATACATATTGCGAAGAGACCAAACTGATTCAGTGTAACTTTAAAAGGATATACAAATTGTACTTTGTAGTAACTAATGGTCTTTTATTTTTGACAACAGATCATGTAAATGCATAGTTACTTACCTCCAAGTTGTTTAAATCCATGTTTAACCCTTTACCAAACATCCCTGGTTTTCGAGATCCAGTCGAAGAGACCTTCTGAAAACATTGTGGTAACCAGCATTTTCTCCTTTTCCCACAATGTTTTCTACTCTTTCTAAAGTAAAGTTTTAATTTTTGAAAACATCATGGAAAAAGGAGAAAATGCTGGTAACCAGCATTTTCTCCTTTTCCCACAATGTTTTCTATTTGTTTAAAGTCAAGTTTTAATTTTTGAGTTAAGTCTGTTTTGTTGTATGCAAGTGCTTTTAATTCGGACAAGTCCAACATTTTGTTGTTTGGTTAAGGGTTAAATGAAAATATGGCAAATTTCTATCACAGTGACACCATAGGTTAATCCACCAAACTGCATGTTTTACCAGCGATGTCAATTCTCAGTGACATCCTTGAATCGGGGCACTCAGAAGGGAAATTATTTGTCGTCAGCGTACTCAATTTGCGAGTACATAAACTGGGAAGTATTAATGAAAACATATTGAAATGGTAAAACTTTGCAGAATAATAAATCTGTTCTACAGTCAGGGGGCTTGGGACTTGGAAACCTGTTAATGGCTGTGGCAAATTTATGTTACCACTTCATCTTAACCCTTTACCATCCGACTTTTAACGACCCTGTGAAAGAAGCCTTTGAAAACATTGTGGGAAAAGGGAGAAAATGCTGGTAACCAGCATTTTCTCCTTTTCCCACACTGTTTTCTTCCCTTCCCAAAACAAATTTCAGTCTCTTAGTCTCATTTATTTTGTCGTCTGCAAATGCTCCCAAGTTGGACAAGTCTATAATTTTGTCGTCTGCAAATGCTTCCAATTTGGGCTAGTCTATAATTTTGTCGTATGCAAATGCTCCCAATTTGGACTAGCCTATAATTTTGTCGTCTGCAAATGCTTCCAATTTGGGCTAGTCTATGATTTTGTCGTATGCAAATGCTCCCAATTTGGACTAGTCTATAATTTTGTCGTCTGGTAAAGAGTTAATGTCTTCACTTAGTAATGGATCCATAAAAATAAATAATGTTGTCACCTCGTCTCAATGTTTGTGATGTAGTATACCAAGCTAATTTTTATAAAATCCATTTTGTCCAACATAGATCTGACAAACTCATGAAACTGATCCCAGCACATGCAGAACATTGACCAATAACTAACCCTGTCAGTCTATGCAGGCTGACTTAGGTTGATACTTTTTACATTTATCCTTTAACCCTTTACCAAACAACAATATTTTAGACTTGTCCAAATCAAAAGTTTTTGCAGACAACATACTAAAAGTAACTAAATATTTGAAAGTTGTTTTGTGAAGAGTAGGAAACATTGTGGGAAAAGGAGAAAATGCTGGTTACCAGCATTTTCTCCTATTCCCACATTGTTTCTAAAGGCTTCCTTCCCAGGGTCTTCAAAAGTCAGGATTGTGTAGTAATGGGTTAAACCCTGTTTTCCCAGATCAAGGCTCATATATACTTACAAGATCAGTTACAACTTGATCAGAAATTATTTCATTCACTTCAGCTGTTTTTCTTGAAGTTTCTGCTGCTCTTACATTGATATCTGTACATCTACAAGAAAAATCAGAAATACAAAGTTATGACCCATGATCTGTGAACAGGGTATTTATTGTAACTGCAAAATATAATGACACAGGTCTGTCTGAGAACAGGGTATTTATAGCAACTGCAAGGTGTCCCGACACAGGTCTGTCTGTGTACAGGGTATTTATAGCAACTGCAAGGTGTCCCGACACAGGTCTGTCTGTGAACACGGTATTTATAGCAACTGCAAGGTGTCCCGACACAGGTCTGTCTGTGAACAGGGTATTTATAGCAACTGTAAAGTGTCCCGACACAGGTCTGTCTGTGTACAGGGTATTTATAGCAACTGCAAGGTGTCCTGACACAGGTCTGTCTGTGAACACGGTATTTATAGCAACTGCAAGGTGTTCTGACACAGGTCTGTCTGTGTACAGGGTATTTATAGCAACTGCAAGGTGTCCTGACACAGGACTGTCTATGAACACGGTATTTATAGCAACTGCAAAATATATCAACACAGGTTTGTCTGTGCAGGCTTACATGATTGGAAACATTTTGCTTTTTATTCACTATGAAAAAAAACTCTAATGTTGAAAATTTGTTCACTATCTCGGCTATTACCTATTTAACTCTTTACCAAACCACAAAATAGTAGAACTGTCCAAGTTGAAAGCATTCGCAGATGACAATATAAATGTGGCTGAAAAATTGAAATTTGTTTTGGGTAGGGAAGAAAGCATTGTAGGAAAAAAGAGAACATTCTGCTTATTAGCATTTTTTCCTTTATCCCACAATGTTTTCAAAAGGCTTCTTTCTCAGGATTGTTTAAAGTCGGGATTGTGTGGTAAAGAGTTGCAGAGTTTTGAAACACTTTTTTCACAAGAATATTTTTAAGAAAATATTACAGTAGGAATAATACATGTTTAAACAAGAGGACCATGATGGTCCTATATCACTCACCTGAGTACTAGTAAGCACTAAAGGTCTACAATCAAAATTCTTCTTTTCCGAAATGATCATCGTATCGTATTTGGTTGAGGTCCACTAGAAGATGCAACATAATGAAATATCAAAGCTCTACGATTTCAAGTTTCAGAGAAAAGTATTTTTAAAGTTGTCCTTCTTTGTTCCTATGTTTCGAATTGGTGACCCCGAGGCTGGGCCAGTTTGGACCCAATGGACATCATGTAAACAAACTTGGTAGAGGTCAACTAGCAGATCTGCTTCATACCAAATATCAAAGCTCTACTCCTTCTTGTTTCAGAGAAGAAAAATTTCTCTGAAACAATTTAAAGTTTTCTTTCTTTGTTCCAATGTTTCAAACTTGTAACCCCCGGGGTGGGACCAGCTTTGACCCCAGGGGCATCATATGAACAATCTTGGTAGAAGTCCACCAGGAGATGCTACACACCTAATATTTAAGCTCTACACTTTCTTGTTTAAGAAAAGATGAATTTTAAAGTTTTCTTTCTTTGTTCCTATGTTTCAAACTTGTGAACACCCGGGGAGGGGCCAGTTTTGTCCCCAGGGGCATCATATGGACAATCTTGCTAGAGGTCCACTAGGAGATACTACATACCAAATATCAAAGCTTTGCACCTTCAAGTTTCAGAGAAGAAGATTTTCAAAGTTTTCCTTCTTAGTTCCTATGTTTTAAACGTGAGACCCCCCGGGGCGGGGCCAGCTTTGACCCCAGGGGCATCATATGAACAATCTTGGTCAACTAGGAGATGCTACACACCAAATATCAAAGTTCTGCACCTTCTAGTTTCAGAGGAGAAGAATTTTAAAGTTTTCCTTCTTTGTCCCTATGTTTAAAACTTGCGATCCCCCCCCCCGGGGCAGGGCCAGTTTTGACCCCAGCGGCATCATATGAACAATCTTGGTAGACGTAAACTAGGAGATACTACATACCAAATATCAAAGCTCTGCACCTTCTAGTTTCAGAGAAGAAGAATCTTAAAGTTTTCCTTCTTTGTTCCTATGTTTCAAAATTGTGACCCCCCCCCGGGGCAGGGCCAGTTTTGAACCCAGGAGCATCATATGAACAATCTTGGTAGAGGTCTATTAGGAGATGCTACATATCAAATACCAAAGCTCTGCACCTTCTAGTTTCAGAGCAAAAAAGAATTTTAAAGTTTTCCTTCTCTGTTCCTATGTTTCAAACTTCTGACCCCCGGGGCGGGGCCAGTTTTGACCCCAGGGGCATCATACAAACAATATTGGTAGAAGTCTAGTAGGAGATGCTACATACCAATATCAAAGCTCTGCCCCTCCTAGATTCAGAGAAGAAGAATTTTAAAGTTTTTCTTCTTTGTTCCCATGTTTCAAACTTGTGACCCCCAGGGCGGGGCCAGTTTTGACTCAAGGGGCATCATTTGAACAATCTTGGTAGAGGTCTACTAGGAGATGTCACATACCAAATATCAAAACTCTACGCCTTGTAGTTTCAGAGAAGAAGATTTTCAAAGATTTTGCTATTTTTTTCCTTTTGGTTGCCATGGGAACCAGAGTTATGACTGGAATTCAATCTTTTGAACAACTTTGGTAGAGCTTCACCAAAGGAACATCCCTCTCAAGTTTCATCAAGATTTTCCCAATGGTTTGGGAGGATAAGATGTTCAAAGAAATTGTGGATGACGGATGACGGACAATGGACGACAGATATTGGGCGATCACAAAAGCTCACCATGAGCACTTCGTGCTCAGGTGAGCTAAAAAAGGTCTAGATGTAAAAATGTATCAAAACTCATGAAGCCCAAATTTTACCACAATGTTTTCAAAAGTCTTTTCTTCTAGTCTGAATAAAGAAGATAAAATTCTAACAAAACTTTTAATGTGGACACAAATGAGAGATCATGGCAATGGGGCTATTTCATCATTTATCATAATTATCTCAAAACACTAAAAAAGCTGCAGATGCAAAGTTTGCTTGCAAGCATAACAAGCCTTATATTTATCAGCTTAAAAGCAAATTCCCAACCATATACATGCACAAGAGACATTTCCAAAAATAGGCGAAAATACAAAGTTAGTAAAATATTCAGTCTTTCAATCAAGAATATTCCTACATGTAATTGTATTATGTCAAAATGAAACATTTTAACAAAGCAAATTAATAACTCACATTGTAAACACTGTAGATCCAAGTTCTTGAGCTAAAAATGTTGAACAAATACCAGAACCTGATCCAATTTCAACACACAAGGTAGGTCTGAAATAAATAAACATCTTATTTGGCTTTTTATGAGTGTATAATATAATATTTATTTATGTCCTGGCTCTAACATGTTTATAAGCCCAACTCTTTACCAAATGACAAAATTATAGACTGGTCCAAATTGGAAGCATTTGCAGACCACAAAATAAATGTGACTGAAAAATTTAAATTCGTTTTGTTAAGGGTAGAAAACATTGTGGGAAAAGGAGAAAAATGCTGGTAACCAGCATTTTCTCCATTTCCCTCAATGTTTACCAAAGGTTTCCTTACTTGGGTCGTTAAAGGTCGGGATTGTGTGGTTACCAAACAACAAAATGTTAGAATGGTCCAAATTGAAAAAACTTGCAGACAAAAACTAAATGTGACTAAAAAGTTAAAATTTGTTCTGAAAGAATAGAAAACATTGTGGGAAAAGGAGAAAATGCTGGTGACCAGCATTTTCTCCTTTTCTCACAATGTTTGAAAAAGGTTTCTGTCCCAGGGTCGTTAAAACTCGGGATTGTGAGGTAATGGGGAATAGTCCCTTTCATAAATATAGTTGCCTTTGCAGCATTTGCTGATCAACATTAGACTGCATAAATGTGCAGTCTGATCTCTGTACTGTCTGTTTTTCTGAGATACTCTGGACAAGAGCAACTTTGCAATCTTGTTCTGCAATTTTGTGACTCTTATTTCTAGTCTGAATATCTCAGTTTGATTTATTTGTTGCAAACAATTATTTTTTTCACACGGAATTTTTTACACTGCTTATGGACATATTAACATATACCGCTCTTATTAGTTCAAATGCTAAGTACTCCTTTTCCCACAATATTATAAGCTCTACAGCAAATGATGTGAAAATGTCAATGAGCTACAATCAGTACTAAACTCTTGATTCATAGTTTTAGTTGTTTAATATGTAGTAGCATCATAAATCCTTACCACACAATCTCTGACGACCCTGAAGGGAGGCCTTCTGAAACCGTAGTGGAAAAAGGAAACAAATGCTGGTAACCAGCCTTTTCTCCTTCTGTCACAGTGCTTTCTGCACCTTAAATGATAAAGTCTATACATGTTTTCAGTTACCTTTAATTTGTCATCTGCAAATACTTTCGATTTAGACAAAAGTAAAATGTTGTTACTTGGTAATAGGTTAACAGAGTTCCAGATAAGAGGGGGGAATGGTATTCTAAATCCAGTATTTCTCTTTGAAACCCTATGTTGTGGATTACTCATTAGTATTATCTCGATGAGACAATTCTAATGTGTACGCACAACATAGGGTTTAGTGGAGATTAAACAATATTTTCAATTTTGAAATCAAAATCACTCCCTCTATCTGGAGCTCTGGGTTAATTAAACTCTTGGGTAAGAGAACTGTTTCTAGTGGGTATCCCATCGGTTCCGAGAATTCAGAGAATCTTTTCAAGCAATAATATTTACTGTCTGCATTTCACTTCTAATTCCCTTTGAGATGCAAATATGATAAAAACACAAATGCATGCAGGGATCTTCATGTATTTATCTATATCAAAAGAATGTTTCCATCCTCCAAGGTTTTTGCAAAAAAAACCTCCTGATTTGAATTTCTGGTCTGATTTAAGATTAAATGCATACATGTGTAGCACTGCTGTTTTCCGGTAGTACTTTGAATTCTGGAATTTGCCAAAGTCATACACAAAGTCATGTCATAAGTAGCATATCCAGTTGTCCATCCTGGGCATGCATAGATGCTAACCTAGGCCTGCATGTAGTACAGATAACTATCCCCAAAGGCGATGTTACTCTTTGACCGGTCGCCTCTGGGCATGCTTAGATGCTACTAGTACAGATAACTGTCCCCAAAGGTGATGTTACTTTTTGACTGGTCGCCTCTGCGTACAGAGACAATCAGGACAAAGTAAGTTGAAAGCTACGCACAGAATTTGTCCGCAAGTTTGAAAATATTATAATTTCCCATATACAGCACAAAACTAGGATTTAAATATACCTGTGGCTTGTGTATTCAATATTCCTTTGTTTGAAATACAAATATTTTCAATTTAAATGCTAATCATGAGAAAAAAAAAACATGCATTTCATCAGATACTCGAGTTGTTTACATTCCCGAAAACATACAAAATGGCAGCCACGCATGATCAATTTCGTCTGTGACTTTTCCGAGATAAACATGTTGTAAATGACTTCTACAAGCTTTTTATCTAATGAATGGTTTAACAAATTGTTTTTGGTCATGTTTAGTATTAAAGGTTAATTGCATTTCGCAGCAAAACAGATAAAACTGACTAATCCAAAAGTCAGTATAACGCTCTATATTTGCTACCGGAAAATTTACGATGGACTTCAGACGGTACGGTGTACAATAAATGTCCAAATATGAAAAAGATCACTGGGGCGTCTCGTTATTGAGACTAGCATAGAAGCTAATCTAGGCCTTCATGTGAATGGGGTTCAATACACTTCACAATCCACAAATTGTACAGACCTGTAATAGCATAGATCTCCACAAGGTTGACATTGTGAACATCATTCTAGTCTGCCAGGAACTCTGAATGCCTAATCCAAAGCACCATAACTTACAGGTTTGACTGATACATTCTTTGAAAACTTGTTTAACATTATGACTTTTCTTTAGAAATAAATTATTTTGACATATGACTTTTCTTTAGAAATTGTTATTTGTATACAATAAAAATAGATATAAATACTCTTAGATCAATAGTTACCCAACAAAAGAAAAAAATGCAGAATCCAAATGACACGAAATATACAGTGGGTTTTACCTGAACTATTTCCAGCAAAATTACGCCGCGTTCGAATGAGATAGAGGGCGAAAATACAAAAGCGCGGATACCCACGACATTATAAATAATTTACTAATGACTTTTTTTTGGAATAAACCCCCCTTACAAACCTGAGGTTTCTGATCAGCTCTACTGAGTATATCCTTTTCAATTGCATCTATCAATAAAAATGTATCTTCTGCTGGCTCGTAAATAAACTGATAATCTTTCGACGTCAGATGAGAGATTTTCGGCGTTGTCATAGTAGTCTCCCTTTATTCCAATTGTTGTGTTTGTAGTTTTATAATACAATACTATATGTACATCAGTAAATGTATGCCTTACCAGCTTTAGCCACGCCTCTTAGCTAGAGTATCTTATTACTATATATACTCTCTCTTGTATGCTGATCTTTGTTAGTATTAAATATTCTGTTTAGCTTAATAGTTGTTGTTTCCATAAATACCCACATATATAACAAATTGGCGACGAGTTTATGGATTCTATGAGAAATTGATTACGTGACTTTGGACTGTGATACTTTGTGATCTGAACATTATGGCTTTGTTAGGAGCTATTAATCCGTTTGACATAGATAAAGACAACTGGACAGTATACCAAGAAAGGCTTGAACAATACCTCGCAGTCAATAATATCAGAAATGAGAAGAAAGTATCTGCTTTGTTAACTCTGTTAGGTGATAAAACGTATGCGCTAGTGAGGAATTTAACATCTCCAGAAAAACCGGCAGAAAAGTCTTTTGATGAACTGTGTACAATATTGAGCCAACATTTGTCTCCAAAGCCATTACTTATTGCAGAAAGGTTCAGGTTCCACAAAAGAAACCAGTTACAGAGTGAGTCCATTAGTGATTTTATAGCAACATTACGCAAAATGTCCGAACATTGTGAATTCGGAGGGTACTTAGAGGACGCATTGAGGGACAGGTTTGTTTGCGGATTAAAGGACACAAACATCCAAAAGAAACTGCTATCCACTAAAGAATTAACCCTGATAAAGGCTATAGAAATTGCAACCGCCATGGAAACTGCTATTAAAGATGCTGCAGAGTTAAGTAATACTACCAATTTGGGTACCGTCGAAAAAGTTTCTAAAAGAAAGAAACAAGAAAAATCAAAGAAGAAATTTCAACAGGATCGACAAAATTCAAGCCAATCAAGCTGTGACCACTGTGGGAAAAATAACCACAAATCGCAGAAGTGCAGATTGAAGAATGCCGTTTGTTACAAATGCAATAAAAAAGGACATATTGCTTCGATATGTAAAGCTGTTAACTGCATGGAAGAAAGCAGCAGCAATGACATTCTTTCTGTGCATTCTTTGAATACGAGTAAATCCAAAATCACTGTGACAATGGACATATGGGGAAAACCAATAGTCATGGAAGTTGACACTGGATCTTCTGTAAGTCTTATGAGTTATAGAGATTTTGTACGACATTTTGGGAAGATAAAGCTAGAAACCCCGAAATCCGTGCTGAAGACGTATTCAAATGAAACGATTGAGCAGGTTGGAGTAAAAACAGTTCACGTGAAATACAAAGGTCAAGAGAAAAATCTTTGTTTACATGTTGTCAAAGGAAATGGGTCGACATTGTTGGGACGTGACTGGTTATCGAAAATCCAACTTGATTGGAATAACATTCTGTACGTCAAAACTGTAAGTACAAATGAGAAACTCAAGAATATTCTGTTGAAATATGGACCAATTTTTTGTGACGGAATTGGCAAAGTGAAGGGTATCAAGGCTTCACTTACATTAAAGAAAGATGCTAAACCCAAATTTTTGAAGGCAAGACCAGTACCATATGCTCTCAAACCAAAAATAGAGCAAGAATTAGAAAACCTTGAAAAGCAAGGAATAATTTCGAAGGTTAACACAAGTGACTGGGCAACACCTATCGTACCCGTCGTAAAACCAAATGGACAAATCCGAATTTGTGGAGATTTCAAGGTAACAGTAAACCAGGCTCTGGAAGTGGACAAATATCCATTACCACGGGTGGAAGATGTCTTCGCCAATCTATCTCCAGGTCAAAAATTTACAAAACTAGATTTACGGCAAGCATACCTACATTTGGAAATGGACGAAGCAAGTAAAAAATTGCTTACTATCAACACACATAAGGGATTGTATTGTATGGATAGACTTGTGTATGGTGTATCGTCAGCGCCAGCAATTTGGCAAAGAACTATTGAACAAATATTACAAGGAATTAATGGTGTTCAATGCATTCTTGATGATATGGTAATCACAGGTGAGACCGACGACAAACATTTAGAAAACTTAGAAATGGTTTTGTCAAGACTAGCTCAGTATAATTTGAAACTGAATAGAAATAAATGTTCTTTTTTCCAAGACCGTATAACTTACTGTGGTCATGAAATTGATAAGCATGGGTTGTGGAAAAGCAAAGATATACTCTCTCTTGTATGCTGATCTTTGTTAGTATTAAATATTCTGTTTAGCTTAATAGTTGTTGTTTCCATAAATACCCACATATATAACACCAATTCCAATCAAAGTACATATGGGAGCTAGCTAGTCTCAATAATGAGACGCCCCGGTGATTTTTTTCATATTTGGACATTTACTGTACACCGTAGACACGGCGGGGAATCACGTGACACAACAACAACAACAATGACTAAAATTTGAAAAAATTCCCCGACCTCAGGTAAGAAAATCTTCAATAATTCCTTTAATACATGACCGATTGGAATTTGGTTTGAAGCAGAGAAGGTGAAAGGACTCCAGGGATTTGCTTGATGTGTTAGAATTTTTAAACAACACCTGATAAAAAAGTTGTTGACGAGCAAACAAATTATCCAGGGTAAAAAATTTGTTTGCTCGTCAATAACTTTTTTATCAGGTGTTGTTTAAAAAATCTAACACGTCAAGCAAATCCCTGGACTCCTTCCGCCTTCTCTGCTTCAAACCAAATTCCAATCGGTCATGTATTAAAGGAATTATTAAAGATTTTCTTACCTGAAGTCGGGGAATTTTTTTCAAATATCGGTCATTGTTGTTGTTGTTGTGTCATGTGATTCCCCGCCGTGGTAGAGGCGACCAGTCGAAAAGTAACATCGCCTTTGGTGACAGTTATCTGTACTACTATGGGAGCTAGGAAAGATTTTCAACTCTTTACCAAACAACAACATTTTAGACTCGTCCAGATTGAAAGCATTTGCAGACGACAAGATTAATGTGACTCATAAACTGAAATTTGTTTTGGGAAAGATATAAAACATTGTTGGAAGAGGAGAAAATGCTGATTACCAGCATTTTCTCCTTTTCCCACAATGTTTTCTAAAGATTTCTCTGTCAGGGTCGTGAAAACCAGGGATTGTTTGGGAAATGGTTTATCAATTCACAGGAATCGGACGTTTCGTTGGTGAAAATAGCTAAATGTCAGCCGAAGTGGTCACTCTCTATTATAAAATATACAAGGAGTGCAACGGATTTCCCAAAAAAATTCGACACGACTGTCACCCAAAATCATCGCTGAAAATGGGGTCAAATCAATATTAGCCGACATAAACACACATCTACCGTGCTCTTAAATATCTAATCTGTCGATTTATTATGTCCCTACCTGCCGTGAATCACTCTTTCCGTGTCATTCATCGTATTTCCCTAGGGCGATATTCACCAAGAATCAGCCTCCCGGCGAATCCACCATGGTTCACCAACTTCCGGTTATCGGAGTGAATGAAAATGTCTGTTTACTTTTTCCAATAAATCACGTCAGAAAATGTTCATAAAATTTCCGTAGGTACAAGTTAAATCTAAGAAAAATCATGTTATATTTATATCAACACAATCGATGCAAATCAAAAATATATATATATAATTTTTTTGACTGTATAGGTATGTGTATTCTCCGGCCCCAATCAAAAATATGCCACAATTCCCGGCCCTAACGGCCTCCTTGCTAAATATTTTATTGGCGGGTACATTTGAATAAAATTAGCACCAAATTAAAGCTTAGGTAATAACTTTTCCAATGGTATATAGAAACATGATTTTTCATGCATATGTAGTTATGATAAAAGCGTTTGAAATTCGTCATTTTTTTTTTTTGCTGAAATGCGTCGTAATTTGTTAGTGATAAAATCCGGCCCCAGGTGCTAAATATTTCATTTATTTGCCAAATCTAATAAGATTAGCACCAAATTAAAGCTTAGTTAACAACCTTTCTAATGGTATGTAGAAACTTGACTTTCCAAGCATGTGTAGCGTTTGAAATTCGTCCTTTTTTATTACTAGGCTTCATTTTAATACTATTCTGAGCATAATACAACGAAAAATAAAAGATTTTAAATGGGGGCAGCAAGGGCCGGGAATTATGACCCATTTTGACAGGTAGGGCCGGGGAATACACTTTGCCCATTCACTCCGATAACCGGAAGTTGGTGAACCATGGTGGATTCGCCGAGGCTGATTCTTGCTAAATATCGCCCTAGGAAAATCGGATGAATGACGCGGAAAGAGTGACTCGGGGCAGGTAGGAACTTACTAAATCTGCAGATTAGATATTTAAGAGCACGGTAGGTGTGTGTTTATGTCGGTTAATATTGATTTGACCCCATTTTCAGCGATGATTTTGGGTGACAGTCGTGTCGAATTTTTATGGGAGATCCGTTGCCAGTATGGACCAACGTACAGTGTCGCAAATCGGAAGCTGCTGCTACTGTACGCCCCAAATCAGTTAGCTGCAGTAAACAAGTTTAAGAAAACAGGCTGGCACGCGTAATCTAGCAGACAGAAAATGATTTGGTGTTTTGCATTTGAAAGGTAAGAAGTTTTTCTACAAATACATACTGCGATTGGGTTCATAAACGGTGCGATTTTTGAATAGGAAAGCTGCATCACCAAATTTTGTCGTTGGCGGCTGCAATGATCGCTAAACTTTTGTTTTCTACTCCTTCGGGAAGATCGGAAACCATTTTCTGATACTGCATACAGATAAAGAAATCATTCAGCTTGGCGTATACATGTCATGGTAGTATTCAGTGCCATATCCATTGAAATATTTCACTTTTTATCAAGGTACCATCAAAACGTTCACTGTACGGCTAGCTGCTAACCCGAATTTTTGTACTGCTCGGTTAGCTGCGATTTTCTTGGTAAAGCCTCTTTCACATCAGCCGTGCGATTTTTTCGTCTTACGATTTTCGCTGCAAACATGCAATTTTCAAAGCGATCTCGGTACATTGTTCGTACAGTTGACTCACGAACTGTATGGTGTCCGCAGGTTGAACGTACGAAAAAGCAACTCGGCCCTGGAACGCTCACCTTAGACTATAGCTTATGATTGAAATTCAATTCTTTGAACAACTTTGGTAAAGCTTCACCCAAGGAACATCCCTGCCAAGTTTCATCAAGATTGGCCCAGTGGGTTAGGAGAAGAAGATGTTTTAAGAGATTGTTGATGGGCGACAGACGCCGGACATAGGGCAATCAAATATCAAAGCTATACCCCTGCCAGTTTCAAAGAAGAATTTTAAATTTTCCTTCTTTGTCCTATGTTCGAACTTGTGGTCCCCGGGCTGGGTCAGTTTTAACCAAAGCAGCATCCTTGGAACGAACTTGATAGAGGTCCACTCAAACATGCTACATCCCAAATATCAAAGCTCTACACCTTCCCGTTTAAGAGAAAAATAAATTCAAAATTTTCCTTCTTTGTTCATATGTTCCAACCTGTGACCTCCGGGGCATGACCAGTTTTGACGCCAGGGACAACATATTACCAAACTTGGTAGAGGTCCACTAGAAGATTCTGCACACCAAATGTCAAAGCTCTGCACCTTCAAGTTTCAGAGAAGATTTCCAAAGTTTTCCTTCTTTGTTGCTATGTTCGAACCTGTGACACACCCCCTCCCCCCCCCCAGGGCAGGGCCAGTTTTGATCCCAAGGGCATAATAGGAACAAACTTGGTAGAGATTCACTGCTACATGCCAAATATCATAGCTCTATGCCTTCTTGTTTTAGAGAAGAAGAATTTTAAAATTTTCTTTCTTTGTTCCTATGTTCGAACTTGAGACCCCCGGGGCGGGGCCAGTTTTGATCCCACGGGCATGATTTAAAGAAACTTGGTAGAGGTCCGCTAGGAGATGCCACATACCAAATATCAAAGCTCTACGCCATCTAGTTTCAGAGAAGAAGAGTTTAAAAGTTTTCCTCCTTTGTTCCTATGCTCAAACTAGTGACCCCCGGGGTGGGGCCAGTTTTGACCCCAGGGACATCATTTGAATAAAATTGGTGGCGGTCCACTAGGAGATCCAACAGACCAAATATCAAAGCTCTACGCTTTCTAGTTTCAGAGGAGAAGATTTTTAAAGTTTTCCTTCTTTGTTCCTATGCTCAAACTTGTGACCCCCGGGGTGGGGCCAGCTTTGACCCCAGGGGCATAATTTGAACAAACTTGGCATAGGTCCACTAAGAGATGTCACATACTAAATGTCAAAGCTCTACGCCTTCAAGTTTCAGAGGAGAAGATTTTTAAATTTTTCCTTCTTCGTTCCTTTGCTCAAACTTGTGACCCCTGGGATGGAGCCAGTTTTGACCCCAGGGATATAATTTGAACAAACTTGGTAGAGGTCAACTAGGAGATGCTACATACAAAATATCAAAGCTCTACGCCTTCAAGTTTCAGAGGAGAAGATTTTTAAAGTTTTCCTCCTTTGTTCCTAGGCTCAAACTCGTTATCCCCCGGGGCGGGGCCAGTTTTGACCCTACGGGCATGATTTGAACAAACTTGATAGAGGTCCATTAGGAGATACTACATACCAAATATCAAAGCTCTACGCCTTATAGTTTCAGAGAAGAAGATTTTCAAAGATTTCGTTTTTTTTTTTCTTTTTGTTGCCATGGCAACCAGAGTTATGGGTGGAATTAAATTCTTTGAACAATTTTGGTAGAGCTTCACCCAAGGAACATTCCTGCCAAGATTAATCCAGTATTTAGGAGGAGAAGATTTTTAAAGAAATTGTTGACGGACGACGGACGACGGACGACAGACTACGGACGACGGACATAGGACGATCACAATAGCTCACCTGTAGCACTTTGTGCTAAGGTGAGCTAAAAACAAAGCGACGAGTTCGCACGGCTGTCGTGCGGTTAGCTTAAGGCTGCTGCACAAATTCTCAAGGCACCCGCAAGACTGCCGTAAGAATTTTCAAAGTTTCGTACGACCACCGCACGGCAAGCACGATTTTGCAAGACAGCTGTACGGTGTTCGTGCGATCGCCATAAGGAGGAGGAATTATCTCCTCTTGTCCGATTGGATATATATATATTCACAATGCTACCCCGGCACATAGGTTGCATATTGAAACAATGGACAGGATATTCGCAGACAAAGTACGGGACGACGATATTTTATGCTAAGGGCATTTTGTCATTCTTGTACAAGCACGTGCTTTCTTCATCTAAATCCTGGGTTGGTGGTACCTTGAATGTCTCGGGTTCAATGGGGGATCAGCAATCGGAACCTATCCCTTTCCATTCTGAGATCTTCGTTTCTGCATGACCTTCTCGTCTCGATAGCGACTGATGACGAACAAGACATACAAACTTTTTAAAAGAGGACGGATGACGCTAACTTTTCGCAAGGCATTTGCGAGGCATTTAATAGGCAGCTGTGCGAATCTCTACGTTGTTCCTATGTTCTGCAGTAGTCTTCAGACAGACTTTCACCAAACGCAAGGCATTCGCAAAGCAGCCGCAAGATGTTCGTGCGATCGTCTTTCGGCCTTCGCAGGACAAACGCAAGTTATAAAACCGTATGATTGATGTGCTATGGTCTCAAGGTAGCCGTATGGCTCCCGTGTGGCAACCGTAAAGTTGCTGTGCAAACTCAAATCGCAAAGAAATCGCTAGGAAAATGAGCATGTTGAAAAACCAGCTTAATTGCGACGTCTACGGCGTTGCAAATTCATTGATGTTTATCAATGAATTAAAATCAATGATTAGGGGTTGCAAAAAAAAAAGGCAAACTTTGTACCTATCTGTTGTACAGGAACTACACCTAAATCAAGAAATAATATCAGCGATGTTTTCCATGTAATAAAAGGATTTATCAATGGAGCCGGATTTGTGTAATTCATGAAATGCCTTGAAGAAACAAGATAATCTTACCTGCTATTGTTTGAATTTATATATTTATGTATGTCGCTATCCAAACTGGAATATAGGCAGATCCGAAATCTAGACCAAACTGGAATTTTGCCTATACCAAAATAGTTTAACAGTTTGGCTAGGCAGCTCCACAATCTGCCTAGACCAAATCGGAATATTTTCTCGTTTTATATAATGCGACTACATATTAACCATCTTAGTCAACTTAAACTCCAACATAAAAGAAGTTTAATTAGAAATTCTGAGTAAGATTAAATTTTGAGTGTTTAGCACTTTCGAGGAAAAAATGCAACGAGGAAAACGGAGCAATTGAGGGAAAAACAAATAAATTGCTTCAATTAAAAATAGGTCTCAATTGTAAACACATGTTACATTGTATAAGAATTAATATGATTAAAAATTTGGAAAAGAATCTAGATCTACTTTGGTCTACGCTAAAGTATTATTCTAATTTGGTCTAGGCAGATTCCCGGGATATGCCTAGATTCCGATCCGGCATACGACATATAATTCTGAGCTAAAAAAAACGTGTTTTACCATATGGGCTGAACCTTTTTGTTCAGTATTA
Source organism: Tridacna crocea (assembly GCA_943736015.1). Taxonomy (NCBI): domain Eukaryota; kingdom Metazoa; phylum Mollusca; class Bivalvia; order Cardiida; family Cardiidae; genus Tridacna; species Tridacna crocea. The sequence goes on along the minus strand of OX031071.1, from coordinate 39,069,216 downwards.
TGATGCATTAATGCAGCTAGGCGTACACATTTTTTATTGTGAAATGCAGCTAATCGTTGCGTACAGATGCAGCTAGCCGTACAGTGAACGTTTTGATGGTACCTTGATAAAAAGTGAATTATTTCAATGGATATGGCACTAAATACAACCATAGAAATGTATACGCAAAGCTGAATGATTTCTTTATCTGTATGCAGTATCAGAAAATGGTTTCCGATCTTCCCGAAGGAGTAGAAAGCAAATGTTTAGCGATCATGGCAGCCGCCAACGACGAAATTTGGTGATGCAGCTTTCCTATACAAAACTCGCTCGGTTTATGAACCCAATCGCAGTATGTATTTGTAGAAAAACTTCTTACCTTTCAAATGCAAAACACCCGATCATTTTCTGTTTGCTAGATTACGCGTGCCAGCCTGTTTTGTTAAACTTGTTTACTGCAGCTAACTGATTTGGGGCGTACAGTAGCAGCAGCTTCCGATTTGCGACACTGTACGTTGGTCCATAGTGGTTGCACTCCTTGTATATTTATAATAGAGAGTGACCACTTTGGCTGACATTTAGCTATTTTCACCAACTAATTCCACCAACACCAACAATTTTCACCGATTCCTGTGATCAATTAATCAGGAAAGGACCAAATCATTTCAATTTCAAAATAGATCTAGCCTTTTCCAGAAAATAAAAACCAGATGGCCAACAGTGCAGATCAGAGATCAGACTTCAAGTTCTTCATCGTCTGAAAACAGCATTCTCATCACGATTTACGCTGTCCAAAATTTGACAAAGTTGTGGTTGGCATTTGAACGTGCAAACATCTGTTTTGCTGCACAATGCACGATGAAAGAAGGGAAAAATTGGAAGAAAGGTTTAGAATAACTTGAGCTTCATCTTTACTTCATTCCTGGCATGGCACATGCCTGCCTTTCTGTTCTTTTTTACCTGCTTACATGTCTCGACTATATGGTAAAAAACATAGTGGAAATAGAAGAAAATGCTGGTATCCAGCATTTTCTCCTTTTTCCACAATGTTTTCAAAGGGCATTTTCGTCAGGGTTCTTTTGTAAGGGATAAACTCTTGAAGTAATTTTTATAATCTGTCACTCAACCTAAAATCTTTGTATCTGGAAATGCAGTTTGATTGATTGATTGATTGCATGGTGTTTATCACTGTTTTCAACATTGTTTCAGTTATGTTGCAGGTTCCAGAGCACGTATACATTCTTTAACGAGTGCTCAGGACAATATTCTTTTGTGTACCATCGGCTGCTTTCCTACACCGCCATCATCAGAAAAATGATCAGCAATGAGAGAGGAATAAATCCTGTTGCAATGACTATATATCCTTAACCCTCTAAAAACAATTGGCCGAGCCAGGGATTGAAACAGTGATCTCAAGAAGACCAATTTGACTACAAACAAAAAATTCTCTTTACCACCCATTTGCCAACTTTTAACATCCTTAAGAAAGAAGACTTTCAAAAACATTGCGAGTATAGGAGAAAATGCTTGTGACCAGCATTTTCTCCTTTTTTTTTTTTTTCAAAATGTTTTCTACTTTATCGATGATAGTTACTACAATTTGAGTGACATTTAATTCATTGTATGCATATACTTTTGAACTTGACAAGTCGAAAACGTTGTTGTGTTGTAGACATTTGATACAGTTCTTTTGATTGTAATTTAATTCTATATTTTGGAAAAACCATCAAAAACTAAAGCTCAGGTTTTACTTAAGTTTTACTTTAATATAAAAAGGTATGCTGTCATGGTGTATAAATGAAAATTGTTGAAAACATTGTAAAGTTTGTATCAAAGATAAACTAAAACAAGTACATGTACATCATTATGATTTAAGGTAGTAGACCCCCTAATGGAAAACTGCCATCTCCACTCTACATATATCTATTACATTATCCTACGAAATTTGCTATTATTAAAAGTGAGTATTAACTTTAACTAAGCCACATTTTTTCCTTTTTTTATGTTTAGAATAAACCTAAAACACTATATTCTCATTCCAAAGGGACATAATAATTACCTTCCTTTTCAGAAAACTAAAATATAAAACAAGTATCAAATAAATAATTTTATGATTGCCATGAAAGAAATGTCTAGACGTTTAAAATTGCAACAGTATTACTCGTATATCAGTATAAATCCTTGTTAATTCTCCTCCATTTATTAAGTATACCGAATTGCTTTCATGCGTTCTGGATAGCATGATCTGGGATCATAATCCTCATTGTGTGCGGTCCGATCTTTATCTTTATTTTTATCTTTATTTTTATATTGATCTTCTTTGCCTGCTAAAACGGTTTGGCTTTGGTTATTGTTGCCTGCAGGGACAACTTTAATAGGTTGGCACTTCAAAGGCTTACACTCCTGTTGTATAAAATTTCCTTGATATTTTTCCAAAACTTGTATATATTTTCCTTGGTATTTTCCCAAATGCTTTTATACAGTTTTCTTGGTACATGTATTTTCCCAAAAATTTGTATATAATTTTCTTTGTATTTTCCATTAATTTTTTTTTTCGCAAGTTGAGCGCTGGATGGATGGGGTGAGGTCTTTCAGTCATGGCTGTGTGCTTGACTGAGGGAGTCCAGCTTATTTGTCCGGCACTTTATACATTACAGATTGTCTGCGTGTTCGACACTTTTCTGTCGGCATTTTGCTAGCCAGTAACAAGACTTAAAGTGTATATTTTACGTCATGCTCGCCTTGTATCTGGTGATTTTTCATTTTCATTTTTGTATTTTTATGGACTATGTACAACTGTGTACTTGTCGTAAAATAAAATTTGTTCTGTTCTGTTCTGTTAATCAACTAACAAGAAATTTTATTCCATGTTCCACTAGAAGCGTTAGGGGTCTACTACCTTAACTCTGTCCAAAACAACAAAATCCTGGAACTAAATATATGTAGCTCAAATGATGTTTTCTGTCGTTTATAGGGCCGAAAACATTGTGGGAAAAAGGAGAAAATGCCGGTTACCAACATTTTCTCTTTTTTCCCACAATGCTTTTAAAAGCCCGCTTCTGTTAGAATGTTACAGATTGAGACTGTTTGTTAACCCTTCATCACACAATCCCGACTTTTAACGACCCTGAGTATGAAGCCTTTTGAAAACAATGTAGAAAAATGAGAAAATGCTGGTAATTTCTCGTTTTTCCACAATGTTTTCTACCCTTCCCAAGACGAATTTCAATTTTTGAGCCTTACTTAGGTTGTCGTCTGCAAATGCTTTCAATTTGGATCGACTGGTCTACAATTTTGTCAGTCAGTAAGAGTTAAAGGGTAAAATCTTTCAATGGCTGAAAATACAATCTACGAAAAACTTAGATATATTTTCATCTCTTGGGCTTGAGTAAATAAGAGGACAGTACAGACCGGAGATCAGACTGCAAATTTTATGCACTCTGATCTTGATGTACGTCGTCTCTAAATTTGTGTCCTACAAGATTATATCAGCAAATTAATTTCCCTTAAAACCTTTTCTGATTGTGATATTACATCTACATGTACCTGCCCAAAACCATTCATTATTTTGTTCCTCTTTGCCATGTAATGTGATAAACATAAAAAAGAACAGTTAAAAAGAATATATTTTAAGATTTTATTATCAGAGATCAGTATGATTTGATCTTTAATTAACCATTTACCAAATGACAAAATGTTAGCCTTGTACAAATTGAAAGTATTTGCAGAAAAAATTTAATTGTGGTTCAAATGTTTTGCTTTGATAGGGTAAAAAACATTGTGGAAAAAGAAGAAAATACTAGTAAGTGGAATTTTCTCCTTTTCCCATTTTCTCATTACCACACAACAATATTTTAGGATTGTCCAAATTGAAAGCATTTGCAGATGCCAAAACAAAAGTGACTGAAAATTTAGCGGCTCAAGAGTTAACATTTATCCCTTGTTTAACCCTTTACCACACAATAACGACTTTTGACAACCCGGAGAAAGAAGCCTTTTGAAAAGATTGTGAGAATAGGAGAAAATGCTGGTAACCAGCATTTTCTCCTTTTCCCACAATGTTTTCTACCCTATCAATAAACAATTGCACCATTAGAGCCACATTGGCATTGTGGTTTTTAAATACTTTCAATTTGGACAGGGCTAAAATTTTGTCGTGTGGTGAAGAGTTAAAGTCATTAATGTCTGCCATAATGGGAAATATTAAAAGTTTTGCACGGCGATTATGTGACACAGATAATGAAAAATGTCAAAAGTTTTGCACGGTGATTATGACGCTGACATTGATCATGATACCTTTTACGTTTCTTTGAAAACAACAAAGATTATATAATTAATTACAAAGTACAAGAAATATAACTGTATGCATATATCACAGAAAATTGTATGTTTTGTTACAAAGATTTGGTTAAAAAAAGGTTATTATGCAAAAAGAAATGTATATTACATCAATACAAAAATCAAACAAACACAAAAATTAAACAAACATCACACAAACATTACCATTGCATGAAAGGAAACAATATTGCAATGCAGAGAAATTATGTCAGAATCCTGTACATTACTAGTAGTAACAATTATTTCATGCTTTCCGGTAGGATATCGAGAAATAGGAGTGAAAATACTTTTTGATATTATATGGGTACGAACAGTGAAAATACTGATTTCATGTTCTTCTTGCCTAGGTTAATTGTTCATGTCTCACAACCAGATGGAAATATGACGTCATTTACCTTACATTTCTCACGCTTGACATAATATTGTAATGCGTTGCTATGTGGGAGTGGTGCGCCTCGGGGAATAACGGAAAAGAACTGTACTGGGTTTTGATAAAGCTCCTCCTAAAAAGGGTTAAAAGCATGAAATAAACAGAATATTTGTTTTTTTTCGGTGAAAGATCGAAATTTATTTCATCTCGTGAACACCATCGGTAATATTTTCACGAGTGGCTGATTTTTTGGTGAAAGATCGAAATTTATTTCCTCTCATGAACACCATCGGTAATATTTTCACAAGTGGCATACAGCCACTCGTGAAAATATTACCAATGGTGTTCTCTAGATGAAATAAATTTCCATCTTTCACCGAAAAAAAAATATCTTTTATTTATTTGTAAATATCAATGATATATGAGCTGTTATATACTGGTAAAAGGGTATTTATAATTCCCTACAATACCAAGCAAACCATGATATAATAATGATGCATCAAAGAGGTGAATATTATTTGTCTGACGTGTGGCTGAATCATAAAGTATTATGGTCCTTGGACAAGCAGGAAATTTAACTCATCACCAAACGACAATATTTTTTCGACTTGTCCAAATCGAAAGCATTTGCAGACGACAATAAAAAAAAGTGACTGAAAATTTGAAATTTGTTCTGTGAAGGGTAGAAAAAATTGTGGGAAAAGGAGAAAATGCTGGTTAACAACATTTTCTCCTTTTCCCACAATGTTTTCTAGAGGCTTCTTTCTCAGGGTTGTCAAAAGTAGGGATTGTGTGTAAACTATTAGAATTTTAACATGACACTTGAATTCGGCTCTATAAACACTGTGCAACAAAAGAGTGGTAGTAAAATCAGTGACATTCCATAACATCATTCTATATAGAGTGACGTCATTTCTGTATAAAGTTAGTAAGTAATATAATCTGCATCCATGTTTTTACTCTAAGTATCAACTTGTTTTACTTTCATTAAGAGTTAGTCATGTTAGATTCAAAATAGTCTTCCTTCTATCATGGTTTATCATTCAATAAACCTTTTTGTGAGTTATGAGGCGCAATGAATAAACCACTTATGGTATCGCCTTAATGCATTACTTATTGTACCTCATAACTCACAACTATGGTTTATTGAAAGATAGATCACGATAGAAAGAATAGAATTTCTTAAATAGCGAAATGTTTTGACCCATGTCTGCCTGTATGAACTCTTTGGATTAACAAAAAAAAAACAGAGAAAATATTGTCAAAGACTTACAAAGTAATGCAATGATTTAAGTGTGTAAAGAAAAAAACATCCAGGATATTATTTTGGTGTGCTAATACTGTGTCAAAAGAATAAAAAAAATTAGCAGTGCATGGGTACGGTGTATAAGGCTGATTCAAATCCCAAATTTCTTTCCTAAATTGATGATAGTCACTGCAAGAAAAATTATTGCTCTTACTGCTGATTGTGATTATCTGGGAAAGCAGCCAGTGGCATGGGGAGAATATTGTAAAAAGTATTGGTAAAAATGCCTAGGGTTTAAGTCAATTACCAAACAACAATATTTTAGACTTGTTCAAATCGAAACAATTTGCAGAGGACAAAAAAAGTGACTAACAATTTGAAATTCGGTTTGTGAAAGATAGGAAACATTGTGGGAAAAGGAGAAAATGCTGGCTACCAGCAGTTTCTCCTTTTCCCACAATGTTGTTTAAGTGCTTCCCACAATGTTTTCTACAGGCTTCTTTCTCAGGGTCGTCAAAGGTATGGATTGTGTGGTAAAGGGTTAACTTTGCCAAACAACACAATTTTGGACTGGTCAAAATTGAAAGCATTAGCAGACAACAAAATTAACTTGACTAAAATTAAAATTTGTTTTGGGAATGGTAAAAAAAACAGCATTTTCTCCTTTTCCCACAATATTTTCAAAAGGCTTCTTTCACAGAGTCATGAAAACCAGGGTTTGTTTGGTAAAGAGTTAAGGCAATACTATGTCTTGTTTGTTCATATTCATTCATATTGTTTGTTGAAGCTTTGTATAGTTTTTACATTAACCAGCCCTGATAATAAATAGAGTTTATTTCATCAGCTTGTGGTTAATATGGGGAAATATTTGCCGAAAAAGAGAAAGGTATGTGAAAACAACAAGTGCCATAAGGCACGAATTATTTTCTCGGACCTTTCCCTTTTAAGGCAAATATTTCCCCATATTAACCACAAGCTGATGAAATAAATTATATATCATATATGTCTTTCTTCTCATTATTTTGTCAGTAAATGCCACTTTTAAAACTTAAAAACTTAAAAAAACTTGAAAAAGTACATGTAGTTTCAGATTTTCGGCAGGAGGAAAATATTCACTGTGACGGGGAATAATTCCCCCAGCTTAAATTATGACATTTCTTCACCCATAACATTTCTAAAGATAGACACATGTATCAAATATAATAGAGACTGTTTATGTCTATAGTGTTTAAGTCTATAGTGATGCTCCTTTGTATCTCTTTGGTAAGTGAGGAAGAACTAATGTCAGTCCTTTGGCAAATAACAAAACTCTAGCCTTGTTGCCAATACAATCAAAGTATAATATTTCAAATCAATGGATATATCTTTGAAAGAAGGGAAAACGATGTGGGAAAATGGGAAAATGGTGTTTTCCTCCTTTTTGCACATTTTTTTCGCGATCTCCTTTCTCAGGGTAAGATAAACCATAGGTTGTTTGTTACAGGGTTAAAATCATTTCTTGGTTTTACTATTCTGCAGGCTTCTCTTCCTTTTCCTTTGTTGTTTGGGCTTCCCCAGTTTTCAAGAAATCCGGAGGGTCTCGCTGCTTGTAGGAGGTTTGACCCTCTGACGCTACAGTGCAGCGTGCTTTCAGTGACTCCATCTTGCTTGGCAACCCCTTCAACTTGTTGTCAGATACATCTAATTCTTTTAAGGCGGGAAGTTTACAGATAGCTTCAGGTAAACTTTCTAAAAGATTGTCTTTAAGATCAAGAACCTCAAGGCTAGTCATTTTGATGATGTCTCCGGGAATCGACGTCAGATCATTAGTCTGTGCCTTCAGTACTTTGATTCTATACAAGTATGGTAAATCCATGGGAACTGTGTTGATATGGTTCTTTGAAACATTGAGCTCCAACATGGAGGCCAGGACATCCCATTTGTCTTCAGGTAACGTCATCAGCTCGTTGTTTGAAATGTCCAACCAAATTAGTTTGTGAAGCTCACCAAAGTTTTCAGGCAACTCCACTAAATTATTGAAGGAGATATTTAGTCTCTCAAGCTGGTGGAGTGCTGTCAGTCCATCACAAAATTCACTGAGTCTATTTTGAGAAATATCAAGGAATCGTAAATTCTGCATGTTCCTGATGGCGTCGGGTAATTCGCCAATATCATTATCACTTAAATCCAGTTCCTCGAGAGCTCGTAATTTTGTCAGTTCTTCATTCACAGCTTTCAAGTTATTGTGAGCAAGTTTTAAAGTTTTCAACATTTTCATGTGACAAAAACTAGTCGGAACCTCGTCAAGTTTTAGACTGGATGCATCCAGGAACACCATAATAGAAGCGTACTCTCTTTCTCCGAGGACAGCAATCACAGATTTGGCATCCTGTGATGGAAGGTACAGAGGATTGTTAGCTATGTTGATAGAGGTCAGTGTTTTTGGAATGATGAAATCTGTCAAAGAGTTCCTGGAGACGTCAAGTGTCAACAAAAACCTCAAAGAATCCAACGACTTTGGCAAAGCAGAAATTTGGTTCCCAGCAATCTCAAGTGACTCCAAGCTTCTTAAACGTTTCATATCCTGCGGCAGACCTTGAATTCTATTATTACTGACACTAAGCCTCGTCAACAGCTGGTTTTCACCCAGTGTTTCTGGAATCTGACTAAGCTTGTTGTCTGCAACCAGCAGGGTCTTCAAGGTACTTATCTTGTTTAATGTCTCTGGGATGGTTTTGAGGTGATTTCCGGAGATGTCTAAAAATACTAGGGACTTTAACTGTGAAATGTCGTCTGGTAAATCTGTCAGTGCATTATTGGCAATGTTCAGGTGCTCCACTGTTTTCAACTTGCTCAAGCTTGTGGCCGTTGATAGTTTGTTACCTGACAGGTCAAGTTCCTTGACGGTCTTAAGCTCGTAGAATTTGTTGGGCACCTGTTCGATCTGATTGTTCCCCACCTGCAGGACTTGAAGTCTGGAAGAGTAAATGAGAGAAATATAAGTTGCTTGATCACATATAACACCATCCTCGGATACCCCGGGGTCTCCCTATTTGCTACGCTACATCGACCCTGGGACAATTGACTAATAAAACTTTGAATCAGCCGCCGAAAATCGATACGAAACGTCATAGCGTACAGTCCACTCGCCCATCACAAAATGATGATGGAACCAATGAAAAGCCAGCATTCGGCCAGCGGTAAAGTGAGGGAAATTCAATTAATTGTCCCAGGGGTCGATGTAGCGTAGCAAATAGGGAGACCCCGGGGTATCCGAGGATGATATAACACAGTCCATGAGCATAGTCATAACTCCTTCCCCAACAATACTTTCTATCCCTAATTAAATCAATTTGGTAACATTCAGCTCATATACCTGTAAATTTTCCTGCTCAGATTTAATGCATGTTGAACATTCAAAAATATGATCACACATGACTAAAAAAACCTGTATCTACACAGTGTCGACTACAATTCTAAATGTATTTATCCTTTCCCAAATGACAAAATTTTGGACCAGACCAAAGCTTTCGCAGACGACAAATTAAATGTTATAAAAATGATGATTTTTGTCCATGAAAAGGTAGAAAACATTTTGGGAAAAGAAAAAAAAGCTGGTTACCAGCATTTTCTCCTTTTCCTATTGTGTTTTCAAAAGCCTTCTTTCCCAGCATTGTAAAAACCAGGGATTGTTAGGGATAGAAATTCATATGGTCGCATATTTTGTGTGTAAAGGAAATCTATGAGCTGGTGCTTATATTTGCTTCTTGCTACACTACCAAACTATATGTCTCTAGCATCCCTCAGTCTCGTGCAATATCAAATTTTCTCAGGTAGCTCAAAACAATTACCGTACAAGCGTCAAAAAAGTTACTACAATGTAATATTACATAATTATATTGTTACGGGAGACCTCTCCTTCATGCATAGCTCTGTCCCGATTTAAATACAATACCTGACAACTGCGTTAGAGAGATATCTCTTTATCTCAGTGGTTATGGTATTGGCCTTTTGTCCAGACAGTATAGGGTTCAAATTATGCCTGGGCCCTTATTTCTGCCATGCATTTGTTCAGTTGTTTCTTTGTTACAGAGTTTGTTTGTAAGATAGGAGCTCGTCCAGGATTGGCCATTGAGCCATTAATCCCATCGATCTGTCATCCAAAAACATACATTCTGCCTAATAAGGCTTTGAGTCATCAATAGATGATGGCTTTAAGAAAGGACGTGTTACGGGAGACCATTCCTTCATGCATAGTTTTGTCCCAATTTAAATACAATACCTGACAACTGCGTCAGAGAAATATCTCTTTGGCTCAGTGGTTATGGTATTGGTCTTTTAAACCTCAAAAATGAGGATATTTGCCTGTCTTGGGTTCGAGTTCCGCCAGAGGTAGTTTTCAACTACATATTTGTTTATTTGTTTCTTTGTTACGGACTTTGTTCGTAAGAATATATATGTGCAGTATAAATTGATAAATCAAGTAACTGTAACAAAATCATGTTTTTTTTACCTCATAAGTTTGTGTATATCCTCTGGGAGTGACTTTATACAGTTGTCGGAGGCGTACAGGTAGGTCAAAGCATATTCAAGTGTTGTCACCTGAAAACATCAAAAAGCAGTGATAATTACGAGTTTAGCACGTACATTATGTGTGCAGATTTGTCCGAGGCATAAAGATAGGTCAAAGCGTATTCCAATGTCGTCACCTGAAAACATAAAAAAGCAGAGATAATTACGAGTTTAGCACATACATTATGTGTGCCGATTTAACCTTTTCGCAAACAACATTTTTACACTCTTCAAAATCAAAGTTTTTTAGGTGGCAATTTCCAAGATTTGAGCAAACAAGCAATTTCGTTGAAATGATATCCCCCGCCGAAAAAGACCTTTTTTGATACAAACGTATAGGAGGTATTCTGTTTTGCATGTACATGTGGCCTTTTTGTTATTGGTCCATGATGAAATTATACATTAAGCTCCTTTGTTCCATGGAACAGGATTTCATTACATAAAAAAATATAAAAGAGGTCCATAACAGGATTTTACATAACAAAATATAAAAGAGGTCCATAACTGGATTATACATTAAGTATCCTTTCGGCAGCACTTGGCATTTCATAAAAGTTGGAGATACACTGACAAAAAGTTAAATTTGACATAAAGTCCCCTTTTTCCATGATACAGAGATAAATTGCGAAACCCTGACTACATGTGCTAGGTCGCATGATCTGTGAAAATCTCGTCCAAATCTGTTGAGATATGTCCAGTAATTAAAGAGATACAGGTGAAAAATGAAATTATAACATGAAGCCCCCTTATTCCATGATGCAGCTACAAATCCCAAAACCTTGACAATATGGCATAGGTCACATGATCAGGTGAAAATTCCATCCAAATCTGCCAAGAAATGTGGGAGGTGTTGTGTTAGGTCATATGATTATGTAAAAATTCCATTCAAATCTACCAAGAAATGTGGGAGGAGTTGCCTTCACAAGAAATAGAATAAAATAAAACATGAAGCCCCCTTTTTTCATGACGCAGCCACAAATTGCAAAACCTTGAGAATATGCGATAGCTCAGATGATAAGAAACATTCTGTGAAAATTCCATTGAATTCTGTCAAGAAATATGGGACGAGTTGCATTCACAAGAAATAAAATGAAATAAAACATGAAGCCCCTTTTTTCATGACGCAGCTACAAATCGTAAAACCTTGAGAATATGCGATAGGTCAAATGATGAGATTAACATTCTGTGAAATTCATTTCAATTGTGTCAAGAAATATGGGACTAGTTGCATTCACGAGAAATAAAATGAAATAAAACATGAAGCCCCCTTTTTTCATGACGCAGGTACAAATCGCAAAATGTTGACAATATGCAATAGGTGACATGACAAGAAATATTCTGTCAAAATTCTGTTCAATTCCGTCAAGAAATGTCGAATGAGTTGCCTTCAAAAGAAATGGAATGAAATATAACATGAAACCCCCTTTTTCCATGACACCTTATTACAAAAACAAGGGCAAATAACTGTGGTGTTGCACGGTCAATCTAGGTGAAACTTTTTTTCATGCATTTCCTAATGGAGGTTGGCAGATGTGACAAGTTCAATGTAAAAACTTTGTATAGTTTTGAAGAGAAGACTCCAAACATTAAAAGTGTACTTAAGTGTAACTTAAGTGAAACTTAAAATCGCTCTCAATCGGCCATTTTGCATCTAATAGAAAAAACAAAAAAAGAGTCTCGGGAGAATGGGTCATTGTACATGTGTATAAAGTTTCACGAAATTCCGTCCAATGGTATTGGAGATATTTGCCGGGATGGACACACGGACGGACGGAAGGATGGACGGACGGACAACGCTAAAACTATATGCCTCCGCCTACGGCGGGGGATAATAAACAATAGGTCACCGACATGATAAAAATCAAAGGACTGAAGGTCCTGAAAGTCACACTAATGGTGAAACCTTGATATTTTGGGACTGATAGGTGGTCATCACCCTTTTACAGGACAATCTTGCTTTTACGTAATTCAAACAGCTTTGGAAAACAGAGCTGAAAGAAAGAAAAACTCATTTTTTTTTACTCAAGGTTTTCTTCCAATTAGACTCAAATTTAATGGTTTACCGTAAGTCAAATTTGATTAGTTTTCAGCAATTCTTCGATTTTGACTAGTCTGCAATTTAGTTGAGCAAATGCAGTTACTTGTAATAGGCAGCTTCCCACCAAGTTAGATCTTTTCATTTTTCTTTTTCTTTAATATATCCATGTTGGCATATAGCCTGACATAATATACCCAAAACAATATTAAATGTATGTCATTGGTCACCTCTATTACTTGGAACTTACTGAAACAGTGCCACTGCATACCGATGCTAGCACTTGACAATTTTTGAAAAGGGACACATAAGGGACATCTCTGTGAAATCATTTCAAAATCTCACCAACCATTTCAGTGCAGAAGAATTTTCAAGAATTTCTTCATGTCCGAATAGTGCAAGTGGACCCCATTTACCAGAGCCATGCTTCTTGATGGGTCAGAATTTCGAAAACATTTTTGAAAATGGTCACCCAAGGAAGATTGCTTTGAAATTATTTTAAAATCTGATCATGGGTTTCAGAGAAGGTGAATTTTCAAGAAATTCTTCATTTCCATATTGTAGACCCAATTCACCTGAGCCATGTTTCTTGGCAAATCAAAATTTCGCGAACAAGTTTTTAAAAGGGTCACCCAAGGAACATCTCTGTGAACTTTTTTCAATATCTGATCAGCCGTTTCAGAGAAGTAAGAATATTCAAGGATTTCTGCATGTCCATATAAGTACAAGTAGCCCCCATTCACCAGAGCCATGTTTCTTGATGGATTGAAATTTCGCAAACAATTTTTGAAAAGGGTCACCCATAGAACATCCCTGAGAAATTATTTCAAAATCTGACCAGTGGTTTCTGAGAAGAAGAATTTTTTAGAATTTCTTCATTCCTGTATAGTGCAAATAGCCCCCATTCACCAGAGTCATGTTTCTTGACTGATCAAAATTTCACGAAAAATTAAGGAACAACTCTGTGAAATTATTTTAAAATCTTGCCAGCTGTTTCAGAGAAGAAGATTTTTAAAGAATTTCTTAGAAAACTGTTTGGTTGCCATGGCAACCAAAACTTTTGACGTAATCAAATTCTGTGAACAATTTTCAAAGAGGACCTCCCAAGGAACATTCCAGCCAAGTTTGGTCCATATTGGCCCAGCGGTTTTGGAGGAGTTGATGTTTAAAGAATTGTTGATGACGCATGACGGATGACAGACACCAGGTGATCCTAAAAGCTTCCCTTGAGCATGTTGTGCTCAGGTTAGCTGAAAAAACAGTCCTAAGGTTTTTCATCTCAACCAAACTGACTCTCAAACTATAAAAAATATTTGCAAAGTAATTAATAACTATGCAATCTACAACAGGTTAAAGACCATTGTGAATAATTAGTTTAACTCATTACCAGACCAGCCCAATTTTAGGCTTGTCCAAATTGAAAGCATTTGCAGACGACAAAATAAAAGTGACAGAAAATTTGAAATTTGTTTTGTGAAGGTTAGAAAAAATTGTGGGAAAAGGAGAAAATGCATTTTTTTCCCTTTTCCCACAATGTGTTCTAAAGGCTTCTTTCTCAGGGTAGTCGAAATTAGGGATTGTGTGGTAATGGGTTAATCACCACATTAAATTTGTTACACTCTTTTTGAGTGCTGAAATTGTATCTTTGCTATCCAAACAATGTAATTAATGTATCACATTTCTGTTATATCATTTCTTTAACCCATTACCACACAATCCCTACTTTTGACGCCCCTGAGAAAGAAGCCTTTTGAAAACACTGTGGGAAAAGGAGAAAATGCTGGTAACCAGAATTTTCTCCTTTTCTCACAGTGTTTTCTATCCTTCCCAGTACAAATTTCAGTTTTTCAGTCACCTTTATTTTGTCGTCTGCAAATGCTTTCAATTTAGACCAGTCCAAATTTTCTTGTGTGGTAAAGAGTTAAATGTGCTGATGCTTATGTTTTTTTTTTTCATATATAAAACATATTTTTATAATGATGGATAAATATTTTTAAAGTATCCAATATGCTTTTTTTTTTCATTAATAGTAACTTTATCTTCCTTAAAAAAAAAAATAGAAAGAAAAACGTGATTTTATCACTAAGCATTTGATTCACTTCGCTATGTTTATTGTTAAATAAGTTTCATCATTGGTTTTAATCATGTAAGGCAAATTTAAAATAAAGCAAGAGTTATAAATCGTCTTGATGACGAATACGTAATTTCTATTAATTTTTACATAAATTGAAGTTAGAAATACTATAAAAATCATGTGTTCATTTTGACTACACATTGGGTACGTTTTGACTCCACTTGGGTAGGTTTAGACTTCATTTGGGTAAGTTTTGACTCCATTCGGGTACGTTTTGACTTGGGTACGTTTTGGTTTGAGTACGTTTTGACTGTAAACCCCCTCAACAGTGCAACTGTCAATGTACGGTCGTAATTGCTGTACTTTACCTTGCGTTTCATATTTCATGTTGTATTTACTGTATACGGAGGGGATGAAATATCCTTGTCGCCACTCTTTTGGGGTCCGAACAAATGCAGTAATCAACATTTTAACTTTACTGGTGTTAATCGTTATACATGTGCGTTTGTTTTCTATCCCGTCCGCCATTTGCATTTTCTTCATCAAAGTACAATTTTGTACTTCAAACTTAAGCTGATCAAAGACCTAAAATACTAGAATTGATAGCAAAAGTTCATGTCTGATTTCCATAAAATCGTGTATGTAAGCGCTTCGCATGCAGTTTTATGTGTTACAAAAGTTTTTTGATGTGTAATGGAATAGTTTTTGGGTGTTTTGGGGTATTCGAGTGGTTTGGGGTGTTTCATCATAGACGTGCGTTACAAACTAGGTCAAAGCTGCGGAACGAAACAAATTTTTAAATTTAGAGCGAGTTTTACGATATTTAACCCTGAATTCATGGTTTGCATAGTTTAAAAGAGTTGATTTCAAATGACATCACTCGAGTCCGAAATTCCACCCTTATAAGCGAAGCTCTACCGGTCTCGATAATACATAAATATTTACAGTAAGGTGCTCTCGATAAGCCATATTAATCCGCGATCCCTTTCAAACTCACATTAAGCATTGATGGGGGATATCTTAGCTGAATTGTGTTTTCTTTACCCATCTAAACAAAGATAGATGTTAAATTTTCACATGATATACAAAATAATCGCATTTTTTCTTAATTTAAAATTTGAGTCACGTTCTCCTTTTTCTAGCGTAGGTATATGAGTTATATGAGTTACCGGGTCCAGTCCCATCTTAAAGAACAAATTCCAGACATACCAAAGAAAAAGTAGTTCTACAGCGATTGGGTTAAAAGCAGAGTAACTGCACCTCGTTTATGGAGTATATACGACGTTTTTGATCCAATTTTTTGCATGATTCTTCAACCCACTATAGACACCCCCCAACCCACCCTGAGCTCCTCGAGCTCATCGCAAAAAGTCGAACGTTTTGACAAACGTGCGACTTAAAAACATTTTGGAAAAAGGAGAAAATGCTGACTAGCAGCACCTTCTCCTTTTCCCATATGTTTCCAAAACCCTTTTTTAATTTTCAAGGTATTTAACTCTTTACAAAACAATCCCTGGTTTTCATGTCCCTGGAAAAGAATGCTTTTAGAAAAATTGGGTAACCAGCATTTTCTCCTTTTCCCACAATGTTTATTACCCTATCAGAGAACTAAAGCTAATTTATACAAATTTTGAATTTGTAGTCTATAGATGCTCTCTGTTTGGGAGGGTTTGAACGGTCGTTTGGGAAAGGGTTAAATGGGCAAATGAGAGGGAACATTTTCAGTTTGGTTAAATAGCCAAAGTTTCATTATTTGTTTTGCCAGTATAAAACAAAATACAGAATCCTACAGATCAAAGACCACGCTGCATATTCAGTGCAGTCTTGTTGAATTTAATTTGTTGTCTAGAAAAGTTGACAGTCTGGATATGTATATAATTTTGTTGTTTGATAAAGAGTTAAATGTTGCAAAAAAAGGGTTCTTTATGGCTAAGGCTTGGGCCTGTATGAGCGTTTGACCTAGGACTCTGTAACTTTATACATGGGCTCCTAGTGATCCAAATCGGTGCCTTATTATTATAAAACAAAGAAATTTCTCGTGATCTGATTGGTTAACATGCCACAAGCATATATATCATGTACCCTGGCAAAAACCACATAAAGCTAGTTTCCCTTTTGAGTGCCAGTAAACATCACTACACTTGCAACACAACATCCAAAATGGGGGCGTCGATCAATTACCGTTTATGGACCAAACTGCATGTTTTAGTGACCTCAGTCTCCAGTGACGTCAGTCTTCATTGAATTGGGGCACTCAGAAGGGAATTTCTAGCATACATGATTTGTAATATTATAAAATAGAATAAAAAATTGCTCTTTGAAAGGGTAAAACTTTGCGCTATAATAAATTCATTGTAAGGTCAGGTGGCAGGGGACTTGAAAACTTGTTCAAGGCCATGTCAAATCATGTCTCGCCTTCGGCTTGGGGCGACACAATTCACCACAGCAGTGAATAAGTTTCCAAGTCACCTGCCACCTGACGTTACAACCAATATTGTTTTGGGATTTGGATCAAAAGTCAGACGTGAACTGATTGACTATTGTTTCCCTGTTCTAGCCCTTTACCACACAATGACAACTTGGAACGTCCATGAGGCAGAAACCTTTTGAAAACATTGTGGGAAAAGGAGAAAATGCTGGTAACCAGCATTTTCTCCTTTTCCAACAAAGTTCTCTACCCTATCTAAGCAAAATTGCACCATTTATGCCTGTTTGAAATAGTTGCTGCAAATGCTTTCAATTTGGACCAGTCTTAAATTTTGCAGTGTGGTAACGGGTAAACACAGTAGCTGGTTGACCTTGAAATCTGTTACTTTTGCACAAGTATTGCTCATGACCCAAGTAGATTCCCTCCTTTTTTTTCTACTCGGATATGTCAAAGGTCAGGCCATGTGTAAACTTTGTTTGAAAATCATTCCTGTGTTTGACCCAGGACAATGAAACTTTGTGCAAGTGTTGCCAATGAACCAAAGAGGATTCTCTTTAGTGTTGGGGTTACAAGGGTCTAAGGTCAAGGTCATTGAATAACTACGTTTCAAATTTGTTTCTGCCCTCTAGCTCGAAAGCCGTTTAACCTAGAATCATGAAACTTGATACAAGTGTTGACCATTTTGTCATATGGGTCAACGGTAAAGGTCATAGGAGATCTTTGTTATGAAAATTATATTCGTTGTATGATTTTGCTGCTTCAGTGACAAGATGCTGGTGGGGGATATTAAAGTTTGTCTGCTTTACAACAGCTTCAATAAATGTCATCTGTCTGTTCACCCCTGCCTACGTTGTATGAGTTTCTCTTTTGAAAGTTAACAACTTGTTCAATTTCTAACTCTTTACCAAACGACAAAATTTTATACTTGTCCAAATTGAAAGCACTTGCAGACGACATATTAAACGTAACTCAAATACTGAAATTTGTTTCCAGCAGGTCTATGGCAATAACTTGTCATTTTCTTTAAAAAACAGCCAAGCTAGAAATGTCTTCTGATTACCTCATCAGGAAGGGTAGCTATTTTGTTATGGCTGACGTTCAAGTAGTGAATGTACTTCAGCAGTCCGAGCTCTCTCGGTAAATCTTCCAACTCGTTGTATGACAAATCTAGCCAGGTCAAGGTCATGATGTTGTTAATGTTATCTGGAATACTTTGTATCTGGTTATGGGACACATCAAGAACTCTCAGTGCTGGAACTTTTACCGAAGCATCTGGTAGTTCCGTCAACCTATTGTTGCTAAGAACTAGTCTCGCTTTCAATTCATAAATGTTCTTTTTGACAGACCGAATGACATTATGTGACACATCGACCAGTTCTAGTGTCGTCGACTTGTTGATTGTCTTTGGAAGTGCTTTGATTTTATTGTTCGATAGATGTAGATATTTTAGAATAGGTGACTTGTGGATTGTCCCAGGTATACTCTTTAAGCTGTTATTCTCCGCATTAACGAGGGTAAGTTTCTTCATCTTGGATATGGTGCCTGGCAGAGCGCTAAGGGCATTGTTTTGTATCGTCAGGGTCTCGAGAACTTCAAGATCCGATACTTGTTTTGGCAGCTTTTTAAGACGGTTACTCTCAGCTCGGAGCTCTATTGCGTTCTGCTGTATTTCTTCATTCTGCCAGATTTCTAACGGAAGAGTTTTCATGCTTGCCGTGGAGAAGTTCACGATAACCTGCTTGCCTTGACGAATCATGAATCGACGGAGGGGCGCTGCAAGGGCGCTAATCTTACTCCCGGGGCCCATTGCGGGGATAACTTCATCCTCTTTCTTCTTGCTCATCTTTGGTTTCTTTTCTAGAAATAGAAAATTGTTTTATTATGTCTTTGCCAAGTGGTTGTAAGGTTTAACTGTTTACCACACAATCCCGAGTTTTAATGACCCTGGGAATAAAGAATTTTGAAAACATTGTGGGAAAAAGAGAAAATGCTGGAAACCAGCATTTTCTCCTTTCCCCACATTGTTTTCATACCTTCCAGAAACAAATTTCATTATTTCAGTTATGTTTTTTCGTCATCTGCGATTGCAGTCTATACTTTTGTTGTGGTAAACCTGAGAAAGAAAGCTTTAGAAATCAATGTTGCAAAAGAAGAAAGTGCAAACGGTAACCAACATTTCCCACAATGTTTTACTACCATTTTACTGATAGATCTAATCATTTTCATTTTATAACCAGTTTGCCAAAAAAACCGTTTTTAATAAGGACTAGTCTAAAATTTTGTACTCTGGTAGAGTTAACCCTTTGCGGGGTTCCGGAGTTCAACATTCCATTTGAACTGAAGTGGGCTTTTTTGAAACACTGTTAGAAAAAGGAGAAAATGCCGGTAGCCAGCATTTTCTCCTTTTCCCACAATGTTTTCTTCCATATCAGAGAAAGGAATCATCTTTTTAGTTACAATACAATTGTTGTCTGCAAATGCTTTTTAAACTTTACTTCACAATCCTGACTTTTAACGATCCTGAGAAAGACAGCTTTTGAAAACATTGTAGGAAAAGGAAAATTGCTGGTATACCAGCATTTTCCTATTTTCCCACAATGTTTTCTACTCTTTCTAAACCAAATTTCTGTTTTTTTGAGTCTCATTTATTTTGCCGTCTGCAACTGCTTTCAGATTGGACAGGTCCAAAATTTTGTCGTTTGGTAGAGTTTTAGACTTGTCCAAATCAGAAGCATTTACAGACAACAAAGTTAAATTGACTAAAGGTTTGAAATTTGTAACATGAAGGGTAGTAAACAGTGTGGGAAAAGGAGAAATGCTGGTTACCACAATGTTTTCGAAAGGCTTCTTTCTCAGGGTTGTAAAAAGTAGCGATTGTGTGGTAATTGGTTAAATATATTTTTATAGGTACTAACTACTGTGCACCAAGCCTCAAAATGCCTTCAATGAATAAAAAGTTTGAAATTTGTTTTATGAAGGGTAGAAAACATTGTGGGAAAAGGAGAAAATGCTGGTAACATTGTGGGAAAAGGAGAAAATGCTGGTTACCTGCATTTTCTCCTTTTCCCACAATGTTTTTCAAAGGCTTCTTTCTCAGGATTGCTAAACACGTCATAGCATGGTACAAGGTTAATTAGACTGGTCTACAACTTTGTCCTCTGTTAAAGAGTTAAGTTTATAATAAGTTCAGGATATTATATTACCAAAAAACAGGTAAACTGATACCAATATTTACCTCAGTCATGTCAGAATGTTTTAATTAAACTTCTACCGAACAATCCTATCTCTTAACTATTTCAAGGAAGAATGTTTTAGAAAACATTAAGAGAAAAGGAGAAAATGCTGCTTACTAGTATTTTCCCCTTAGCTTTCACAAATTCTCTGTCCTTTGGGATCCAAATTACTATCATCAAGTGTGTCATGTTTAATTAAGTTTTTACCAAACAACAAAATTTTAGACTAGTCCAAATTGAAAGCATTTGCAGACAATAAAATAAATGAGAATCAAAACTTGAAATTTGATTTGGAAAGGGTAGGAAACATTG
Organism: Tridacna crocea; assembly: GCA_943736015.1. Taxonomy (NCBI): domain Eukaryota; kingdom Metazoa; phylum Mollusca; class Bivalvia; order Cardiida; family Cardiidae; genus Tridacna; species Tridacna crocea. The sequence continues at coordinate 39,048,650 of OX031071.1, read as the reverse complement.
TAGGGTTGGGATTGTGTGGTAAAGAGCTAATTTATCATGTCAAATACCTTTCTTTTTTTGACCAGTCCAAATTTTTGCTTTGTGGTAAAGAGTTGGCTGAATTAAATATTTTTTTATTGTAACAATGGCTTTCGACCGTACTTTGTTTGTTTTGCTTAACCCTTTCCAAAACGACAAATTTCGGACTCTTCCAAACTGAAAGGGTTTGCAGACGACAATTTTAGATTTTGGGAAAATGGCAGAAAGTTCTCAAAAAGGGTAGAAAACACTGTTGGAAAAGGAGAAATTGCTCGTCACGAGCAATTTCTCCTTTTCCAACAATGTTTTCAAAAGACTTTTACTGCAGACACGTAAAAAAACAGGGCTTGTTTGGGAGAGGGTTAACTCTTTACCAATCGACAAAATTTTAGACTTCTCCAAACTGAAAGCAATTGCAGACGACAAAAAAAAAAACAAGTGACTGAAAATTTGCTGGTTACCAGCATTTTCTCCTTTTCCCACATTGTTTTCAAAAGGTTTCTCTCTCAGGGTCCCAAAAACCAGGGATTGTTTGGGAAAGGATTATTAAGTACTTTAAACCAGTTTCATTTTTTTTTAACCCTTTACCACGTACATGACAAAAGTTTAAACCAGGCTTAACCTAAAGCATTTGCTCCAGTCAAATCAAACACAGCTGAAATTGTGGAGGTTGCCTTTCATAGGGTAGGAAACATTCAGGGAAAAGGAGAAAGTGCTGGTAACCATTGTTCTTCTGTCTTAAGGTAGATAAAAGTCAGTATTATGTGGTAAAGAGTTAAGGTATGTCTGCAAAAGCGTAACTTCTATTACACACACCACGCACATGTGTAATGTGAAAAAAAATCGAGAATAGGCCGTAGGTCACTCGAAATCATTCTACAGCCATCTTACAATATTGAAAATTTTTTGGGGAAGCCCCTGGGGAAGCCCCTGGGGAAGCCCCCCCCCCCCCCCCCCCCCCAACGAGATGGGGACACCCCTCTCATGCTCTCCCCCCACTCGCCTTTCTACCTGCACTCGCACCTACAGCGTTCATGCACGCCTTCAGCTTTCGTAAATAATAATTTACTTTTTCTTGGTTACACCCCTGTATCTGTGTTTAGTACATCTATATATGCTTCCCTGCAGGTCCTTTCCTTACGAGCACTGTATTAGTGGAATTTTTTTGTGATGTGAACATTTTTGTGATGTTGTAAATTTTGAAAAATTGACAACCTTTTCTGTTCACATATATTTTACCTCAAGTATACAAACTAGAATTAAGGCCTGAATTCATTCTACTGGCAGAGATTTTGCTTTTATGCTAGCATACATTATGAATTCATGATGCAAAGAGAAAATCAGTAAAATCAGTACGAAGGAAAGCACTCATAAACAAGAAATGGAAATTTTCAACTTTGAATGGCTACTTTTCCCATACTGATTGTCAGATTTTTTTTCAAAATCAATAGGGTTCCAGCTGTTGATGGGACAAGGCAACTGGGCACGTTTCATGAATATCCAACCAAAAATGCTGACTTCATCATGTAAATTAGAAATCCATTTTTTGACTCAAAATAGCTACTTTTCCATTACAGTTTGTTGGTAAAAAATTCTGTCCTTTATATTATGTAAAGTGTCACACCTGAATCTTATCTCTTTAACACACAATCCAGACTTTAAAGGACCCTGAGAGAGAAGCCTACAGAAAACATTGTGGGAAAAGGAAAAAATGCTGGTAACCAGCATGTTTTCCTTTTCCCCTAATGTTTTTTATAATCTATCAAGGACAAATTATGCTATTTGAGCCATCTTTAATTTGTCAACTGCAAATGCAGACTTCAATTTGGATCTGTCTATAATTTGTCGTTTGGTAAGGAGTTAAGAGTTGAAACAGCGGTTATAAGCTAAAACTCACTATCTGATTCAGGTCCATTATTTCTAGAACAATCCTATTTTTCAAATATTTAAACTTATTGTGTATTTAAACCGAAAGCCTGAATAGATTGATTGACTTTTATTGGATAACCAAAATTGATTCTCTGTATAACAATGTTTTATAGACCAAAGTGGGGGTACAAAACTTTTAGTCATATAAACATTTTTTGACAAAATTTTAACAATAAAGAGTAATTCAGAACTGGTTGACAAAATTATAGACTTTTCCATTTTCAAAGTATTTATAGTGGACAAATCAAATGCAGCTGTAGCTGATTGATTGTATGGTGTTTAACGCCATTTACAACACTATTTCAGTTATATTGAGGCAGCCAGTGCACCTGGCGGGTCATGAGTTCGAACCCCGGCTTGGTTAATTTCTTTCCAAGGATTGATGGTAGTCATTGTTACAGGATTCATTTCACTCTCACCGCTAACCTTTGTTTCGATCATGCTTATTTGGGAAAGCAGCCAGTGGCTTAGAGAGAATATTGTGCTGAGTACAGGTAACAGAAACTCCAGGATAGCAAGGATAGGTGTACTGGCCACCATGATATGATTGAAACAAGAGATGTTTGTAAAACATGTATGCCCCTCTAATGGCATTCAATTCTAAATATAACATGTGATTATAAACTGTTACGTTCAAATTGTTAATACGAGCAAAGTGTAATTACTCAAAAAATTTGAATGATAAATTAACAATTCTTGGGCACTGCACTTCCCATTTATGTGAACTATTAACTTTTATACGAAAATCAACAAGGGGCAATAACTGCAAAAATATTATGGGCAAAGTTATGGTTCTTGTGCAATGCACTTCTCCTGAATAAGATCTATCAACATATAAAGTTTCAAGATACCTGAATTACTTTTTGAGTTATGCTCTGGACAAAAAGTAAGTATGAAAATCAACAAAGGGCAATAACTGAAAAAATATGATGGGCAGAGTTATGGTTCTTATGCAATGCACTTCTACTGAATAAGATCTATCCACCCATGAGGTTTCAAGGTGATACCTGAAATACTTTTAGAGTTATGCTCAGGACAAAAAGTAAGTATAAAAATCAACAAAGGGCAATAACTCCAAAAATATGATGAGCAGAGTTATGGTACTTGTGCACTGCACTTCTCCTTAATGAGATCTATCAACCTACAAGGTTTCAAGGTGATACCTGAAATACTTTTAGAGTTATGCTCCGGACAAAAAGTAAGTATAAAAATCAACAAAGGGCAATAACTCCAAAAACATGATGAGCAGAGTTATGGTTCTTGTGCACTGTACTTCTCCTTAATGAGATCTATCCATCTATGAGGTTTCAAGGTGATACTGAAATACTTTTAGAGTTATGCTCCAGACAAAAAGTAAGTATGAAAATCAACAAAGGGCAATAACTCCAAAAATATGATGGGCAGAGTTATGGTGCTTGTGCACTGCACTTCTCCTTCATGAGATCTATCCACCTATGAGGTTTCAAGATGATACCTGAAATACTTTTAGAGTTATGTTCCAGACAAAAAGTATGAAAATCAACAAAGGGCAATAACTCCAAAAATATGATGGGCAGAGTTATGGTACTTGTGCACTGCACTTTTCCTTAATGAGATCTATCCACCTATGTAGTTTCAAGATGATACCTGAAATACTTTTAGAGTTATGCTCCAGAAAAAAATTAATTATGAAAATCAACAAAGGGCAATAACTCCAAAAATATGATTGGCAGAGTTATGGTTCTTGTGCACTACACTTCTCCTTAATGAGATCTATCCACTTATGTAGTTTCAAGATGATAACTGAAATACTTTTTGAGTTATGATCCGGACAAAATGTGGTCTACGGACTGACCGGCGGACCGACAAGTGCAAAGCAATATACCCCCACTTCTTCGAAGGGGGGCATAAATATCTTAACTCTTTACCAAACGACAAAATTCTGGATCTGTTCAAACTGAAATCAATTGCAGACAACAATATAAATGTGAACCAAAAATTGAAATTCTATTTGATAAGAAGAAAAGGGAGTCATGATAACCTCCCACTTATAACTCGTTACCAAACAACAAAATTTTAGACTGGTCCAAATCGAAAGCATTTCCAGACGACAAAAATAAAAGTTACTGAAAATTTGAAATTTGTTTTGTGAAGGTTACAAAACATTGTGGGAAAAGGAAAAAATGCTGGTTTACCAGCATTTTCTCCTTTTCCCACAACGTTTTCAAAGGCTTTCTCTTATCAGGGTTGTTTAACCTCTTCCCAAACAAGCCCTTGTTTTTCGTGTCTGCAGTTCAAGTCTTTTGAAAACACTGTACAAAAAGGAGTAATTGCTTGTAACAAGTGTTTTCTACCCATTTGGAGAACTTTCTGCCATTTTTATCTAATATGAAATTGTCGTCTGCAAACTCTTTGAGTTTGGAAGAGTCTAATATTTGTCGTTTGACAAAGGGGTAAAGTTGGAATTGTGTGGTAAAGAGTTCAGTAATAGCAGATTTATTACAAAATGTCAAAGGGTTTCGCATGATGAAGCCGGAAATATGAAACCCGGATTATGGTGATAACTTCACAGCTCCACATATAGAGGGAGAGATATAATTTTAAATCCATTATTTCTCTTCCAAACCCTATGTTGTGTGTACTCATTAGAATTGTCTCCACGAGATGGTTCTAATGAAATCCAACAACATAGGGTTTAGTGGAGAATAATAACATTTTTAATTTTGAAAGCAACAAAATCACTCCTTCTTATTGGAGCTCTAAACTTTTCATTTTATTTGAAAATAGCTGAGTTAACTCTTTACCAAACAGCAAAATTCTAGGCTTGTCCAAATCGAAAGCATTTGCAGACAAAAAAATAAAAGTAATTGAACATTTGTAAGGTATGGTGGGAGATGGCCACGACTCCCATCATACCAGTTGACGTGGCTAATAAAGTCTTAAAAAACATTTGAAACTTGTTTTGTAAAGGATAGAAAACATTGTGGGAAAAGGAGAAAATGCTGGTTACCAGAATTTTCTCCATTTCCCACAATGTCTTCTAAAGGATTCTTTCTCGGGGGCGTCAAAAGTGGGGATTGTGTGGTAAGGGGTTAAAAACTGAAGAAAAAGGAGAAAAGGCTAGCAGTTGTTATCTGCAAATGCTTTCAATTTGACTTGTTCCAAATTCTTCTGTTGCGGGTGGTTCCAAAGATTAGCCCATAACATAACAAGATTCAGACCCACAACCTTTCTTACGAGAGGCCAATGCTCTAAGTCAATACTGCTGTCTCCTACACGAAGTACAGATAAAGATCAGACTGCCTTTTGCAGATACAGTTTATCTTGGACCTTCACTATCTGTTTATCTTTGACCTTAACTATCTGCTTTTTGGGAAATATCCTTAGCTCTACCTAACAGGTATTTACATTTTTATGTGTCGCATGAAATGGAAACTTTGCCAGTAGGTGGAGCTTAACCCTTTCCCAAACAATCCCTGTTTTTTACAACCCTGAGATAGAAGCCTTTTGAAACCATTGTGGCAAAAGGAGAAAATGCTGGTAACCAGCATTTTCTCCTTTTTCCACAATGTTTTCTAACCTGCTGGAAACAAATTTCAATTTTTGAGTTATGTTTATTTTGTTGTCTGAGATTGCTTTCAATTTGGACCAGTCTACAATTTTGTTGTTTGGTAAAGAGTTAATACTCTTTTTCATACTTCATGAAACTTTACCTGTAGAATACAGCAATTGCAAAAACAGCCTTGCTCTCTCGAGCGTTTGTGCAAACATGAAATGGGCACTTTGCCGGTGTAATGGGTCATTTTGTAATGGGGGGGGGCGTCATTTCCCTACATTACACCGACAGGCATAACTTAATTTTCATTTTCATACACCCTGATTGTATACCACTGAAAATGGCTATTACAAAAAACAGTCTTGCCCTTTCAAAAACATTGTGAGGTTTGTGCAGCATGAAATAGGCACTTTGCAGGTAGGCAAAACATATTATTATACTGCAAAGAAATTTCTCGTGATCTGACTGGTTAACATGCCGGGAACATATATCATGTCCCCTGGCAAAAACCACGTAAAACCAGTTTCCCTTTTGAGTGCCCTGTAAACATCACTACACCTGTAACACAACATCCAAAATGGCGGCGTCAATTGATCACCAGACTGCACATTTATGCACCAAACTGCATGTTTTAGTGACGTCAGCTTCCAGTGACATGATCAGTTTTCATTGAATTGGGGCACATAGAAGGGAATTTCTATTTCATCAGCATACACGATTCATGAAATGATAAAACAGGAAATTTTCGCTTAACACGCTTTGAAAGGGTAAAACTTTGCAGTATAATAAATTCGTTGTACAGTCAGGTGGCAGGGGACTTAGAAACTTGTTCACAGCTGTGGTGAATCATGTCGCCACCTCGCCTTCGGCTTCGGGCGACATGATTAACCACAGCTGTGAACAAGTTTCCAAGTCCCCTGGCACCTGACGGTACAACTAATAATATTTATTTTTGTGCTTCACATAAGTTTACCAGTCAAATATGGCTATTGCAAAAACAGTCTTGCTCTCTTAAATCGTCATGAGTTTGTGCAGTATATATGAAATGGGCACCTTGCAGGCAGGCCGAGTTTAATATTTTTGTACTTCATGAAAGTTTACCGATGGACTACGGCCATTGCAAAAACAGCCTTGCGTTCTCAAATCATTGTGAGGTTTGTGCAGCATAAAATAAGCACTTTGCAGGTAGGTAGAGTTTAATATTCATTTTTTGCACTTCACAAAAGTTTATCGACAAATATGGCTATTGCAAAAACTGCCTTGAAATTCTAGTTCCGAGATACACCTTAGTGGTGATAGATGACTGTCATAACATGACCTAAATAGTAACACTTTAACCCCCAAACAAAATGATCTGCTGCACATTTGTGACCCATCATGCAAAGGGGCCATTTGGGAATTCTGTACATCAATTAGATGAAAACATCAACAATAGTGCAGGTAGGTTGATAATTCAAAAATTATTGTATAACAAGGTACAATGACCACTTTTCATACTGAAAATGTCATTAAAGCGAAAAGTGTCAACCCTCGTCAGCCTGATTCACACAATCTGACCAGGGTTGACACTTTTTCGCAGTTCCCAGAAGGTCCCTTTTTTGCCAGATGGGGCACTTTTTTTTTTTTTTTTTTCAGAGTTATTTTCATAGATTTGGCTTCGCACAATCTTATTTTGAAAATTTTGCTTTGTATCCTGTTTATTATAGCCAAACTATGACAATGGAAACTCTCCAAAAAATCATTCATCCAAACAGAACAAAGCTGCTCAAAAGATACTATACTCTGAGATGGAGTTTATTTCATCAGCTTGTGGTTAGCACGGGGAAATATTTGCCGAAAAAGAGAAAGGTATGCGAAAATAACGAGTGCCTTAAGGCACGAGTTATTTTTGCAGACCTTTCCCTTTTGAGGTAAATATTTTCCCATATTAACCCCAAGCTGATGAAATAAAATATAATTATATTACATTTCCCCTAGGGTTTTCCATGACGCACAAATCCTGTGTCATTGACGCAATTTTACTTCAAATGACCCCCAAAATAAATGACAGTGCATCATCGGTGACGCAACTTTCCAAAATCTAAATAATGTACGAAGTTGAATGAAGCATCATGATTCCAAGTCAGACTGGTTACCGCCCCTGATACTACTACGTGTATAGGATACGGTATACAACTGTGGCCAGTTCAATTCCAAGTCTGTTCTTGCTTCAATGTCAGACGAACACCGTTCTTCTTTTAATTACAGGGTTTATTTTAGATAAAAGTGGTTTTCCGGTAATTTATTTATAAAGTAAGACTGGTTTACGCATTATTGCCGAAATGTATATTGGACACGTGTTGTAAATATGGGCCCAGTCAAAGTCGTGGTTGGGTTCTCTGTATTTCATAGCATATTTTACACGACTTCTGGTACATAAAAGTACTCATTACCGATCTGTGCTGTTAGCGGAAAAATAATGTCATGACGAAGAAAACTGTAGCATTTTTCTATCGTCTGCATCCTACAACTGCCGATCAAGCCACGTCAAGCAGCGATTCAGATGAAAATGTTTGGTCTGTCAAAAAGTGACATCGGCCTTTCCGTCAGAAATTATCAACCAACTTTTCAATCTTGGAAGTTGGAGTTTAAAAGGTAAAATGCATTATAAATCGTGTTTGAAGTTGATGACGAGGAAATAAATATTTTTGACCCCCAAAATTAATGAAATGACCCGCAGCTAATGAGGAAGGGGGTCACAATGACCCCCAATTTTCAAGGCCGAGGGAAAACCCTGTTTTCTCTGATTATTTTGTCAACAAATGCCGCTTTTAAAACTAGTGATCTCAAGTCAATTAACCGGATAACCAATATTTTCAAAAACAGTAGTTCCACATTTTCGGCAGGAGGTAAATATTCAGTGTGACGGGGAAATAATTCACCCAGCTTAAATTACAACATTTCTTTACCCATAACATTTCTAAAATAGACACATGAAATATAATATAAAACATGATTGCTAGGTACCTACCTGTTTCCCAACATTTTTAATGGCCAACTGTTCTGGAGTCATTGTTTCTTCTTCCTCTAATGCCTAGAATTAATGTAAAGATATTGTTTCAGCATTAATGGTAACATGACAAAATACAAGCCTAAAACTTCTTACAAAAGGACAAGAGGGCCAAGAATGATGGCCCTCAATCGCTCACCTGAACTTTTGAGAGGACTATAACCAAATTTTTTTTTTGAAGTATTGAAACTTTGAAATAAAAATCATTATTTTGCGAAGCAATTTTGAAAAGGTCATTTCAAAATCTGTCACTAACCCTACAATCATCACCACAGCAATGGTTTTGATGAATCTGAATTCTGCAAATAAATTTTTGAATATATCACCCAAGGACAATTTCTTAAGAAGAGCACATGTTCAATAGTGACTAAAAATATAAGTGTTGTTCAACAAGAGCACAACATGAGGGTGCCAACCCCCCATCCCTAACCTATGTTTCTTGACAAATCAGAGACCAATTTTTGAAAAGGGTTGCCAGAGGAATATTACTGTGAAATTATTTAACAAGAGGGCCAAGATGGCCCTGGATCGCTCACCTGAATTTTTGAGATGACCATAGCCTACTTTTTTCTTGAGGTATTGAAACACTGGAACCAAATTTATAATTTTGCCAAGCAATTTTCAAAAGGTCACCTGTAAAAGTCATTTCGAAATCCGACCATCAGTTTCAAAAAGAAGAATTTTTAAGAATTCTTCATTTCTGTATACGAGCAAGTAGCCCCCATCCACGAGAGCCATGTTTCTTGATGGATCAAAATTTACGAACAAGTTTTGAAAAGGGTCACCCAAGGAACATTTCTGAAAATTTCTTTTAAAATCTGACCAGGGGTTTCAGAGAAAGAGAATTTTCAAGAATTTCATCATGTCCGTATAGTGCAAGTAGCCCCCATTCACAAGAGCCATGTTTCATGACGGATCAAAATTATATGTACAGTTTTTGAGAGTCACCCAAGGAACATGTCTTTTAAATTATTTTAAAATCTGACAAGGTGTTTCAGAGAAGAAGAATTTTCAAGAATTTGTTCATTTCCATATAGTGCAAGTAGCCCCCATTCACCAGAGCCATGTTTCTTGACGGATCAAAATTTCGTGAACACTTTTTGAAAAGGGTCACCCAAGGATTATCTCTGTGAAATTATTTCAAAATCTGTCCCGCCGTTTCAGAGAAGAAGAATTTTCAAGAATTTCTTCATTTCCATATAGTGCAAGTAACCCCCATTCACCAGAGCCATGTTTCATGACTAATCAAAATTTCACGAACAATTTTTGAAAAGGGTCACCCAAAGAACATCCCTGAGAAATTATTTCAAAATCTGACCAGCAGTTTCTGAGAAGAAGATTTTTTAAGAATTCCTTTATTTCTGTATAGTGCATGTAGCCCCCATTCACTAGAGCCACATTTTTTGATGGATCAAAATTTCACAAATAAGTTTTGAAAAGGGTCACCCAAGAAACAACTCTGTGAAATTATTTCAAAATCTGACCAGCGGTTTCAGAGAAGAAGATTTTTTAATAATTCCTTCATTTCTGTATAGTGCAAGAAGCCCCCATTCACCAGAGCCACATTTTTTGACGGATCAAAATTTCACGAACATTTTTTTGAAAAACGTCACCCAAAGAACATCTGTGTGAAATAATTTCAAAATCCGACCAGCGGTTTCAAAGGAGAAGAATTTTAAAGAATTCCTTCATTTCTGTATAAGTGCAAGTAGCCCCCATTCACCAGAGCCACATTTTTTGACGGATCAAAATTTCTCGAACATTTTTTGAAAAGGGTCACCCAAGGAACATATGGCAACCAGAGTTTTTGATGGAATCAAATTCTGTGAACAATTTTTAAAGAGGACCTCCCAAGGAACATTCCAGCCAAGTTTGGTCCAAATTGGCCCAGCGGTTTAGGAGTTGATGTTTAAAGAATTGTTGACGACGCACGTCGGACGACGGACACTGGGTGATCCTAAAAGCTCCCCTTGAGCACGTTGTGCTCAGGTGAGCTAAAAATCTGACCAGCAATTTCAGAGTAGAAGAATTTTTAAAATTTTCTACATGTCCATAATTATAGTGCAAGTAGCCCCTAGTCACCAAAACCATTTTGCTTGACAGATCAAAATTTCACAAATGATTTTTGAAAGGGGCTGCCAAAAGAACATCTCTCTGAAATTATTTCAAAATCAGACCAGCCATTTCAGAGACGAAGAATTTTTAAGAATTTCTTCATTAAGGCTGTTAGAGGATAGTGCAAGGTAAAAACAACAAGAGGGCCAGGATGGCCCTGGATCTCTCACCTGAATTTTTGAGAGGACCATAGCCTTTTATTTTTTAAGGTATTGAAACACTGGAAACAAAATCATTATTTTGCCAAGCAATTTTTAAAAGGTCATCTGTAAAAGTCCTTTCATAATCTGGCCGGTAGTGTCAAAAAAGAAGAATTTTTAGGAGTTTCTTAATTTCTGTACAGTGCAAGTAGCCCCCATTCACCAGGTCAATGTTTCTCGATGAATCAAACTTTCACGAACAATTTCTGAAAAAGGTCACCCAAGGACTATCTCTGTGAAAATTTTCCAAAATCTGACCAGCCGTTTCAGAGAAGAAGAATTTTAAGAATTTCTCCATTGCCCTATAGTGCAAGTATCCCCCATTCACCAGAGCCATGTTTCTTGATGAATCAAAATTTCACGAACAATTTTTGAAAAGGGTCACCCAAGGAACAGCTCTGTGAAATTATTTCAAAATGTGACCAGCCATTCGAGAGAAGAAGAATTTTTAAGAATTTCTTCATTTCCCTATAGCGCAAGTAGCCCCCATTCACCAGAGCCATGTTTCTTGACCTATCAAAATTTTATGAACATATTTTGAAAAGGGTCACCAAATACACATCTATGTGGAATTATTTCAAAATCTGACCAGCGGTTTGTGAGAAGAAGAATTTTAAAGAATTTCTTTATTTCTGTATAGTGCAAGAAGCCCCCATTCACCAGAGCCATGTTTCTTGACGGATCAAAATTTCGCGAAAATTTTTTGAAAAGGGTCACCCAAGGAACATCTCTGTGAAATTATTTTAAAATCTGGCCAGTGGTTTTTGAGAAAAAGAATTTTTAAGAATTTCTTCATTTCTGTATAGTGCAGGAAACCCCCATTCACCAGAGCCATGTTTCTTGACAGATCAAAATTTTGCGAACAATTTTCTGAAAAGGGTCATCGAAGGAACATCTCTCTGAAATTATTTTAAAAATCTGACCAGCAGTTTCAGAGAAGAAGAATTTTTAAGAATTTCTTCATTGCTGTATAGTGCAAGAAGCCCCCATTCACCAGAGCCATGTTTCTTGACGGATCAAAATTTTGGGAGCAATTTCTGAAAAGGGTCACCCAAGGAACATATCTGTATGAATTTTTTTTTAAATCTGGCCAGCGTTTTCAGAGAAGAAGAATTTTTAAGAATTTCATCATTTCTGTATAGTGCAAGAAGCCCCCATTTACCAGAGCCACGTTTCTTGACGGATCAAAATTTCGCGAACAATTTTTGAAAAGGGTCACCCAAGGAATATCTCTGTGAAATTATTTTAAAAACTGGCCAGCGGTTTCTGAGAAGAAGATTTTTAAAGAATTTCCTAAAAAATTCCATTTCGTTGCCATGGCAACCAGAGTTTTTGACGGAATCAAATTCTGTGAACACTTTTTAAAGAGGACCTCCCAAGGAACATTCCAGCCAAGTTTGGTCCAAATTGGCCCAGCGGTTTAGGAGGAGTTGATGTTTAAAGAATTGTTGACGACGGACGACGGACACCAGGTGATCCTAAAAGCTCCCCTTGAGCACGTTGTGCTCAGGTGAGCTAAAAATATGTGACCTGTCACGCAAATAGAGACCGTATGGGAAATCTGTGCATCTCTTTGGATGAAAACAGATGAACAATGGTGCAGGTCATTTTAAATTGATAGTTCATAAATAATTGTATAACAAAGTAGAATGACCACTTTTCATACAGAAAATATCATAACAGCAATTTGTCAGACTTTGCAAATCCTTTGGATTTGGACAAAGCTAAAATTTTGTCTTGTGATAATGTGTAAAAGGGAGGAAATTCTACAAGCCATGACGATATTACCTTATGATAATTTCGAGCCAACTCTAACATTTCCTTGACGACAGTTTCATTTGTATTACAGTGGTTTTTGTAATCCTCTAACTTCAGTCCGTCAACCCAACTTTTTTTGTGGAGATTCGACAACATCTTCTGTTCCAGCTCATTTTTCCTGTAGTTTATTGCGATAGAATAGTAGTGTCTGTTTAAACCATGGATCAGAGCCTGTGAAAAATAGAGAACAAATTTTCCATCATCGGATATAATTGGACGATACTGAAATTCTACTGACGGTAAATGTTGGGTATGACTCTTTCAGTACGGTAGTCAAAATTAGAAGCTCTAGCATATGATTTGTATCAAGATCAGACTGCAGAGAAAGTGCATCTTAGACAAGTGTCATCTGCCATGTATTACCAATTTAAACCAACAAAATCATATCTATTTTAGGTATTTTAACCCTTTCCCAAACAAGCCCTTACGTGTCTGCACTAAAAGTCTTTTGAAAACACTGTGGGAAAAGGGGAAATTGCTCGTAACGAGCAATTGCTCGTAACGAGCAATTTCTCCTTTTCCCATAGTGGTTTCTACCCTTTTTGAGAACAGTCTGCCATTTTCTCAAAATCTAAAATTGTCATCTGCACAGTTTGGAAGAGTCAAAAATTTGTCATTTGGGAAAGGGTTAAGTACTTTCTACAGACACGATAAGTCTATTAGCCATATAAACAGTTAAACATTGTTCACATGGTAACACAATCAAATGACCATAGACAAAGCTACATTAGGATGGCAACTCAAGCGTGTAATATATGGTAATGGAGGTCATTCATGTCAAATTGTTCAAGAAATAATAACCTTGAGAAAGAAAGATTTTAAAAACATTCTGGAAACAAGATGGCCATGATGGCCCTGGATCGCTCACCTAAATTTTTAAGAGGACCACAGCCAATTTTTTTTTAGGTATTGAAACACTGGAAACAAAATCATTATTTTGCCAAACAATTTTCAAAAGGTCACCTGTAAAAGTCCTTTCAAAATCTGACCAGCAGTTTCAGAGAAGAATTTTTAGGAGTATCTTAATTTCCGTATAGTGCAAGTAGCCCTGTTTCTTGACCTATCAAAAAATTTCGCAAACAATTTTTGAAAAGGGTCATTTCAGTGAAATTATTTTAAAATCTGAATAGCCGTTACAGAGAAGAATTTTCAAGAATTTCTTCATGTCCGTAAAGCGCAAGTAGTGAACAACTTTTTGAAAAGGGTCACCCAAGGCACATTGCTGTGAAATTATCTCAAAATCTGACCAGCGGTTTCAGAGAAGAATAATTTTTAAGAATTTCTCCATTTCCATATAGTGCCAGTAGCCCCCATTCACCAGAGCCATGTTTCTTGACGAATCAAAATTTCCCAAACACCTTTTAAAAAGGGTCACCCAAGGAACAACTCTGTGAAATTATTTCAAAATCTGACAAGCTGTTTGAGAAACGAAGAATTTTCAAGAATTTCTTCATTTCTGTATAGTGCAAGTAGCACCCATACACCAGAGCCATGGTTTTTGACAGATCAAAATTTAGCAAAATGTTTTTAAAAAGGGTCACCCAAGGAACATCTCTGTGAAATTATTTCAAAATCTGACAAGCTGTTTGAGAACGAAGAATTTTCAAGAATTTTTTCATTTCTGTATAGCGCAAGTAGCACCCATTCACCAGAGCCATGGTTTTTGACGGATCAAAATTTCGCGAAATGTTTTTCAAAAGGGTCACCCAAAGAACATCTCTGTGAAATTATTTCAAAATCTGACCAGCTGTTTCAGAGAAAAAGATTTTTAAAGAATTTCTTAGAAATTATTTTTTGGTTACCATGGCAACCAGACTTTTTGATGGAATTGAATTCTGTAAACAATTTTTAAAGAGGACCTCCCAAGGACCATTCCTGCAATGTTTGGTCCAAATTGGCCCTGCGGTGTAGGAGGAGTTGATGTTTAAAGGATTGTTGACGATGCAAAATGGACACCAGGTGATCCTTAAAGCTCTCCTTGCGCATGTTGTGCTCAGGTGAGCTAAAAACAGTAAAATCAGTTCAGCTGGAACCCAGGACCTCCATGTTACGAGTCCCACACTTCACCACTGAGCCATGCAGGACCCTTAAATCTTAAACACAACTGACATCAGCGTTCACAAACCTGAATGGAAGGTTTCTGTAAATGTCCGAGATTTGACGTAGTCTGTCGTGGTTCTTGGCCCAATACCATCATGTTTGGATTGATTAAACGAAATGCATCGATGACCACCTGCAATATCAAGTTTGTTGTGATATTTCATACATAATTTTATCTTAAGGTAGTGGACCCGTAATAGGCATAGTGCAGCATGGCATAAAATTTCTGGAGAGTTGATAGAGACAGATTTTGTACAGATATAATACTATTGCACGTTTTTAACCGAAAAGAAATTCCTTTGATGTCTATCTTGAAACTAATTGTTGATACTTTTGTTAGTTTCCAAAAAAGGGAGGTAATTATCATACCCATTTGTAATGAAAATAGAGCAGTTAAAACATCCATTTTGCTGATAATATACGTCAAGTTTAAAGAAATAACAAATGATCCCTCCCTCCCTCAAGGTCGAAAGCCCTATTCAATTCGTCCTTTAACCTTTTACCACACGATGCCGGCTTTTGACGACCTTGAGAAAGTAAGTTTTTGAAAACATTGTAGGAAAAGGAGAAAATCCTGGTAACTAATATTTTCTCCTTTTCCCACAATGTTTTCTATCCTATCAAACAAAAATCCCGTTATTGAGCCACTATTAAACGGACGTCTGCAAATGCTTCCAATTTGGACTGGTCTAAAATTTTGTGGTGTGGTAAAGGGTTAACCCCAAAGGTCCACATAAAAGGAAGTGATGGTGTTCTGAATTCATTGTTTCTCTGGCAAACTCTATAATGTGGGTACTCATTAGAGCTGTCCCATCAAGTGAAATTAACCCTTTACCTGACAATAAAATTTTAGCTGCGTCCAAATTAGAAGCATTTGCAAAAGATAATTTCAATGTGCCTTTAATGCTGCAAGTTTTCTTTGATAGGGTAGAAAACATTGTGGGAAAAGGAGAAATACTGGTTACCAGCATTTTCTCCTTTTTCCACAATGTTTTCAAAAGGCTTTTATTCTCATGGTTGTTAAAAGTCAGCATTGTGCTGTAAAATGTGAAAAACTCCAGAAAAGCATGGACAGGTGCACTAGGCGCAATGTTACAACTGAAATAATGTTAGTTGGTTGGTTGTATTGGGGTTTAAAGCCACTTTAACAGCTAAGGTCACATCGTGGCGGTCGGTGACACACACATGTGCTTCCTGGCCTTCTCAGACCAGTACTAACACAACTTTCTCTCTAAAGCTACTGACTACCTTTCTTACATGCTTCAGCAGAGGTGAGAGGCGAAAATACGAAGGAAAGAAAGTTTGCCTTAACTGGGTATCGAACTCAAAACCACCAGGTCATGAGTCCAACAAGCTCACCACTGAGCCAGCTGGCTAAATAATGTTATGTTAACATGGGGGCTTTAACTCTTTAACACATCTATAGACTGGTTCAAATTAAAAGCATTTTCAGACATCAAAATGAATATGCCTGAAAAAATGAAATTTGATTTGGGGAGGGTAGAAAACATTGTGGGAAAAGGAGAAAATGCTGGTTACCAGCATTTTCTCCTTTACCCACAATGTTTTCAAAAAGCTTTTTTTCTCAGGATCGTTAAAAGTCTGGATTGAGTGGTAAAGAGTTAAACAGCATGCAATGACTGACTGACTGACTGAATGAACAATCCAGCTATCAATCAATCAATCAAACAATCAATCAATCAATCATCCATCCATCCATCCAGCCAGCCAATCAACCAACCAACCAAACAATTAACCAGCCAGCCAGCCAATAAATCAAACAATCAATCAATCAATCAATCATCCATCCAGCCAGCCAGCCAAACAACCGACCAAACAATTGGCCAGCCAGCTAGCCAATCAATCAATCAATCAACCATCCATCCAGCCAACCAACAAACCAACCAACCAAACAATTAGCCAGCCAGCCAATCAATCAATTAATGAATCAATCAACAATCTATCCAGCTAGCCAACCAATCAACCCAACCAACCAATTAGCCAGCCAATCAATCAATCAATCAATCAACCCCTTACTTTTCCTTTTACACTCTGGATGGGGTCAACCACTACAGCCACAGCTCTCTCTGACAAGGCCTCAAAACTCTGTTGTGTATTGATGTCCACCCCAGACAACCAGCAACCAAATCCTGGATGGGAGTGGTACCAGCCTACAACCATTTCTGGTCTGAAACATATACAGAATATTATGCTATAGCTACCTTCCTAATGCTTGTATTGGTTTCAAGCTGCATGAAATAATTTGATATAGAGCGAGACCGATGCAAAATTTCCTTGCACTGCATGAAACAAATACTGGCTACCACCAATTTCCGCTTTTCCTACAATGTTTTCAAAAAGTTTCTACCTTAAGGTTCTTAAAGAGAGCCCTTTAATTTTTGGATGAACATTTTTCAAAAACTACAAAAAAAATCATCCTTATACTCCTAAAGCCTTTCAATTTTCATTCATAAAACCCCAGTAGTTGAAAACCATCCAACAACAAGAGAAATTAGAGACTTTCTACGGCCCAGGTCGACACAAACGGGAAACACAGTCTATTTTTAAATGAGCAACTTGCTCATTTACATACCAGAAATACACAGATGAAGCTTCAAACATAGCGTCCAAAGAAGACTTCATGGAAAGTAATTACATATTTGTTACGTTACGGAATTTAAGCGTCATTAGTCATGTGCTAGTCACTTGACATTCCCACAATCCTTTTTTTTATTTCTAGTGCGAAATCTAAAAATACCTTAAGAGGCTACATAGCCTTTTAAGGGCACACCATCAAAAATCTTTTTATGTTACCTTTATGATTCTTCATCATTGATGATTTGTATTGGTTTTTATATACATTTCAGTGATATATATATTTTTCAATTTGGTGAGATGTGCAAAATCTAAATACCCACCTTTAAAGTATTTGATTTATTGGTAAAGGGTTAATTTCTAATCACAATTCAGACTTTTGATGGCGCTGGGAAACAGACCTTTTGAAAATGTTGTTTTAACCAAAGCACTATCCTTGGAATAAACTTTGTAGAGGTCCACTAAGATGGTACATACATGTACCAAATATTAAAGCTCTACACCTTCCCGTTAAAGAGAAAAATAAAATAAAGTTTTCCTTCTTTGTTCTTATGTTCCAACCTGTGACCTCCGGTGCAAGGCCGGTTTTGACGCCAGGGACACCATATGACCAAACTTAGTAGAAGTCCACTAGAAGATTCTGTATACCAAATATCAAAGCTCTGCACCTTCAAGTTTCAGAGAAGATTTCTAAAGTTTTCCTTCTTTGTTGCTATGTGACCCCCTGTGGCAGGGCCAGTTTTGACCCAGTTTTGGTAGAGGTCCACTAGGAGATGCTACATACCAAATACCAAAGCTCTATGCCTTCAAGTTTTAGAGGAGAAGATTTTTAAAGTTTTCCTTCTTTGTTCCTATGCTCAAATGCGTTATCCCCTGGGGCGGGGCCAGTTTTGTCCCTACGGGCAAAATTTGAACAAACTTTGCAGAGATTCATTTGGAGATGCTATATACCAAATATCAAAGCTCTACCCC
Organism: Tridacna crocea; assembly: GCA_943736015.1. Lineage (NCBI taxonomy): Eukaryota > Metazoa > Mollusca > Bivalvia > Cardiida > Cardiidae > Tridacna > Tridacna crocea. The sequence continues at coordinate 39,030,319 of OX031071.1, read as the reverse complement.
TTCTAGTTTCAGAGGAGAAGATTTTCAAAGATTTAGTTTTTTTTTTGTTTTTTTTGTTTTGTTACCATGGCAACCAGAGTTATGGGTGGAATTAAATTCTTTGAATAATTTTGGTAGAGCTTCACCCAAGGAATATTCCTGCCTAGTTTCATGAAGATTGGCCCAGTGGTTTAAGAGGAGAGGATGTTTAAAGAAATTGTTGACGGACGACGGACAACGGACATTGGGCGATCACAATAGCTCACCTTTAGCACTTTGTGTTAAGGTGAGCTAAAAATTCACCCATATTTCTCGATAACCTACCAAAAAGAATGAAATAAATAATTGGTATTTAAGCAGTAGAAGAAGATTATAGGACTAGCTCTAGAAGTAGGCTTTTGCAGTAGCAAGAAAAAAATAAGAACCGTTTTTTTAGAATGATAACAAAATTTTATGCAAGTCACTCACCTTCCAGTCTGTTTCAACATGTCCAACATTTTAGCCTGAAAAACTGGATCTACAGCTTCTACACTTACACCCTGTGATATAGAAATAAACAGGAGATATATCTTACATGCAAGTCCTTCTTTCTTTAACCCTTTACCAAACAACAAAATTTTAGCCCTATCCAAATAGAAAGCATTTGCAGACAACAATTTCAATGTGGCTCAAATGGTGCAATTGTTTATTGATAGGGTAGAAAACAGAGAGAAAAGGAGAAAATGCTGGTTTCCAGCATTTTCTCCTTTAGCCACAATGTTTTCAAAAGGCTTCTTTCCAGGGGTCGTCATAAGCTGTGATTGTGTGAGAAAGAGTTAACTCTTTACCACACAATCTTGACTTTTAACGACACTGAGAATGAAGCCTTTTGAAAAAAAAAAAAAATCGGAAAAGGAGAAAATACTGGTGACTAACATTTTCTCCTGTTCCAACAAGGTTTTCTACGTTTCCAAACGCAATCTTCTAGTTTTTAGTCATTCAGTGTTTCATCTACAAATGCTTTCAATTTGGACCAGTCTATAATTTTGTCGTTTGGTAAAGAATTAATCCTTTACCACACAATAACGACTTTTATGGACCCTGAAGAAGAAACTTTTTGAAAACATTGTGGAAAAAGGAAAAAAATGCTGGTGACAGCATTTTCTCCTTTTCCTACAAAGTTTCTTCCCTATAAAAGCAAAAGTGCACCATTTAAGCCACTCTGAAATAGTCGTTTGCAGATGTTTTAAATTATGATAGGTCTGAAATTTTGCTGTGTGGTAACAGCTTAAACCCTAACCAGAGGGCTGTTGAAAAATGGAATTATTTTGGGAATAGTTGCTAACTTGCTATGCTCTAAGAATTGATATTTAAATATGACATGTGAATTCCGCTCTTTAAACACAGTGAAGTGAAAGTATGGTAAAATATGTTATTCTATGTAGAGTGACGTCATTCAATAGAATAAGTAAGTCATTCAATAGAATATAATCTTCATCTACATTTTCACTTTAAGTATGAACTTGTTTTTGTCTGGTTTTGAGTAGTCATGTTAAAATCAAAATAATCTTCTTTCTGTTGTGGTTTATTGTTCAATAAACCAAGTTGTGAGTTATGAGGCCAAATAAATAAACCACTTGGGCTACGGCCATTGTGGATTATTTATTGTGCCTCATAACTCACAACTGCAGTTTACTGAACGATAACCCATGATAGAAAGAGGATTATTTCTTAACCCATTACCACTCAATCCCTACTTTTGATGCCCCTGAGAAAGAAGCTTTTTGAAAACACTGTAGGACACAGTGTTTTCTATCCTCCCCAGATCTAATTTCAATTTTTCAGTCACCTTTATTTTGTCGTCTGCGAATGCTTTCAATTTGAACCAGTCTGAAATTTGTTATGTGGTAATGAGTTAAATAGCATATTCTGCCCGACATTGCAGCAAACAACAATTTCTATCATACCACATAGTGCCCAAGTGCCGAGTGCCCAACTTATTTTGAAACAGACAACTAGCTGTATCCTTTCATCTCAAGTAAGCAAGAACAGAACTCCAGATAGAGGGAGTGATTTTGATTTCAAAATTGAAAAAATTACTTATTCTCCATTAAACACTATGCTGTTGGTACTCACTAAAATTATTACGGTAGCTTAACACAGTTAGCCTTAATTTACCACAGTTGTGCGTACTTTGGATGTAGTTTAACCCTAACCGAAACAACAAATATGGGATTCTTCCAAACCGAAAGAGTTTGCAGGCGACAATTCTAGATTTGGAGAAAATGGGAGAAAGTGCTGAAAATGGGAAGAAAATACTGTGGGAAAAGAAACTGCTCGTTACGAGCAATTTCTCCTTTTCCTACAGTGTTTTCAAAAGACTTTTGCTGCAGTCACGTAAAAACCAGGGCTTGTTTGGGAAAGGGTTATATACAGTTCAACATAGTTAATTGTAGTTGAATGTAGAGAACCATACTTGCACACTGTTCAACCTTAGATTTTATTCACTATATTGCCAATTTTGAACCTACCTTGACCCTACTTCAGCCTAATTTTAACATAACAAATTATTGGTAATCCAAGGCCCAAAATACAAGATATTTCAATGTTTAATCAATTTGCAGTGTAACAATAACAACTGTTATGAGACATCTTAAAATTAAAAAAAATAAACTGAATTTGAGAAAATATGAAATATGATGGCACATAATTATATTCCAATATGAACCTAAAGAATTTGTTTTCATCTGAAGGAATGTTGAGTCACTCTATTGACAGGTCATGTAAATTTAAGGCATGTTTCAAAAATCTTCACAAAGAACAGATACTGGAAGGGGCAGATTCTGACATTAAACAAATATACATTTATTTATGTTAGGTGCTTTGTTACTTATTATACTCTACTGAGTGTATGTTGCACACGGGCACGTCTTGTCGTATATATAGAGAGCGCGGCTCTACTCTAGTCATGCGACGGCTAGACTACACATCATTTATGATTGCTTATAACCCGCCCGCCCACCGGTTGTTTTTTGTTTCTGAGGGAATTACATAACTATTGCATACAGTTCTTTATTGCTTTTAATTAGGGATGGCAACGAGTATCAATTTTAATACTCGAGTACTCGGTCATTCTTCCGATCGAGTACTCGGTTACTCGGACGATTTTTACTAGAGTCTATGAGTCTACAACTCTACAGTTTATACTAGAATGTCAAAGCAAGATCGGGTTTTTTGTCCCAAAGAATTGGGGCAGTGAAAGTCTATTCAACAAAAAACATCTTTCAATCTGTTTAATACCCTTTGTTTACAAGCATTTATTTTGCGTAGTTTCATTTCTTCACACATAACGTCGTAAGCATGCTTCCCAACTCTCCCGATTTGAAAGGGGCTTTCCCGATTCAAGACCAAATAAATCTGATCATCTGACAGACTATTTGAACCCCAATTAAAAAAAATTTGTATATAAAGGTATAAAGGGTGTGATAATCTTGTATCCAAAATACATAACATATACACGTACATCCGAAGTTGCGATAAAGTTAATTTCACGGTCAATCTGGTTCGTTGTTTATAAATAGAAATCAAGGTACAGTAATCTAAGTCTAACCGAGATTTACCAATCGAAGATAGACGAACCAATAAAATTCGGGAACGGGTCAAGCAGGTACACCAGAGTGGAATTTACGGCATTCACCTCACGTAGGCAGGTAAATTGAGAATTTACCAAAAACGCTAAATAACGATCCCAATCGCGATCCCAGGGCCTCGACAAAAATGAGTGACAAGTTAATCATCAACAAAAACAACGGGAAAAAGCGAAGTTTTCAACTGTTTAGTGCATAAATTGACCCCTGGAATTCCAATGTCTAAAAATAGACCAACCTGCAAGGTTTAATGGCGTAGCCTATTTTAATATTTTAGGCGATCACAGGTTACGCACGACCCCGAAATAATTAAGTTTCATAGTCAAACTGTGAAGACTTTACAGGATAATTATTTTCCTCCTTCATTAGACCATATTACGCGTTCTGATTAACCCAAATTACGAAAACTTTTATGATTAGCAATTAACGTAAGCAGCATAACGATATAAGCGACATACTATTGTTGTTTATTACAAACACATGTCAAACTGTGAATTGTCTAGCTATTTTCGCACCTTTGCAGCGATGCTTTGATGACATTTAATCAGCTGCAGTGTCTGTTTTGCAATGATATTTTCTTCGGGAAGAAAAATGGGACATTTTTTTGGAAAAAATACCGAGTACTCGAGTATAAATTTCTGTAACCGATACTCGGACGTTCGATCGAGTACTCGGTTAACCGGTTACTCGTTGCCATCCCTACTTTTAATGTATAATGCATATTACTTCTATGATAAGCTAATCATAGTTTATTGTATGCTAAGAGGTTGATATTTGGGGAACATTACTCAATTACAATGCGTAGTCTAGGCCGTTACTCCTATTTCCAACTTCCGTTGTTTATAAATCCATAATAAATCCATTCAATAGAACATAAATGTTTTGACTGAGTGAAATAAGTAAAATATAAAAATTGTTAGACGGCCTCATTGACCACAGTAACATTATGGCAGACTCTATCTGAAATGAACTACGGACAACTAAATGCATTACCATAAATGTGACCAGGACTTAACTCATTACCAAACGACAATATTTTAAGTTTGTCCAAATTTGCAGATGACAAAATAAAAGTGACTGAAAATTGGATTACCAGCATTTTCTCCTTTTCCCCTACAATGTTTTTTAAAGGCTTTTTTCTCAGGGTCGTCAAAAGTATGGATTGTGTGGTAATGGGTTAATACTTCAAACAATAATCACGACTTACAGTTCCCGACTGCGGCATGGCAAACACATCAATAACTCTCACTGTGTAATCATCCACAAATTCCCCCAACATCAGCCCCATCACTTCCATAGGTACACCTGCTCTACCATGCTTCAACATCTGAAAAAAAAAAAACATTGTTTTTTTCTTTTACCATACAATCGCAAGTTTTGAGAAACCTTAGGTTTTAAGAGGGCTTTTGAAAACATTGTGGGAAAAGGAGAAAATGCTGGTAACCAGCATTTTCTAGTTTTTCCGCATTATTTACTTTCCCTCAGGGACAATGCCCCTAATCTGAGCCACATTAAACTTGTTATCTGAAAATGCTTTGAAAATGGGACCTCTTTTTTCCACAAAAGTTTTTCTTTTCTTCAGGGACAATTCCCCCTGTCTGACCCACATTTAATTTGTCCTGTGCAAAAGCTTTGAAACTGAACAAGCCTAAAATTATGTTGTTTCGGAGAGGGTCAAATATATTTCAATTCATCTTTTATGCAAAGGGGTTGGTTTGGTTGATTAATTGTATAGTGTTAAATGGTGATTGAAACATTATTTCAGTTACATTTTGGCCACCAGTGCACCTATCCATGTTTTTCTGGATTTTCAGCAACTATTATATTGCATAATATTCTTCCAATGCATGATTTGTGGATCTCTTTTGGTTAAATGCCTTATTTAACAGCCAAGGTCATATCACAACAAGGTCATATCACGTGCGCCTATGCACGTGCTTCGTCATATCAGTGCTTACACTTTTTAAGTCCTTTTTAAGTGACTGACTCTTTTTTTCTCACATGCATAAAAAAAGTGAGAGGCAAAAAATTGCCAGAAAAAAAACTGTGGCTTAACAGGGTATGGAACTCATGAAAACCACCAGGGCTCCATTTCACCAGGGTACTTATGAACAAAATTTGCGCAAGTTTTATGTAAGTATAGAATATAGTGGCATCAATCTGCCATGAGATACATTATCATGATAATTTTAGAAAAACTATTGTGATAAATAACAGTTTCCTGTAAATTTTATCTATTCATTTTATCTAGATAAAATTTCCAGGAAGCTTTGATTTATTGCAATGTTTTTTTTTTTAATTATCATGAAAGTTATCATGTGTCTCGTGGCAGATTAATGCCACTATACTGTAGTTATGTAAAACTTACAAAAATTTTGTTCATAAATACCTTGGTGAAACGAGGCCAGTGTCACCAGTCAAGTGTCCTATCACTAAGTTATCCGACCTGGCCCATCTAAAAAGATATTTACCTTCAACAAGGCTAGAGATGATATATAGACTTGTTCTGCAGTATCTACTGCTGGTGCATCTGAAGGGGGAGCTCCCTGGAAAACAATGTTTATATTATAAAAACAAATAGCAGAGAATAGAGTGGGCTTTAACCCATTACCACACAATCCCTACTTTTGACGCCCTTGAGAAAGATGCCTTTTGAAAACACTGTGGGAAAAGGAGAAAATGCTGGTAACCAGCATTTTCTCCTTTTCCCACAGTGTTTTCTACCCTTCCCAGAACAAATTTCAATTTTTCATTCACCTTTATTTTGTCGTCTGCAAATGCTTTCAATTTGAACCAGTCAAAAAATATTGTCGACTGGTAATGAGTTAACTCTTTTTACCCTTTACCACAAAATCCCGACTTTTAACGACCCTCAGAAAGAATTCTCAGTTGAGCCACTATAAATTTGTCGTCTGCAAATGCTTTCAATTTGGATGCAGGGTTTTCCCTCAGCTTTGAAAATTGGGGGTCATAGTGACCCCCTTCCTCATTACTTGAGGGTCATTTCATTAATTTAGGGGGTAAAAAAATGGGATCTCTTTGTCATTTAACTTCAAGCACTATTAACAATGCATTTACCTTTAAACGTTAAATTCCAAGACTGAAAAGTTAGTCGATCGTTTCTGACGGAAAGGTCAAAGTCACTTTTTGACAGACAAACAATTTCGTCTGAATAGCTACTTGAAGTGGCTTGATCGGCAGTTGTAGTATGCTTTCAATTTGGACCAGTTCATAATTTTCTCGTATGGTAAAGAGTTAAACTTCTACTAATTAAGCCCAGATTTCAAAAGCTCTAAGATAGAAGACTTTTTTAAAAAACCCTTTTCTGTAGTGTCTTGCCTTTTAAATCCATTATCACGGCCACAAATCTGTTGTATGTACATACTTTCACCTTGGTCTTATTGGGCTATCAATCTAGGAATTGATGATCTGGTGAAATAACAATTTTAACCCATTAACACACAATCCCTACTTTTGACACCCCTGAGAAAGAAGCCTTTAGAAAACATTGCTGGTTACCAGCATTTTCTCCTTTTTCCCCCCAATATTTTCTAGCCCTTCACAAAATAAATTTCAAATTTTCAGTCACTTTTCTTTTTGTCTTCTGCAAATGACTTTGATTTGGACAAACCGAAAATTTTGTTGTTTGGTAATGAGTTAAGGTAGTAGACCCCTAATACCTCTAGTGCTACATTGCATAAATATTTCCTTGATAGTTGATAAATATGGATTTATACCAGGTATAATACTTTTGCACATTTTTAACCGACCAGAAATTTCTTTATGCCTATCTTGAAATTATTTGTAGATACTTTTGTTAGTTTCCAGAAAAGGGAGGTAATTACTGTATATCTCTCTTTGTAATGAAAATATAGTGGTTTTAAATTTACAAATGATAATTCCAGGAAAGACAAAAAGGGAAAATGGCTTGGCTGAAGCAGTGCAATAACTATCTTTTTTAATCATAGCAAATTTTGTAGGATAATATTATTGTGGAAATGCCTGTTTTCTTTAAGGGGTCTACTACGTTATGAGCAGCATAAAAACTCCAAAAATCCATACTATCAGGAATAAGACACAAAAGTACGAGCCATGCCCTCGAAAAAGGGGGGACTTAACCCTTCACCATACAATGACAACTTTTGACGAGTCTGAGGGAGTAGACTTTTGAAAACATTGTGGGAAAAGGAGAAAATGCTGGTAACCAGCATTTTCTCATTGTCCCACGATGTTTTGGTTTCTAGCCTGCCTGATACAAATTTCAGTTTTTGAATTACATTTATTTTGTCGTCTGCAAATGCTTTCCATCTGGACCAGTCTAAAAATTTGTCATTAGGTAAAAGGTTCAAGAGGCATTCATGCTCATTTTCAGCCAGTTTTTACTTATTTTGTCTTTATTTTATCAAACTATAGACATTCTGATATCTTCACTCCAAATATTGTGCCTGACGGCTGCAAGATTGCTTAGATTACGGAAGATAGAAAATGCATTTCACCGAGTTGTGGCATTCAGTGTAAATAGACTCGCTGTTTACGTTTTTTGAATCGAAGATTTTCGATATCCGTTATACACTCGAGTATATTCGTAAGATGATCATGCATTCTGTCATGTGAGTTAATTTGACCTTTGCCCTACATCTAATGAGATAAATAAAGGAAAATGGAGGCTTCTCTGTTGACACCTTGATTTTCAAACGGAGGTCACCACCTATAGGCATATTACACCGTATCTGACTCCAGGCGGAAACCAACGATATATTTCCATGACACACCGCCACTGTTTACAGCTTCGATCGTCAGCCAGCTTTCTTCTGACCAATGTTCACTTTCTAATACAAATCTCCGTATTACTTTTTTTCAATTACACCATATACATGTATGTCAGTAATTCATCCATGTATACACAAAGGACTGATTTCTTTACCATTCTATATTTTGTGAAATTTAACAGTGTTTTTGCTCACCGGCTGTAGACAGGTATCTTTTGTCTAATTACCTAATGAATCTGGAGATAAATTTGTCCATAGAAATGCAGAAAATTTGCCAACAACAAAAAGTTTCAGACCAGATCAGCTTGTGTGTACTGTGTAGGCTGATCTGGGTCAATACTATTTGCAGAACGCATTAAGCCCCCTTTCCACAGAGCATGGCTCATATTTAATAGATGCCTTCATCTGTAGGGTCTCAACAAAGCTGACAATGTTGAGCAAAGATCAGACTGCTCATTTAGTGCAGTCTGATCTAGATCTATTGAGGCTGCAAAGCCAATCTAAGTTGTGAAACAAGCTGTAAGGGTTCATTTACAACAGAAACATTCTCATACCTGACCAAGTCCATGCATACCGCCTCCCAATCTTAATAATCTATCCATGTTCCACACTGTTTACCTAGTAATCAAAATCAAACACAAGTCAAACAAATAATGATCATTTCGAAAAAAACAGAATAAACTTTTTTCCCGTAAAAAACCCAAAAGAGATCTAGGTTTTCCCACAGCATTTAACCCATTACCACACAATCCTACAGTACTTTTGATGCCCCTGAGAAAGAAGCCTTTAGAAAACATTGTGGGAAAAGGAGAAAATGCTGGTAACCATCATTTTCTCCTTTTCCAACAATGTTTTCTACCCTTCACAAAACAAATTTTAATTTTTGCAGATACTTTTGTCATCTGGAAATGCTTTCGATTTGGACCAGTCTAAAATTCTGTTGTTTGGTAATGAGTTAAAACTGGGAGGTCATCATGACTCTCGTGGTTCTTTAGGTGTGGCTCATATCTTTATCTTTTACCAATGAGGAAATTTTAGACAGTTCCAAATTGAAAGTACTTGCTGATGACAAAATAAGCATCAGTCAAAAATTGGAATTTGTTTGGCTATTGTAACAAATTTACAGAGAGAGACTCTTTTGAAACAGAATTTAAATGGTACAAACCAAACAACTAGAAAGTCAATAAGAAAAAGAAAAATGTTACAAAAGAAGAAATTGATCATTTACACAAATTTCTTAATCCGTAACAATTTTTTCAAGAGGTGGCTGTTTACCTTTTGAAAGATACAGATGTTAACATATCAAAAATCTAGTAGTACAGAAAACTGTTCCCAAAAGCGATGTTACTTTTTGACTGGTCTCCTCTGGGTACAGAGACGACCAAGAAAAACCTGTTGAAAGTTTCACACAGATTTTGTGCGCAAGTTTGAACTCTCATAATTTTGCAAACAGAGCACAAAACTTGACCTAAACATGTCTGTTGCTTGTGTATTTAATAATCCTTCATTTGAAATACAAATATTTTCAATAATTGAATGCTGAACATACACGAAAAACGTGCATTTCATCTGTTACTTGAGTTACATTCCCAAAAACACTTGAAATGGCCGCCACACAGGATAAATTTCGTCAGTGGTTTCTTTTCCGATACTTACGTTATAAACGACTTCAACAAGCTTTTTATGTGCTGAAATGTTTAATAATTTGTCTTTTGTCATGTAATTGTATATTTACTTAAATAAGTTTAATGGCATTTTGCTGCAATACAGATTAAAGAGACATCACAGAAAGGCAGTATAGCGCTTTATCTTTGCTATTGGAAAATTCACAATGGATTTGAGACTATATGGTACACAATAAATGTCCAAATATGAAAAAAATCTCTGTAATGACTCTTTATTAAGACTAATCAAAAACCTAACAAGGTTTCAGAAAGGTTGGCTGTTAATGCAGGAAAAAGGCAGTGTTTTTTTTAGGCCACTGGATTGCGGTAGTCCCCCACTTTTGTAAAAAATCCCCCAAACTTTGACGCCGTCATTGTAAATTTTGTCGCATAGAACCGTTCGAAAAGATGTGGGCAAAACTGTATTAATTCTAGATACTTTGATGAATGTTGGCTTGCGCCATGAATGTTGCTTTTCAGGTATGTGGAGACTAGTAACAAAAATATCATCTGTGTAAACCTTCAGACTGAAGGTAGATTTGAGACAATGTCGCTTGGCAATCACTACCTTCAGTCTGACGGTGTCTACTCTGATGCTATTTTTGTTTCTGGTTTTTTGCATACACCTTCAGAGCAAGGTTCATTATGAGTTCTGGAAGTAATATGATTTTACGGTTACCCGCATCTTTTCGAATGGCTCTATGCGACCAAATTTCCAATTACAGCTAATGAAATGTGCATGGATCGTTAGATAAATGATTAATCTTTACAAAAAAACTGATTCGCTGTTAACAAACGCACCTTGAGCGAAATGGTTGTTAGGGTCAGAGAACCAGACTGTACAAAATTAAAATTCTGATGAGTTTGCATGCCTGTTTAACAGAAGTCACTGTGTTACTTAGTTGTATACAAATTACACTGGATTTACTTAAGTTGGGAAAAAAGGTAAATTCACATATTTTTAATGGCCGATGATATTTACCCGACTGTCATGTACACACTGAAGAAAATTCATACTGCGAGGCCGACTGTTGTGTTCTCAATGAAGGAAAACTTGTTGGGTGCCCGACGGTCGTGCCCGGACTGATGAAATATCGTCTTGAGGCACGACGTACATGCCAGCTATTTTCGATTTCTTCATTCAGTAAACAACGCCATTGTGTCCGCACTGAAGAATCAGACTCTTATGTACATTGTGTAAATGTGTTATGCCATTTGAAACGTGGAATGGCATGTGAACCAGCACAGTGTAGACGGTCTCATAATTTACAAGTTCTATCAGTGTATGTAGTTTCTAACTGATACCTATAAAGGTTCCAGGTTTGTTCGTCTGGGCTTGTTAGTCCCACACCATCTTTTAAATCTTATTGGAACAAAATCTCTATATACTCTCTAAAATGAATTGTTATTTTATGCATAAAAGTACTTTGAATAGAACTTGTTTATGCTTTCTTTTCTCTCTCGAAGTTGTACCAGGTACTACCTTGAATAGAACAGAAACTTTATTAATGATTCAAGACTTGAACACACAGTGTCTCTGCACCGCCTCTTGCCTAGGCTAGTGGCCTAGGCTAGCGGCCTTATAACACAATATAAACTGAAAATCCATATATGCAAGTATATATACTGCCAGTATATATTTTTTTTGTAGCTTGGAAGTTATGGCCTGAACAAAAATTCAGAGTAAAAAGTTGGCTATTACAGAAATAAAGGGCAGATAATTTTAGAACACACAAAGCAATCCAAATTTTAAGAGTCACAGGCACAATTAGACATCATAGAGATTCATTGTGGTAATTTTTAAATAGATCTGATTCTGATGGAAACTGTAAGAGGTATTACGCACACAAGAAACTGCAAACGGACGGACGTACGACCGGGTGTATAAAATAATACAACCTTTTGGTCGTCTAAAAAGGATGCCAGTTACGCCTGTGCATTTGTTCTAAAAATTTGTTCTGAAATTGTCTAAAAAGGATGCCAGTTACGCCTGTGCATTTGTTCTAAAAATTTGTTCTAAAATTGTCTAAAAAGGATCAGGGATGTAAAATTCCACTCGTCCGCTCGTATTGACGAGTAACATTTGGCTTCGGGCGAGTAGAAAAAATGCCAAGCTCGTCCTGTTGGACTAGTACATTTTAAAACTATTGAATTTTAAATTTGTCCCGTAAAATTGAAATTGCAGGTTAATTCACGGCGAACACAAAACCAAAGTAAAACTGAAATTCCAAAGCGTCTCTTCGATCACGATACAGGATGTTTATGTTTATTACGCACGCGCATCTTGGTTGGTTTTCTGTTCACAGCGTCAGTTTACAGTAGTATCCTTAGTGGTGGGCCGATGACAGACTATGGTCGAAAGTCAGTTGATCTTGGCTTCCGACTCCGATAAAATTGATTGAGAAATCCCCGAATCGATTGTAATCGGTTCCTGAACTCGCTTGGTGCCTAAACTTGAATTCTTGGTTTAGTGACTATGATTAATCACAATATTCCATGAAACATAGATTAGTGGATAACAAACATGAAAATTGGGCGGAAAAATGGGGAAGAAATTTTTTCCGACGATGTCTTGACAAAACTTGACAACTCGGCTCGCTTCTCATTTTATCCCCGAGTCCGGCTTTTGGCACTTGGAAATTTGAAATGACCTGTCTTTGACAATGAAAAATATCTGCCAAAATGTCAACATGACACATGAAATTATCGTCTGAAGCTTCAAATAACCTAGCTTGCGCACATCCGGCAGAAATATGGGCTAAACACGATCAGTATAAAATGGGAAGGACACGTGCATGATAGTGAAGCTGGCGAGTCATTCATGACCGAGTAACAAAAGTGTTATTCCTCTTATCTGAAGTAAAGAACAAGATTTTTAAGTTACATGCTATTTAAACTGACTAAATGATGTCAAATCATGTAGTAGTACTTCTCCATAAATTAATTGTCACGAAAAAATAGATCGCCAAAAAAGCGTGAAAACCCATGACACTACAATGAGCAGCGTGGCATCGTCCGATCAGGGGGACTTCAAACCATCTTCTTATCTTTAATTATGAATATAAACTGTGAATTTACACAAAACTCTGAATAAAGCAATAGATGGAAGCTACATTTCCATTCATAAGTGAAAAAAAAAAAAAATGTTGTTTTATGAAAATATAGATCTATGGCGAAGGGGGGGGGGGGGGGGGGGGAGAGATAGAAGAAGGTGGCGTCGTCTGCAAATGCTTGAAATATGGCTGATTCCATTTTAACACGTTTGAAAATTAAAATATATTGAAAAAAAAGAATGATATTGAATAAAGCAGAAAATTTAACTGTAAACTATTTTTATGGTGATGTCGCCATGACAAATGAGTTACGTCTACTTTCCCTTGCCCAGAAATGATTTCTGACACTTTCTTTGTCTATTAAAGTGGCGGAATTAAATCATTGCTTTGTTTGTCTCTTTGAAAGAAGGAAAACACCAGTAAGGTTCACACATCTTTGAGAAAAGGGCATATATGCAGTAAAAATGGACATTCAAGTCCGCAAGTTCGGACGAGTAATAATGTCTTAAGGACGAGTAACTTTTGCTACCCACTCGTCCTACAGGACAAGTAGACAAAGAAAATTTTTTACATCCCTGAGGATGCCAGTTACGCCTGTGCATTTGTTCTAAAACTTTGTTCTAAAATTGTCTAAAAAGGATGCCAATTACGCCTGTGCATTTGTTCTGTGACACCCTGTATTTATAAATGACTATTGCCAACCATTTACACCTTGCCAGTTCACATGCCATTCTGCGTTTTGACTCAACCCATTTACACGTACACAATGTACATAAGAGCCCAATTCTTCTGTGCAGGTACGACCGTGTCATGTACTGAATGAAGAAATCAGAAATAGAGCGCACATAAGTCATGCCTCCAAGACGATATTTCATCAGTCCAGGCACGACCGTCCGGCACCCAACAAGTTTTCTTTCATTGAGTACACTACAGTCGTCCTCGCAGTATGAATTTTCTTCAGTGCGTACACGACTGTCGGGCATATAGTCACTTTGTTTTTCAATTGGTATTTTAAAGCACAATTTGTGTGACGTTAAAGATGAATCATTTATCTAACGATCTATGCCCATTTTATTACCTGTCATTGGAACTTTTGTCACATAGAGCCGTTAAAAAAGATGTAGAATCGCATTAACTCCAGATAGTTTGAATGAACGTTGCACTAAAGGTCTCGCGAAGACCAGAAACAAAAAAAGCATCAGAGCAGACCTTCAGACTGAAGGTACTGTGTTTAAGATCACCGTTTCAAAATAAAATTGAAAATAACTGTTGAATTATTGAAGGGGACATGTCAGTGCAGAGGAAATACTATTGTATCTGCCTACAGGTAACAAAAACCAAGAACAGATTAAGCAATGGGCTTACCCCTCCCACTGCCGAATCAACAATTGATGTTTCTGATTCTGAAGTGAAGACTGAATATTTCACGAAATTTTCAAAGACCTTTCAGACGTCACAATTGCAAAAATATGCAGCCATGACCAAAAGAAACACAGATCTTTAGCTTAATCTAAAACGATTTTTTTCACAAAACATACCTTTTCAACTTGAAGTCTTTGAAGTTAACTGAATATTTCGTTCAACAACACTGACGATGCGAAATTTCCAACCGGAAGTTGAGGGAAGCGAAGCCGGCTTAAAAGTTTTTCGATACCAATACATTCGTTCCAATATTTTTTCGCGGTAGGCCTAAATTACGAAATGGAAATTTTTCAAAGAAATGGAAATCTGTTGACGAAACGATAAATCATAGGCCAAAATTTGCCACCAGGAAAGGTGAGAGATGTTTGCTTAAAGATTTAATGGTACTTTTTTTTTTTAATTCAGTAAGAAGAAAGTGGTAAATAGCGATAGATCACCTTACTTCGGAAACTAGCGTGCTCAGACTTTCTTTCATGTAAGCGAAATTGAAATGGGATTAACCCTTTATCAAACAATCTATTCTCTTACGACCCTGAGATAGAAGTCTTTTGAAAACATTGTGGGAAAAAGAGAACCAGCATTTTCTCCTTTTCGCACAATGTTTTCTGACCCTACTAGAAACAAATTTCAATTTTTGAGTCATATTTATTTTCTCGTCTGCACGTGCTTTGAACTTGGACCAGTCTAAAATTTTGTCGTTCGGGAAAGGTTTAAAACGTGCGGAATGGAAATATCGACTGACTTAGTGATCTAACATTAAGAAATATGAAAATAGGCAAAGCCTAGAAACGGGAGAGACATTTTTCTCAGACATTCAAGCATAAGATTTCGTTACAATAACTGATCCAGGGATCACTTATTAGAATCCCAGTGGGACTATTTTTTTTTATTTGTTCCCGAGATTTATTATATTTATTGTGACAGAATACTACCATCTGTCACCGCTAGTCATTATTTTGGTAAATTTATGTAAGGTGGAAAAGAAGCTATAGTTGCCTAGAAAGAAGTTATTGTGATCCTTATGTAACGTGCAACGACCTGGTCACCCATCCAGGCACTTATCTAATGCACGCTGCTTAACTATCACGGAGAGAAATACACCAAACAGCATCGCTGTAAAAGCTAGCTCTACAGCAAGGCTGGTTTCAAGTGCTTATATATCTAACCTCTCTGCGTGACATTACTTCCCCCCCACCCTTCGACAAGTCTCGACCCCGAGACTGATATACAAGCATGTATATACAAATAAACTAGGGGAATGTACATGGGTAAGGCAACTCCAGTCCGGCAGTTGTCATTATCCCACCGTGGCCACCACATGTAACGTGCAACAATCTGGTCACCCATCCCTGAGGCACTAACCTAATGCACGTTGCGTAACTATCACGGAGAGAAATACACCAAACCGCATCGCTGTAAAAGCTAGCTCTACAGCAAGGCAGGCTTCAAGTGCTTATGTATCTAACCTCTCTCGCTGACACTTATTAAAGGTACCCCAGAAAGCAAAGATGGGTTCACTTGCTGCCATGATATAATACAAGTAATCTTGAAAGTGAAGTTTACGCCAAGCAAACATACAGTTACCTATATTACTTGTAGGCTATCTAAAGTTACTGTGGCACTGGAAGTATTTTAATTCTGATCGTTTCCATTTCTACGTTGGGGTGTAGAAACATTTCCGCAAAAAAAGTTATATCTATACATCTAGATCTACCTCGAAACGTTGTATATAGATATACACGAATCATCGTCAGTTTATGTAGATGTTGTAACTTTTTGGCACTCGTATATGAATGTTTTCAAAACTCTTTGGGGATTCAATATAAAGAGAAATAGGCCTAATGAAAAGTAAAAATTGTAAGGAATTGTCTGTTTTTTTCTTGCTTTGGCAATCAATGAAAAGCAAAAATTCGAATTATAGATCTGAAATTAATGTATTTTTTCAATATTAGATGTTTGGAAAAGGAGAAGTTCCTCCAGAAATAAGTGTGTATTGAAGTAAAGTTAGACACATACAGTTCCTTATGGATTATATAAAGGTCAAAACCACGTCAGTGGCAGGTCAAAAACCAGCACAATCAGCTCCGTGTGGAAAAAAAAGTAAGAAGAAATAATAATGATAAGAGCATGCTTACATGCTCATCAGGTGCTGCCAAAGAGAACATCATTTTCTCACCTCTGACCTGCTGATTAATTGAATTTGCGTTTATAGATGTGTTGTTATGTTGTTAACCAAGATATAATGTTTCACTGAAGACTTATACACAACATATATTGGAATTTACTTTAAATCCACTTAACTCATTACCAAACAACAAAATTCTAGACTTGTCCAAATCGAAAGTATTTACAAAAGACAAAATAAAAGTGACTGAAAATTTGAAATTTGTTTTGTGAAGGGTAGAAAGGTTAGAAAACATTGTAGGAAAAGGAGAAAATGCTAGTTACCAGCATTTTCTTCTTTTCCTACAATGTTTTCTAAAGGCTTCTTTCTCAGGGTCGCCAAAAGTATGGATTGTGTGGTAATGGTTTAATATTCATAAGGGAATAAATTAGTCACACTTTAGAAAAGTTAACTTTCTTTCAAAATTTCGGTTTTTGTCTCTTTCAAGACATTACACTTGAAGTGGATGTCTTCTACATTTATGACTATTATAAATGGTGGTATCACAATAGTTACAAAATGTAGAAGTCATCAACTTTAAGTGCATTATCTTGATAAACGCAATAGCCGCAATATTGGAATTTAGGAAGTGTAGGCCTAGATTAAAACGTATATCAAATTTATCTCTGAAGCCTATGTTGTCTGTATGATTAATTTCATATAGTTTTTTTTTTTTTTTCTCTTTCAATATTTCGGCTTAAATTGTCTTTATCAAGAAATGAAACTTGAAATTAATGCCTTCTACATTTTTTACTATTATAAATGGTGGTATTATAGTAGTCACAAATTGGCATCGATTTAAAGTGTAATTTCTTGATAAAGGCAATTTAGCCGAAATATTGGAATTCAGAAAGTGTAGGCCTAAATTAAAACGTATATCAAGTTTATCTCTGAAGCCTATTGTCTGTATGCTTAATTTCATGTACATGTATTTCAGTAACAGATTACTGAACATTTTGTTTTTACAGTTTTTAGGTGATAGGCTGGGGCTCTGTAGCACCTTATCCAAGGGCATTGATTTTTTTTGTCAGGAGTAATACAACCAGAACCATGTTATTTACAGTTTCAACACTTTAACCTCTGTACCACAGAGGACCTAGATTGTTCAATTGGATGGAGATTTATGAGGTTTTACACATTATCTTAGTTGTATCTTGGTAACAGCTCACTGATTTCTGTGTTTTCTGGGTTTCACTAGTGGTAGACAGAGGCTCTGAGGTGCCTTGTCAAAGGACACTCCTGTGACAAATTCAGAGCTTCGTGGAAGGGCTGAACTCTGGACCAAAGAGGGATGGACAAAGAATGTTTCTCTTCGAGGCCCAAATAGTGGGAAAAAACCGATGCAGGTGTCAAAATGCGTTTGAATTTGAAATTATGTCATTTAAAAATATGTAGAAAATTGCGAAGATGACAATCTGTAACAGTATGTGTTGTCGGTTCAAGTGTTGGTCGTCGACAGAAAAATCAATTTTAAAATCAGGCAAAAAGTTAACAAAGTCGCCGTACAGTAACAGGTTGTCATCTTTACTAAATGTCCCTACTTATAAGTGGTATTTGAATTTAAATGCATTTAACTCTGGATTTGTTTACTTTTGGAAGTTTGTAACTTAGTTTAGATGATTTCTTTTTTGTATTCGCGAAAGTTCTCCCACTTGTCAAGTTCTAGTTTTGTTTTGTGTATAAGTGATCTAACAGTGACCGGCCAATGTCTATTTACACCACAACAAAATATTAGACTTGTCCATAATGTAATGGTATGTAGAGAACAAACTATATGTTGCTGGAAGGATGACATTAGTCTTTGACAAACCTGAAACTGTCGCGGGAAAAGAAAAAAATACCACCATAGCTTTTTTTTTTTTAAATGTTTTCGCAGGTTTCCTTCGTCTTGTTTGTAAAATATTGTTGACGCTTGTAACGTTACATGCGCCTATTCTGAGTGTATATCTGTATAGTTCTTAATACTCTGTGACACCCAAGACGTAATCATAATATTTCCATCTTAGGCATTTACTTTTGTGATACATGTCGAACACTTTAACTAATTTTCATAATTCGAAAAAAAGTGGTTTGAGTTAAACCATTACCACACACCACTACTTTTGACGACCCGAAAAAAGAAGCCTTTAGAAAAAATTGTGGGAGGAGAAAATGCTGTTAACCAGGATTTTCTCTTTTCCCCACAATGTTTTCTACTCTTCACAAAACAAATTTCAAATTTTTAATCACTATTATTTTGTCGTCTGCAAATGTTATTTAGACAAACCTAAAATTTTGTGGTTTGGTAATGAGTTAAACTAATAATTTGGTCGTAAAGGTAATTTTGTCGTCTTAAATGGGAAATAACCGTGTCGTCAGAAACTGATAAGGTCGCTCAAGAACTGTCTGGTTGTCTCCCATTTCAATGTCGAATATATTCTCGTAGGGAAACCCCTTTCCTGTCACAGAAGTTCGTTTAGAACGACCCACACATGTACGAGGGTTGTCCCAAAATGCCGTAGAATCGTTTAGAAAGTAAGTCAAACAGAATGACACAGCCTTGAAACTCCACATACAAATAGTTGCAACTCAAAAATTGAAATTTGTATCCTGCTGGGTGGAGAACAGTGTGAGAAAAGGAGAAAATCCTGGTTACCAACATTTTCTCCTTCTCCCACAATCTTTTCTAAAGGTTTCTGTCTCAGTGTCGTCAAAACCAGAGATTGTTTGGTAAAGGGTTAACTCTTATCCTGATAAAGAAACAAAATTTTAAAGCTGGCAATAAAAATCCAAATGTTGTTATTTCGTAAAGTAATTTTGTAGGAAAAATATCTGCTCATCGAAAAGTGTAGATCTAAGAACAGACTGCATGTTCTGTACAGTCTGATTCTGTGCTACACTGTCTACACGTGGTAAGTGAGTTGTGCTCAGAAGCCTAAGTATGAAAGATAATCTATAGTCTTAGTTATTAACCCTTTCTTACACAATGAGGACGTTTGACGACCCTGGGAAAGAAGCCTATTGAAAACATTTTGAGAAAAGGAGAAAATGCTGCTAAGTATTAAAAATAATCTATACCCTTATGTATTTACCCTTTCTCACACAATGAGGACTTTTGTCGAAACTTGAAAAAAACTTATAGAAAACATTTTGGGAAAAGGAGAAAATGCTGATAACCACCATTTTCTCCTTTTCCCACAATACTTTCTTCCCTATCAGCAAAGAATTGCACCATTTGAGCCACATTGAAATTGTAGCCTGCAAATTATTTCAATTTCTACCTGGCTTAAATTGTATTGCTGGTAAACAGTTAACCCTTTACCACACGACAAAATTTTAGATTTGTCGAAATCAAAAGCATTTGTAGATCACAGTTTTAACTTGGCTCATATGAAATGAATTTTCTTTGATAGGGTAGAAAACATTGTGAGAAAAGGAGAAAATGCTGGTAACCATCATTTTCTCCTTTTCCCAATTTTTTTTTTCAAAGCCTTCACTTTCAGGGGCGTTAAAAGTAGTCATTGTGTTCTAGGGGGTTAAAGATGCACCATCCACATCTGTATGGAAAATGATCATTTACTCTAACATATGACAGCTTGATTATTCATCTCGCAAAAAATCATTTGATCCGACATATTGTTTCTAGCAGACAGTCCTTGTTTAATCTGGGGTATACTTAGAACTCACTGTGCAAAGAAAAAAGTTTGCTTTGACACTATTTATATCTTGTGTTGTTTTCTGCATCGTACGTTGAACCATGTAACAAATATTACAAACTTACAGAAAACGTTATATACTGCACAAGCTTTAGCTTCAAGGTTTCTGAAGTAAACCGACGAAATGCTTTCAATTTAGCCGGTCTAAAATGTTGTTGCTTCGTAAGGGGTTGGACGATTGCGAGGGAAAAGAAACTTGTGAATAAAATTGTTAAAAGAAAAGAAAAGAAAAAAAAATCCCGCTTTAAAGGCCCGCTAGTTTCCAAAGATAAACAATTCTGGGATCAAAATACAGGTAGCTTCAGTTAGTATTGATACTATTGGAACGAATAGATATTATTGTAAATAAATAACAAGAAATGTACTGCTAGAAATACCGGCAACTTCAATTAGTATAGGTATCATTGTAAATAAATAACAAGAAATGTACTGCTAGAAATACAAGCAACTTCAATTAGTATTGATACTATTGGAACGAATAGATATTATTGTAAATAAATAAAAAGAAATGTACTGCTAGAAAAGAAATGTACTGCTAAAACACGTTACAAACATTTAATACTAGTTTTCGACCGGCAACTATAAGATACAATATAATGCAAAATACATATGTAGGAAGTTCTAAAAGAACTTCCGTGACAGGAAAGGAGGTTTCCCTACTAAAATATAATTATGCGATATTGACATGGGAGACAACCACACAGTTCTTGAGTGACTTTATCAGTTTCTGACGACACGGTTACTTCCCATTTAACACGACAAAATTAGAGCAAAATCTTAAGTTTGTCTGAATAGAAAGCATTTGCAGACGACAAAATAATAGTGATTGAAAATTTGAAATTTGTTTCGTGAAGGGTAGAAAACATTGTGTCATGTGACGGTCTCTTACGGTTGCTTACACCAAGGTTTGGTCCTGTCCGATGCCATTGCTTTTCTGCTTTCTTTTTTGAATATCGTGCGGCAAGGCAAACTCAGGAAACAAGCTAATTGTTACATGACTGTTATAGGCCTGCAGTACCGGTAATGTTAAAATCTGCGTAATAGACTTCCTTTTTAATGAATGAACGGTTTACTTGCACAACACAATACTGTGTTTTAAATGAGTCCCTGGAATAGAGGTGTTTGAAAACATTTTAGGAAAAGGAGAAAATGCTTGTAACCAGCTGCTAAACAGCATTTTCTCCTTTTCTCACGATGTTTAATACCCTTTCACTGACAACTCTCGTCATTTGAGTCACATTCATTTGTAGTCTGCTAATGCTTTCCGTATTGAAAAGTCGACAATTGTTTCGTTGTTCATCTGGCTAATTATAAGTTAACCAACAAGACATCGAGGTTTTAGTCTATACTTGTTTAATATTTATTCAACTAAGATACATGTACCTTGGGATAAAGAGCAGTTTTTAGAAAAGATTTATAGACAACAGACAATACTTTATTGGCTTAAACACTACAGTTTCTCGTCAAACATTAAACAAATAATAATACAATGAATATTCGACCAAAAATCAATTATGTGAAAGATAATTCGACGGCAGTGATAATAGTAAAAAGACAGATCATATTGACAATTTTGACAATCGAAGCCAATAGATCTTCCTTTATGAAGAAAATAATAATAATAAACGACATTATAGGAAGAGAAGCACTTATACAAGGATACGGTCTAACCTCTTGTAAACAAATTAAGCACCACTGAGACATTCACTATGTCCTTGTTTAAGACAGGTGTTTGTTTACTACAGGAACATTTCTAGACATTTGGTTTCTCTAGGAACTCGTTGTAAGCTTTCTTAACTCTTTATCAGATGACAAAATTTTAGACTTGTCGAAGTTGAAAGTATTTGCAGACTACAAGCAATATACACCTTGCATGATGAAATTTGTTTTTAAACGGGAAGAAAACATTGTTGGAAAATGAGGAATTGTTGATTACCAGCATTTTCTTCTTATAATGTTTTCAATAACATTTTGTTCTGGGTCGTTTAAACTTGAGACTTTTAGTTAAACCTTTACCCGATATGGCATTTCTATGGCATTTCTAATTGACCCTAAATGACAGCAAGGATGAAGCCGTTTCTTATGTGTAAATGACACCTTTTGATAGCATAGAAAACATTGTGACAAAAGGTGAAATTACTCGTTACGAGCAGTTTCACCTTTTGCCACAATGTTTTCCAACAAGCAATGTGTAGAAATGAGTATCTATGGAGTAAAGGGATAAACTAAATTGAGAATACATGTACCTCAAAATGAGGATACGAAATTGTTGCCAACTTTTTTAAAAATATTTCTTAATTAAACCTTTTCAAAATAACCTCGAGTTTTAACGACCATGAAGTAGAAACCCTGAGAAAACATTGGAAAAAAGTACAAAATGCTGGTTACCAGCATTTTTTACTTTCTCCACAATGTTTTCTACGCTATCAACGAGCTTAGACTGATATGTAAAACTTTCAGATTTGTCGTCTCTACATTATGCTTTTGATTTAAAGGAGAGCAACATTTTCACTTTGAAAGATTCTAAATACCTAACCTATAAAAGCAAGCACCTCTGAGACACTCTCTACATTATTGCATAAGACAGGTGACTGCTCTATACAGAGAGAATTCAACACATTTACCTGCCCTGGAAACTCAGTATAAGGTTGCTGATTTAAGAGGATTGCTTCACAGAGATGACCGCTATGGAACGCCATAGCTGCCATAAGTTAATGCAATTTGAAGTGTTTTGTTGGTATGAATTTTCACTTTGTCGAACCATTATTTTAATATGTCTACCTGGTATGTATGCTTAATACATGACGTTTTGCGGTTGAAAGCAATGTTAACTGGTAGTACCATTGTATTATCATGTCTTCATATGTTGTTGTTATGTTAAGGAGACATGATGATTTGTCGATTCTTTGTGTTGTTTGGTCAGAAAAGAATGGTGACTTGTTATACATTTGAATCATTATCTTAACACGTTATGCTATTGCGTGAATTAGCAATGCTGACTGGTCGGTAATTTGTGTTGGATGGGGAAAAACAGTGTTGGTTAGTCAAATGGTTTTATTGCTATATCTACATGACATTTTGTTGTGTTCATTTGACGTGTTGCCTAGTCGACCCTCTGTGTTGTTGGCTTAAAAAAACAAGTGGTCAAATGGTCATGTCACCAATTCTACTGGACATGTTATTGTGTCCTTTGGATAGGCTGTATGGTGGACTGTTTGTGTTGTCGTGTTCAAATACAAGTTATTATGTCTTTGTCCTTCGTTACTGTTTACATTGGACATGTTGGTTGGTCGATTCTTATTTTTGTTGGATTTAAAAACAGAGCAAGCTTGTTAAACAGTTGTGTTATTATATCTACAAATCGTGTTATTGCTTTAGTACACCAAGTTGACTGGTTGATCTTCATGTTGTTTGGTTGAGAAATAAAGGTATTATGTCTAAGTACTACGTTGTTGTGTTCATGTGACACATTGATTGGTCACTAGTTGTGTTTTTGTGTCACAAAACTAAGCTATTATGCCTGCATGCGACGTTATTATAATTATATCCTATTAACACGATGACATACTTTTAGACATATAAGTACAACTATTCCACAACCCAGAATTGCTTTAAACAAATCAAAACAGAAAGTCCACCAGTCAACTTGTACAGTGAACACAATAACATGGCGCGTAGACGTAATAATACATCTTGTTGATAATTTAACTTTGTTGTTTGACCACACAACACTATCAGTCGATCAGTCAACATGTCAAATGAACACAATAAAAAGCTATGTGAACATAGTAATTCAACCATTAGAGAACCCAAAATTGTTTGGTAACTAGACTAGGCAACATGGCTTATGAACACAATAACATGGCGTAAAGACGTGTTAATTTAACTATCTGACTCGTTAATTTTGTATACTTACCAAACAACACCAAAAATCCACCAATTAACATGTCTCATAAACACAACAACGCAGCATGCAGACACAACAACTCAATCTTTTAACCCAACAACGCAAATAGTCGACCAGTGAGTATGCCAAATGAACACGACAAGGCAGCATGCAAACATAACAACTTTGATTTTTAACCCAACAACACAAAGACTCAACCATTCAAGATGTCAAATAAAGACAATAAATTGACGTGTAGACATCATAATACAACTGTCTGATGAACTGACATTGTTCACAGACCAACCAATACAAAGAATCAACCACTTAACATTTCTTTTGAACGCAATAGGATGACATGTAGATATAATGATCTAACTGTTGACAACTAAACTTTGTTTCTTAACCTAAAAACACAAAGGGACGACATGTCAACATGCTCGATCAACACAGCAATACAGCATTTCAACAACCCAGCACTAGTTTTTAACCCAACAGCGCAAATAATCTACCGGTCAACATGTTATATCAACACAACAACATAGTGTATAGACATAACGACACAACTGATTGACAAGCTAACCATATTTTTTAACCCAACGACCCGAATAGTAGTCCAGTCAACATAGTTTACGCACAAACTGAAGTAGCAAGCAGACATAATACCTTTGTTTTTAACCCAACGAAACCAATAGTTGACCTATCAATATGGCCTGTGAACAGATCAACATGGTGTATATACGCTATAATGTAACTCTTAGTACCACGCTAACGCAACAACACGTCTGATTGACATAGTAAAAAGTTTCGTGTGTTGGACACAATAACACAGCGCATCGACCTAACAGTAACACAATTAGACAAGTCAGCTTTGTCTTTCAACATAACAACGCAAACAAGCAAGTAGATCTCTCATTCCATTAACATTATAAGATAGTGTTGAGGTATAATAAGTATAGATGTCGACAACTTAGCATATTTCAAACAAAACAAAATCAGGTTTTGAGAAAAGTACTATCTTTGTTGACGAAATCATGCATTTCATGACACAAAAAAAGTTTGTTTGAATACGACAACTCGAAATGCATCAACATATGACAGCTATGGCGTTCCATACAAATCTGCTGATGTTTGAGATGTCGCCGTTATTCATGGTGAGCTTTAGTGATCGTATTGTGTCCAGCTTCCGTCGTGCGTCGTCCGTCGTCTGTCGTCAATTTGTACCTTGTGTACGCTCTATAGGCCACATTTTCAGTCAAATCTTAGAAAAACCTTGTGTATACTCAACAGGCCATATTTTCAGTTTAATACTCTGTAACGTTATTCATAATGTTTTTCTTGATAATATCTTGTACAAGCTAGAAAATTGGTCATGTCGGGTCAATAACTAGATCACCAGGTCATATGTTAGAAAAAAAAACTTGTGTATGCTGTAGAGATCACACTGTCAGTCCAATACTCCTGAAAGTTGGACAGAATGTTTTTCTTGAGGATACTTTGGAAGACTTCTTAACCCTTTCCCAAACGACAAATTTTGGACACTTCCAAACCGAAAGAGTTTGCAGACGACAATTTTTGATTTGGAGAAAATGGCAGAAAGTTCTCAAAAAGGATAGTAAACACTGTGGGAAAAGGAGAAATTGCTCGTTACGAGCAATTTCTCCTTTTCCCACTGTGTTTTCAAAAGACTTTTACTGCAGACACGTAAAAACCAGGGCTTGTTTGGGAAAGGGTTAAATGGATTATGTCAAGTCAATAACTACGTCAGTAGTTCAAATCTTAGAAAAACCTTATGTACTCTCCAGAAACCATATTTTTGTCTTTATCTTGATAATATCTTCTTTGAGTGTGAAAATGGGTCATGCTGGCCTAAAACTAATTCACTAGGTCAAATCTTTGAAAAACTTTGTGTACACTCTGGGATCGACAGTTTTAGTGTAATACTCCTTAAAGTGAGTCAGAATGGTTTTCTTGATGTTATCTCGAAGCATTTTGCAAAAGGGCCACGTCAGGTCAGTAACTAGGTCAGTTGATTAAATCTTTAAAAAATCCTTGTGTATGCTTTAGAGGCCACATTTTGTTTGTCAAGTACTCATGGTGGTCAGGGTGTTTGTCTTCATGACATCTTACGTCAGTTTGAAAATGGGTCAAGTCGGATGAAAAACTGTGTCAAATTTTAGAAAACCTTTGTGTATACTTTAGAGGCCAAAATTAAAGTTCAATGTTATTGAAACTTTGTCAAAGTGTTTGTCTTGATGACATGAATAAGTCTAGAAATAGACTTGCGTACAAACTAGAGGCCTACTTTCCAATCCAGTAATTATGAAAGCATGTTAGAAATGTTTGTTATAATATCTCGAAAGAGGTTTAAAATGGATCCTATGTGGTCAAAAGGCTCATGTGAGCGACTTCAGGTAAATCATGACCCTCTTGTTTTTTTGGTTACATATTTCTGACTAGCTTTTTATCGTATTCGCTATTATCCTCTCCAAGTGTTATAGTTTCCAGTTCGGCATTTGGGTTGCGCAACGTTAGGCAATTACTTTTTTCTATGAACCCACATGCAAGTAAACGTAAAAATGAAGATTGATCTGAAATTGATTGAATTATGAAAAACACGCCATTATTTTAAAGCGGCGGTCTATAAGTTGCAGGAAAAAGAGTTTCGTTTAAAATCAGGACAATACTATTATTTTTTTAACAATTTTTTTCTAGATTTTGTATTAAACTTGCCTGTTGATTTAAATTAAAAATTGGTCTTTAGATTCACTGAATCAATGGCCCATCTCAAAACACTTCGTATAAAACATTCTCCAGATTGCCTATAACAGGAGATAGTTCTTGTTTCTGATGCTGTATATTTACAAAGATGGATCCTTTAAAGACGTTTTGTCAATTTCTTCTATAGGAGTTACTATTGTAGCAATAAACGTTGAAACAATCGACTAAGTTCCTATTGCGACAACCCCTGAATGTTTAACACCGCAAACTATTTACCACAGTTAGGTAGTTTAATACAAAATATGGGGACGATCACTTCCTGGTTCAAATTTCAAACAACAAATCGCGCTTTGTTCGGTAGATAAACTTGTATTCCTTCGTCCCAACTATCCCTTCCATTTCTGTTGGCAATTAGCATAGCTATTGTGACCGCCGCTCAACAAGTTCAGATTGCACCGAAAGTGCAGTATGAGTTAGTTCTTACACCATTGCTAACTTCTACACTACAGACATAGTCTACTTTCTGAATGTCTTTTCTCATGGGGTACAATGGTTGTTTTAGCCATGGACAACAAACGATTCATAAGAAATATAGTTCTCTATCTCACTGATTTCAAGTTTGGTAACCAAGGCGATAGTTCTGCTACAAAGCGTTGTCTTGCATCACATGAAAACTGAGATTCGGACATTTCCGTAAGGTGTAGTCTCAGATCAGTCTGCGCAATCCGCGTGGGATAATCAAAGATGACTATTTACAACTCCATTTGAATCTGTTTTTCAGTAAACTTGTGCAAAAAAATACATATATTCAGAAATGTCGTTTCGGATTAGCAGGTGTAATGCAGAGAAATGACCCCCACTAGAAAATGACCCACGGTCATTTTCTCAATGTAGAGGAATGACCCATGGGTCATTTCTCTACGTCGAGAAATGACCTGTGGGTCATTTCTCGACGCAGAATAATGACCCGGGTCATTTTTCTACGAAAAGTTCTAAATGAGTCATGGGTCATTCCTCTACGTCGAGAAATGACCTGTGGGTCATTTTGTAATGGGGGTCATTTCTCTGCATTACACCTGCGCGGACTGCACAGGCTAATGCGAGACGACACCTTAAACAAATTTCCGAATGCCCATTTTTGGATGTTGCAGGCCAATCATGAGATTAAATAAGTCACCGTATTTTAGTAATAAACTGTTTTTTGTCCGGAAAGAATTTGTGTGTCGTTATACATGTATTTAAATCAGTCATCCTATTTGAGTAAAGCGTTTGCATTTTACAATATCAAATTCTCACATGAAATCAACAGTTTCCTATTTATACTTAACCTTTTACCAGCCGACAAAATTTTGGTCTCGTTCAAATTTTAAGCAGTAGCAGACGACAATATCACTGTGGCTCAAATGGTGCAGATTCTCTGTAATAGTGTAGAAAACATTGTGGAAAAACGAGAAAATGCTGAAAGAGCGAGCGTCAGAGAGACAGAGAGAAAGAAAGAGAGAGGGGATGCGAGAGAGAAATAGATTTTTTGTCTTCAAAATGTTTGCCATATTATATCAAATCATAGGACGATAATGACACAAATGCATTTTTTTTTGGGGGGGGGGCGCGAGGGAGGGAATGCCGAGCCGCGGTTATTTCGTCGGTAAAATATCAGAATTGAGAACAGGAGGTCAATGGTTCCACCCCTGTCGGCTAATTTATTTCCGAGGATTGATGATAGTTATTGGGACAGGATTCATTCTTCTCTCACCGCCGACAGGTGCTTAATTCGACTTTAGTTATATGGGAAAACAGACGGTGGCTTTGAAAGAGTATGGTGCGGATTACTGACAAAAGTAACTTTAGTATAGCATTGATATGTGCACTGGTCGCCGTGGATTAAATGGAATAATGTTTAAAACGACGTTAAACACCACACACACGATTAATCTTTTGGTTCAGGCTAAAACATTTTGTCTTTCAATCAGATAACGTTAAATTTGCAATTCTAATGTGAATCAAAACAATCGTACGCCAATATTAGGTCAATAGCTCTATTCAACTTGCAGACAAACACGCCAAGATCATCGACTGATTTAATTCTTAATTAGTTTAATTGAATTCGTATGTCCTCTGCTTGTCCTCTAAAAAGTCGTTCACCATTCACATAAATATACATAAGATTGAGAGAAAAAATGACAAACAAAGCCTTAAAACTGTTACATTTTTTGAAGCTCTAATGAAAAATGACATATTTTGGTCCCATTAATTTTAAAAATTAAAAAGGCTTTATATTCCCAGAGTCGGATGCTCAGAGTGGAGAACCTTAAAAAAAAAGAAATCTTTCTTTTGTTTTCCTTAAATACAGTTTAACAATGTTTTAAATTACTCATACAATTAACAGGTGTCTAAAACATTGTACATCAGTGTTTCTAGTAATGTTGTCTGATATTTTTGGATATTTTCTTGTAAATGATGTGTATGTCATAATAGATGATGTATTAAATCACTTTGTATTTGTTGCCATTGTCGGTAGCACTGAAACATAGATGACAGAATGTAATTGCCGTAATTGTAGTTCAAATAAATCAAAAACTGTCAAAGGAATAGCTTTCGTCTTCCCAGAACAAATCGAATAACAAAAAAAGGTTCTTTGAATATATTTCAATACTTTTCCATTCAAGTTCTGCGGAAATAATCTCCAATCGGTTAAAAAAGAACACCCAGACAACCAAGACAATAGTTTGTCAAATGCCAAATTTTGTGCAGTTTGACATTCCATGTGTTTATCCTGCAAAATGTTTATACACAGAAAGTCAAGATGAAGTTCAGCTCAACTATAAAGGTAGATTTTAGATTTTCAGACAGTTTAAGCCATCGGGCGTAAACTTGTACATTACTAATAGTTGGTCAACTAAATGGTTGACGTCGTTAATTATTTCAGTTTGTTCTATGGACATCTGATTTGTCAGTCTTTCATTTTATTTTTCGGAGTTATACAGACAATGTAGATCAAAATATCAACTTAGTCAAGGTGGTATAGAGATGACCTTGCTCAAGAAAACTTCTGAACAGTCATAGGGTTCACGTTTTTGTACATCTTGTTTTAGAATTAGTTAAATAGCTCTTTGTCTCTTTCGTTTTCAAATAAAAAAATACAAAGATAAACGTATAACAATGACCCAAAATATATCGGTGACTGATATTATACAAATATTGTTAAAGAGTAAGGTAGAACTTGGTCTATTTGGTCGACGGTAAAGATCAAGATCAGACAAAATGTACGGGTAGTCTAGTTTTAAATCTCCGCCTTTTGTAAAACATCTTAAATCCCAATATCCATAATTTATGGCATTACTTTATATAATGAATTCCTGCAAAAAGCGTTGTCACGTGTCTAGAGACAAAAAGTAGACGGATACAGACAGGATTAGATACATCTTTGCTATAAATGATAATACCTAGAAATACAGTGTAGCCACAATTCCAGATTGTTTTTGTGAAAAATCATCTAAGTGTGTAGGACTTGAGAACAGGGTGTCGCTAGTGCTAATACCCAGCTCGACCTATTTCTCTCCGAGAATTGATGCAAGCCATTCCTTTCTCATCAGATCTTATGGTTTCGGTGACAGTTATGTGGGAAAACCAGCTATTGTCTTGTTAGAAATGTATGAGCAACGCTCTGTGAAAGGATGGCTTCATGGATCTGTGAAAAATATCGATTCAGGTCAGCCTGCACAATACGTACAGGTTGACCTGGGCCGAAGCTTTTCGCTATTGGTCAGTTTTCGGCATGTGCAAGGACCAGTGTACCTCATGAATAAATCGATTGTTAAAAATATAGCTGTTATAGATCCATAAGTTTGTGATGGTTTGTTTGGTATGATGAATTATGGAGATACACCAAGCCCCCTTTTACTAGAGCATGGCATGTCCAAGGACTAGTTTACCTCATGAATACATCGATTGTTAAAATTATGGCTGTTATAGATCCATAAGTATGTGATGGCTTGCTTGGTGTGATGGATTACGGAGATCCTTCAAGCCCCCTTTTACCAGAGCATGGCGCATATAGAAACAGCAGCAAATACAGGATGACGTCTCAAAAAGTCGTTTGAAGTTTTACAGTGCCGTTGTAATGCAGAGAAATGACCCTCCCCTGCAAAATGACCTGGGTCATTTTTCTTCGTAGGGAAATGGCCCCAGAAGTCAATTCACTACGTAGAGAAATGACCCGGGTCATTATTCTACGTAGAGAAATGACCCTTTGGGGTCATTTTTCTACGAAGAATAATGACCCGGGTCATTCCTCTGCGTACAGAAATGGCCCATGGGTCATTCCTCTACGTAGAGAAATGACCCATAGGTCATTTTGTAGGAGAGGGTCATTTCTCTGCATTGCACCGGCCAGCGTTTCAGTTTGGTCCATTTGGTTGTCTGTTTTGATAAACATATCTATGCTTTCCTGGGGTATTATTTACTTTTTCTTCGCACAATACTCTACCTCAGTCACTGGCTGCTTTCCATCGCATCAATTTTCAGAACAACGGTAGCAGTGAGAGAGGATTGTATCTTGTTGCAATGACAATCATGAATCCTCGGAGGCTGTCGCAATGAGAATCATGAATCCTCGGGGACTGAAAATTGCAAAGTTTGGTATTCGAACAATAGGCTGATGGGAGGCAATGATTAAGTAAACATATATTACCAGACACAATATTGCAATGGCAATCATGAATCTTCGGGGACTGTCGCAAAAATGACAATCATGAATCCTCGGAGACGGTCGCATTGACAATCATGAATCCTCGGAGACGGTCGCTATGACAATCAGGAATCCTCGGAGACGGTCGCAATGACAATCATGAATCCTCGGAGGCTATCGCAATGACAATCATGAACCCTCGGAGACGGTCGCAATGATAATCATGAATCCTCGGGGACTGAAAATTGCAAAGTTTGGTATTCGAACAATAGGCTGATGAGAGGCAATGATTAAGTAAACATATATTACCAGACACAATATTGCAAAATATTTCACGCCATACTTGGTAGACACTTCTCTGGTTAGAGGTTAGAGTCACGGGGACTGCACCGTGTACTCACATAAAATAAAGACATGTTCACACCTGCCGTTCCTTTCTTTGGAATGGGCATCGTCTGCTGCATACTTTTAGAGTTGTTAGAGGACAGTGTAAGATACAGGACGAAGCCTGTCCAGACTTGCAAGTTGCGTCTAGTTCTAGTATAGCAATATCACAATGATTTAGGTTTAATGTCTCATCTGAATTACTATAGCATTATTTTAGCTGGCCATTGTAGGAATCGAACCCACACCCTCAGGTATTACAAGCTTTGACACATACATAACTAACACACATACATGACTAACACGCATACAAGTCTAACACACATACAAGTTTAACACACATACAAGTCTAACGCCCCACCACCTGCGTAATTTTGGCTGCCCAAAGCCGTCACCATGTTCTTCGTTTCAATATTCTTCAGGGAGAATTTGCAGACGACCAGGTTTTGTGTGTATTGGTCTGATATAAGTTAAGGTCTTGTTTTTTTTGTTGTTCAGTGCAAATATTCAAAATCCGCATTCCAATAATACGCATTATACAATTAGTGGTAATTTTACCCTAACAACAAAAAGACAAACTGCTGGTTAAGACCAGACTGCACACAACTTTTCAAGTGTGATCTCGACGTTACATTAGCCAACATTTCTCGGGAAATTAAAAACAGAGAAACACACAGAAAAAAGAACTTTATCATATTTTGTATAACGTTAAAAACTATTTGTTTCATTTATTTAGCCTTAAACATTTATACCCCAGGTCTTCCATGGAGGTATTTAGAGTTACTCACGTTTTATGAGACACGTGATCTTGACACATAGGTTTTGATACCTTTGTTTCTCACATACCAGTAGGATCAAACCATCGTTGTACCCTTTAACATACAAATACAAAACATCAGTAGATTATGAATTCTAAGTTCTACGAATAAGCTTCAGCTCTTTGCTATGGTACAAAACATTGTCGGAAAAGAAAATACTACTCACCAGCATTTTCCCACAATGTTGTCAAAAACCTTCTTTTCTTGGGTCGTGGAAACCCGGGATTGTTACGCAGAGGTACATTTGTTAAGTATTAGGTAAAGGACAGATGTTTAAGATGTGAAAGTTTAAGGTACCGTTATAAATGTTAATGAAGCTATGCACGTAGTTTGAATACAGTGTTGAGCAAGGCGAATGCAATGCTTAATAATATTAAACGACTTACAGCATTCGGTTAATCAATATGATACAATGCACATCAAAATGTTACACAATGACAAAGGTTAGATATAGATGTAGTAATCGAGGTGTCTTGGGATCGAGCCCCAGCGATGCCAAACAGTTTTCGAAGATCTATGATAATCCTTTGGACACACGCGCATGCCTCTTTTATCACTATCAAACACTGTTTGTACGATGGTTATATAGGATAACAGCAACTTACATGCTAAAAGTGTCGTGAAAAGTATTAAAGAAAGAAATACTGCAAGCACATCAATAGGGACACCAGAGATTTTGATCACACGAACCTTTGGACAATTTTTGAAAATAGGCAAGGCTTAACATTATCCATCACAGATGCCTTACGTTAAAGTTAAGATTTAAGCTAAAATGTAAGGGTTGTTTTACTCTTTTGATACATATTACATTCAGTACAAATACGAATCAGGAATACTATAATTTTTTGCAAATATATTATCTGTCCAATAGAACTTTAAAAAAAAAAAGTTGTGAAAAGGTGATTAAATACTCTATCGGAAAATAACAAGGTTCAATAAGACAATTTCTTCTTTTCTGACGTTTTCGTGTACCTTGATACTTTGACGGCATAAACTTCCAGTATATAACATGGAGGACATCAGAGTTACACATTTAATACTCAAAGGCTGTTTGAATGTATTGATATGGGTTAGTGGTTACAATGTTCAAGTGGTAATCCTGTAGTCAAAAAATATAGGCCTTCGGCCCATGATATGCAAGCACATTTACAAGATATTCCCTCATAACATTTTACTTGTTAGTAATTATTTAAACCGAGACGTTATCAGTTTGGCAGACAGAGAAATTTTGTGTTATCCAAGTTGAAAGCGCGTGCTGCAGATAGATCAACGGCACAGTGGGGTTGGATTTGTTTCTATAATAGTGGAAAACATTGATTGAAAAAGAGAAAATGTCCATTCTGGGCATTTTATCGTTTTCCTACAATCCTCTCACCGCTTGCATTTCTTAATTTTTTATTCTTTCAAAAACATATGCCACCGACCAAAGATTGGATTTGTTTATAATACTAGAAGACGTTGTTTGAAAAGGAGAAAATGTCTGTTCTGAGCATTTTCTCATTTTCCTACTATGCTCTCATTGCTTACATTTTTTTCTCTCCGAAAACATATGCCACCGGCCAAAGATTAAAAACATCATTGTAAGATATTACCTTACCAGTACTCGCCCGGTTGGCTCAGTGGTGAGCGTGTCGGACTCATGACCTGGTGGTTGTAAGTTCGATAATTGGTTTAGGCGAACTTTCTTTCCGGTGTATTTTCGCCTCTCACCTCTGCTGTAGCATGTGAGAAAAGTAGTCGGTGTGTTTAGAAAGAAAGTTGTGTTAGTACTGGTGTGAGAAGCCAGCAAACACACGTTCGTCATCGACCGCCATGATATGACTTTAGATGTTAGAGTGGCGTTAAAGGTGGGTATCTAGAATTTTCACATCCCACCAAATAAAAAAAATCTTATATCACTGAAATTTATATGAAAAAACAATGCAAATCATCAATAATTAAGAATCATAAAATTACAAAAAAATAAATATTGATGGTATTCCCTTAAAGGGCTTCGTAGCGTATTAAGCTATTTTTAGATTTCCTGCCAAAAATAAAAAAAAGCATTGTGGGAATGTTAAGTGACTGGCGCGTGACTAATGACGATGAAATTCCATAACATAACAAATATGTAATTATTTTCTATAATGTTTTCTTCCGATGCTATGTTTGAAGCTTAGTCTGTATATTTCAGGTTTGTAAATGAGCGAGTTGCCCATGTAAAAATAGACCGTGTTTCCCGTCGGTGTCGACCTGGGCTGTAATAAATCTCTAATTTCTCCTGCTGTCGGATGGTTTTCAACTACTGTGATTCTATAAATGACAATTATAAGGCTTTTGGAGTATAAGGATGATCTTTTAGCTCACCTGAGCAAGAAGTGCTCGTGGTGAGCTTTTGTGATCGCCCAATGTCCGTCGTCCGTCGTACGTGGTGCGTCGTCCACAATTTCCTTAAACATCTTCTCCTCCTAAACCACTTGGCCATTCTTGATGAAACTTGGCAGGGATGTTCCTTGGGTGAAGCTCTACCAAAGTTATTTAAAAGAGATTGAATTCCACCCATAACTCTGGTTGCCATGGCAACCAAAAGGAAAAAAAAATGGCAAAATCTTTACAAATCTTCTTCTCTGAAAGTAGAAGGCGTAGAGCTTTGATATTTGGTATGTAGCATCTCCTAGTAGACCTCTACTAAGACAGTTCATATGATGCCCCTGGGGTCAAAACTGACCCCGCTCTGCTGGTCACAAGTTTGAAACATAGGAACAAAGAAGGAAAACTTTAAAATTCTTCTTCTCTGAAACTAGAAGGTGCAAGTTTTTGATATTTGGTATATAGCATCTCCAAGTGCACTTCTACCAAGATTATTCATATGATGTCCCTGAGGTCAAAACTGGCCACGCCACGTGGGTCACACGTTTGAAATATAGAAATAAAGAAGGAAAACTTTAGAATTATTCTTCTCTGAAACTAGAAGATGTAGAGCTTTGATATTTGGTAAGTAGGATCTCCTAGTGGAATTCTACAATGTTTGTTCATATGATGTCCCTGGGGTCAAAACTTGCCCTGCCCCGTGGGTCACAAGTTCGAAACAGGAACAAAGAAGGAAAACTTTAAAAATCTTCTTCTCTTAAACTGGATGGAGTAGAGCTTTGATATTTGGTATGTAGCATCTCGTGGTAGACCTCTACCAAGTTTGTTTATATGATGCCCCAGTGGTCCAAACTGGCTCTGTCACGGGGGTCACAAGTTTGAACACAGGAACAAAGAAGGAAAAAAATTAAAACTCTTCTTCTTTGAAACTGGAAGGCTTAAGAGCTTTGATATTTTGTATGAAGCATCTCCTAGTAAACCTCTTCCAAGTTTGTTTATATGATGTCCCTGGGGTCAAAACTAGCTCCGCCCCAGGGTCACAAGTTTGAACATGGGAAAAAAAAAGAAAACTTTAAAATTCTTCTTCTTTGATACCAGAAGGTGCTCAGCTTTGATATTTGGTAAAAAGCATCTCCTAGTGCCCCGAGGATCACAAGTTTAAACATAGGAACTAAAAAGGAAACATTTATTTTTTTCTTCTCTGAAATTAGAAGGTGTAGAGCTTTGATATTTGGTACGTAGCATCTACTAATGGACCTCTACCAAGTTTGTTCATAAGATGCCCCAGGGGTCAAAACTGGCTCCGCCCAGGGGGTCACAAATTCTAAACATAGGAACAAACAAGGAAAACTTTAAAATTCTTCTGAGAGCTTTGATATTTGGTATGTAGTGAACTTGTTCTAAGTTTGGTAGTCCTCCCGAGCACATCATGTTCAGTGAGATCAAAATTGAGTCACCTTGGGTCATAAACTAGGTAACTATGTTAAATTAAAGAAATACCTTGTGGGCACTGTAGAGGCCACATTTTCTTGCTCAGCTGACTTGAAAGTTAGTCAGAATGTTTGTCTTGATAAAATCGCACATGAGACTGCATTTAGTGCTTGTCTTGAATATAAGTTTGTCATCTCAAGTCATAACCACTTCAAACTTGGTATGCATGTTTGTTGTAATATCATTGGGTACTGTTTGCGAGAACAGTAACTCTACCTAGCTCGGATTTTGAGTAATTCCACTTTGATATTTATTTTTACAGTATTTCTTGCTTGTCCAGAATGGAACTCATGTCAAATTGACTTGAGACTTGGTGAACATGTTTGTTGTATCGCGTGCCCTTTGCAACTATTATATCTCCTTGACAACTGCCAGTGAGATGGGCATATGTTGCAACAATTTGCCACTCTTGTTTCATTATCATTTGGCCTTGAACCTCAATATTTGGTATTTATCTTCGTTGTAGACCTTTACAGCTTAGTACTCAGGTGAGCGATATAGGACCATCATGGTCCTCTTATTTTCGGATTCTTGTAAAAAAATTGTCCCAAAATCTGAAGGGCCACCTTTAAACCCAAATGCAACCAACCAACCTTACCAGTACATTGCCCTGTACAGTTGTTTATACCTAAACAATTAACGCCGTATAGAATCCCAAAATTCTAGCCTTGTCCAGAATGAGAGCGTATGTACACGAGTCAGCTGTGGCACATTTGGCTGAGTCTATTCTTGAAGAGTAGAAGACATTAATTCGAAAGGAGGAAATGCTTTTGGCGTGTATATACTCCATTTCCCGCAATGCTTCAGGTGCTTACGACTCGTCACGTTGAAAATGTCTATTCTAAAATATCTTGACAAATAAGTGAATGAAACATTTCAAGCCCATTGTAAAAACCCAATAAAATATTTTGAAATATAAGTCAATGAAACTTTTCGAGCTTATAGTAAAAACCCAAATTTTACTGTATAAAAGGAATGTATTGTGGTAAAGTATTTCCTTAGGAGACAGTGTAGATCAAAGGCCAGACTGCGTTTTTTGCATTCCAATCTTGATCTACAATGTTTTCCAAAACGTCCCTGAGACGTGGGTATTTAGAATTTTTACATCTCACCAAATTAAAATATATATATATATCACTGAAATTTATATGAAAAAATAATACAAATCATCAATAATTAAGACCCATAAAATTAAAAAAAAAAACACTTTTGGTGGTGTTTCCTTAAAAGGCTACGTAGCCTCTTAAGGTATTTTTAGATTTCACGCCAAAAATCAATAAAGCATTGAGGGAATGTCAAGCGACTGGCACGTGACTAATAACGCTTAAATTCCATTAATAACAAACATGTAATAATAATTTTCCATTATGTCTTCTTCGGAGGCCATGTCTGTGTATTCCTGTATGTAAATGAGAGAATTGATCTTATTTCATGCTTTCCGGTAGGACATCGAAAAATAGCAGTGAAAATATTTTTCGATCTTACACTGGTACTACCAGTGAAAATATCGATTTTCATGTCCTTGTTGCCTAGGTAAATTGCGCGTGCCTGACAACCAGATGGGAAATATGACGTCATTTAGCTTAGATTTCTCGCGCAAGACGTAATATTGTAATGCGTTGCTATGCAGGAGGGGTACGCCACAGGGAATAACGAAAAAGAACTGTACTGGATTTTGATAAAGCTCCTCCCGGAAAGGGTTAAAACATGAAATAAAGAGAATATTTGTTGTTGTTTTTTCAGTGAAAGATCGAAATTTACTCATCTCGTGAACACTATCGGTAATATTTTCACTCGTGGCTGAGCCACTCGTCAAAATATTACCGATGGTGTCCACTCCATGAAATAAATTTCAAATTTTCACCGAACAATGTAATAAAAGATATTAGATGCTGGGGTAATTGAAACCAAGCATTAATCGCCATACATATAGGAACAAATAGACAAGCTAGGGCCTGTCGAGAAAACATGAGCATAATTATTTTGACTTATCCTAAATTACAATCCAGTCATTGAGCTTTATCAATACAAAGAAAAACATAAAATGTCGAGGTAATCAGTTACACCGAAAAATGAAGCGAATTAGATATGAGCCACTACGTCAAAACAAAAAGGATGTTTGAAGGTTTTTACATGCCTGTAGGTTGTTATATTACGGTAAATAAGTGCCATAGTAGATTTGAAATTACTTTGATGTTCAAGTTTTGGACTGTGAAACATCAGCACATAGTGGGCAAAGGTCAGCAAAACACTTTAACTATCTAAGGTAAAGGCAAGCTATACACAAAGGATAAAACTGTATTTGATGTCATTTACGTATTTGAAATGCAAGATTAGTCGGTATATCTAAAATAAATGCTAATTACAGAACATGTACGTATCGCCGACACAGAATATTGATAAAGTTAGGGCGAACATTTTCATTTACAAAGAAAGTATGGCGGCTTTATTCAATATATTGTTAAATAATCTGTATAGCATCTTTACTCATTAACCAGAGACAAATATCATTCAAAATTCAGAGATGCTATGACGTCAAGCTTCTGTTTCCAAGCTTCTCGGCGACAAAGGCCTTGGCTCAGTACCAGAATTCTTTGTCTTGTTACAAATATAGTACCACTCTCTTGCACTACGGATCATTCCCATTCGCCTCTGTTGTTGGTTCAGAAAGTAGTCTGTCATAACATGATATTTTCGTCACATGACCATAACTCAAAATGGCGACACAAACGCCAGTAAAAGAAAGACCAATAGATTGTTTTGTGTGCTATTCAAACAGCATAAGGCCAATCATATATTGTGTCAGACTTAGTTCCTTTCCGAAGTTCTAGGTATATCAACAAAAAAATTGTCACCATTCATGGGCGCAGCCATTTTATTTACATTTGGTGTAAGACTCTTATCAGAAAAGAAGCTTGAAAAATAGTTCCATACAGGTAAATTCATCAATCTACGAGCAGAGTTGTCGTTCGTTACCTCACATACATCTGCGATGGGCTAAATGACAAGAATCTTGTCAAACCGGGGAAAAGATGTTTTGTTACTGTTTAACTGTTTCATATGTAAAAATGTAAGTTAGACAAAGGAAATATGATTCTAGATACATTATAGGTGCATTCAAACTAATGAATTTACCTGTATAAAATGGAACTATTTGTTTCGAGCCTCTTCACTTTTAAGAATCTTACGCCGATTTTAACAAAAATGGCTGCGCCCATGAATGATGATAACTGATTTTACACACCGCTGGATCTAAGTTTGTACGATTAAAAATCAAGTTATCGTCCTTTAAAGATATTTAGGCTTTTCAGAAAATCCCTCTTTTGTTCATTTCCTATCACTAAGTCTGATTGGTCTCACGCTGTTTAAACAGCACACGAAACAATCGATATTGGTCTTTCTTTCACAGGCGTTTGTGTAGCCATTTCGAGTTATGGTCATGTGACAAAAATATGACGTAATGACGGACTACTTTCTCAGCCCACTACAGAGGTGAATGTAATGATCCGGAGTGCAAGAGAGTGGTAAATTCATCAGTTTGAATGCACCTATAATGTATCGGGAATCGTATTTACTTTGTCTAATTTATTATGTTACACATGAAACAGTTAAACATTAACAAAACATGTTTTCCTCGGTTTGACAAGATTCTTGTCATTTAGCCCATTGCAGAGATGTATGGTTAGAGTAACGAACGACAACTCTGCTCGGAAATTGATATAGTACGTGTTATGATAGACAATATGGCTTGCAGTACGCGATAAAGGGCATTCAGACATATGTGTATTGTGTAATCCGGATCAGCCTGCACAGTCCGCGCAGGCTCATCCGATACGGCACTTTACGACCGACATAAAACTTTGTTCTTAGTAGACTTGCTCAAAGCAGAAAATAACATATAAAAACGGAGAGTGCCGTGAGAGTATCCGCACTGACTGGACAGGCTGATCTGAGACTACACTTTTCGCAAATGTCCGAATACTCCTTTTCGACTGCTGCACGCCATATCTTGTTCAGTCAGGTAATCAATATCTGTTATTCAAGGTGACCGACTAATTGGCTTCGTCCTCTACCTGTAAAAAAATAGCTTGTTTATACAATAATATGAACTTAAAAGAATGTAAATAAAAGACCCATCTTCCTTCTCATCTGTTTAGTATTGCATTAATTGATATATGTAACAAAGGTTCAGGCTGTAGTTTTGAAAGTTAAAAAACTACATGGAGGGCACCCAGCTATATTTCCTACAGATTTTTGTGTTAAGTTAGTAAAGTTAAGTATTTGATCTGTAAAATGAACCCTGACATAAAAGTCCCCAAAAATATTTAATCTGAATATCTAATATCTAGTATCGAGCCGTATTTAGGAACAGGGAGATCTTTTTTATCGTTTTTGGAAGGATAGAATTCATTGTGGGAAAAGGAGAAAATGCTGGTTATCAGCATTTAAAGGAGAAAAAGCTAGTTATCAGCATTTTCTCCTTTTCCCACAATGTTTTCTTAAGGCTTCTTCCTCATGGTCGTCAAAAATAGGGATTGGGTGGTAATAGGTAAAGGTTGATATCGTTATATGTTAAAACTTGTTTTTCTGACGTTTGCTTTATCACTACTACATCTTTTTTTAGAAATCTTTAAGATATTGTAGACAAGAACATAACATTAGTGAAGGTAACTGAGAGAGGAGTCCCGTTTCAAATCTTCTAATTACGCCTATAACTCTTTCTGAAACAACAAAACTTTGGACTAGTCCAGATTCAAAGTTCTTCACGACAAATTAAATGTGGCTCAAACGGTTCACATTGTTTTTGAAAGAAAAGGAATAAATTGTAGAGCAAGGAGAAAATGCTTCTTACCAGCATTTTTTTTTTCTTTTCCCACAATGTTTTCAAAAGCATTCTTCCTTAAAACTTGAGATTGTGTGTGAAGGGTAAAGAAATAATTTGATAGATTTCAACCTGTAGACTTCTAAATAGACGACATACACTTTAGACATCATTAAACAGGGATCAGACATTGTACCTTCTAACATTTGTCAAAATATCTTCAGCAGACAATGTAAATCCGAGATCAGTCTACATATTTTTTGTAGTCTTATGCTAGTCTACAATGTCCACAAAAGTGTTGTAATTCGGGCTTTGTAGCAGAAAGGTTGAAGCTTTTGTACCAATTGTTCCCCAAATAGTTAAATAGCTCATTGTCTCTTTTGTTTTAAAATACAAAAGTCCACAGTTGAATGTATAACAATGACTTAAAACTTATCGGTTGGTGATATTGTACAAAAGAAAACCTTTACCGTAGGAACTAGAACTTTAAGTTGGTCTTGTCGAGAGAGATCAAGATCGGACTGTGGGACATATCTTTACAACCAGATAGAGAAAAAACCCTGTTAAAACTTGATAGTATGTAGTATTAAGTCGGCTGTGTAAATATACATAAATTATAAGTCTATAACGTGTTGGAATATAGAAGTTAAATGGAATTGTCTGCCATTGAACACTTTTCCTTCTAAATAAATGATATTAAAATTTTAAGCCGATAACAAAAACCCAAATAGACTCTATTGCTTTTTCAAAGTTATTTCGGTGTGGAAATATGTCCTTATCGGACAGTGTAGATCCAAGATCAGACTGCACGTTCTGTGCAGTCTGATCTTAATCTACATTGTCCGCAAAAGGTCAGTTAGTCGGGCTTAGCAGTTTAAAGGTTAAACTAAAAAAAAACTAAAGTGATGTATTGGATTGCCTAGAACATGAAATACAATTTCTATCCGTCTTAATCTGTGCAACTTTGCAACTAGCAGGGGCAACATTTGACTGGAAGATACAAAAAGGTAAATAGTTTCATAAAATAAAGATAAAATTGGTTAAAATGTTTCTTCAAAGGAAGGACAGTCTATTGTTAAGTCTCTGCCAATTTGTGAATTGTGTTAAGCCTTTACCAAACAATCCCTGCTTGTTACCACCCTGCGACAGAAGGCTTCTGAAAATATTGTGGGAAAAGGAGAAAGGCTGGTATCCAACATTTTCACCTTCCCCACAATATTTTCAACCCTTCTACCCAAGGCAAATTTCAATTTTTAAGTCACATTTATTCTGTCGTCTGCAATGCTTTCAATTTGGGCAAGTTAAATTGAAATATGCAAACCGTTTAATTCATCTTTTCTGAGGGATTGCATATCAAATTTAAAAAAAAAACAATGGCTTTTTTTCAGGAAGTGTAGATCAAGATCAGGCTGCACAGAAGTTTTATTTTATCTCTAGCAGGATAAAGGTTATTTTTTTATCTTACTAAATAAATAAAATGTTATTTTTAAGCCGACAATAAAAAACACTTTCTTTATTTTACTTCAAAGGTATTCTTTTATGAAAATATATCCCTATGGAACGTTGTAGGTTGAAGATCCTACCTCACCTGCTTTGCAGTCTGATCTTGATCTACATTGTTCGCGCAGGGCCACTAGGCCGCATTAAGTAGGCTAAGGGTGGGAGATTTTGACATTCGTTGTAGGGGAGGACATATTTTCACAGTAAGGGGCATTATTATACAAAAACCATTGAACGATCCTCTCTTTTCAAATAAGCTTTTTTGAAACAAACTAATTATAGCCGATAAAAATCTGTGTTACTGAAAAGGTTTTTGTGTGGTTGTCGATCAAGACGAACATTACAATTATGGAATACGTAATGAGATATCTATGTGGAGGGCGATTTCTTTTCATACAGAAGGCGCCAGACACCATTTATATTATTTAAGGTTAGATTACCTTCTCACGAAGCGGCATTGAAATTGTTTAACTTTTGAGTCAGCAAATTATTGCAGTTGTTCTTTATCTAGTAAAAATTCTTCCTTTGCTCTTGATCTTAAAGGTGGGTATTTAGATTTTTCACATCTCACCAAATTAGAAAATAAATATATCACTGAAATTTATATGAAAAAAAACGACAATACAAATTGTCAATAATTAAGAATCATAGAATTACAAAAGAAAATGCTGGTGTTCTCTTAAATGGCTACGTAGTCTCCTGGGGTATTTTTGGATTCACGCCCGAAATCATAAAAAGCTTTGTGAGAATTTCAAGTTACTGGCAAATGACTAATGACACTTAAATTCCACAACATAACAAACATGTAATTATTTTTCACAATGTCTTCTTCGGATACTATGTTCGAAGCTTCTTCTGTGTATTTCTGGTATGTAAATGATCAAGTTGCTCATAGAAATATAGACCGTTTTTCCCGTCGGTGTCGACCTGGGCCGTAGTAAATCTCTAATTGTGGCTCCGCATGAGCGGTGGCTTTATATTTTTATTCGCTTTTGTAAAGTGCCTATGGAGGCAGCCATATTGAACTGGTTCCATGCTTTGTTTTAACATCTGTCTATATCTACAGTACTTTGATTACCAGATCCGGGTCCATATTACCTTTTTTTATTTATTTGTGGGATTTTTTTAAATATATAATATA
The DNA here is from genome assembly GCA_943736015.1 of Tridacna crocea. Lineage (NCBI taxonomy): Eukaryota > Metazoa > Mollusca > Bivalvia > Cardiida > Cardiidae > Tridacna > Tridacna crocea. The sequence goes on along the minus strand of OX031071.1, from coordinate 38,986,148 downwards.
TTGTACTTTCATTGTTAGATGGATAAAAACCCGGATCGTGAACATATCAACATTTTCCTTTCGAAAAATAATGAAGATGCATTTCGAAAACTAAGTCACATGATAAAAAATTATCTGTCACAAATTTTCGAAACCACCATTTTAAATATCTTACGCTGGAAAAGGTTAAGAGGTATTTTCGGGCTCTTTGACCCTAGAGCACCCTTTGTGGTACTTGTGACCCCAGTTATATTTTTGTTCTAGTATTGTATGGAAATTCCTTTGGTGATCGTGTTTTTAAGACCAGCTAACTGTAACTAGGTCAATGTTGGAGCTCCTGACATGACTGGTATCATACAACCCCTCTAGTCTATATAGATATAATAAGGTCGTCATTCAAGTCTTTATTATATCTATAAAGAGGGATTGTAAGATACCAGACATATGTTTTAGAGTGTCAGATTTAGCACTATCCGATAACAGACTTTTTCTTTCGTTAATGTATGGTAATTCATTGCCGACAAATGTTTGTTTTTGTAGAGAAAATCTTACAAGGGCGATGATTTTCTCCACATATGCAAATATTGGATGTCAAACGTGACAAAATCAGTCAGGTGATCAACAATGTGATTCCTACTGAGCTGTCAAACGATTACGTGATTTTCATAAACGGTTTAACTCCGCCCAATGCATTGTGCCCTGTTAAGCGGTGTCCACACGTGCAAGATTTACCGTAGGCTTACTTCCATATGCCAGTTTGTGCAAGTGAGCCCGTAAGTGTGGACGGGAAGCCTGTAAACCGTGCAAGTCGATAAGCACGACCTGCAAAACCGTCGACATGTCAAAGATTATAGCGTGTAAACTTAACCGTATGGTGAAGCTTGCGCCGTGTGGACAGGCGTCATGCCGCGTCTTCAGTCCGCTAGCAGAAGTCAGCCGAGCAAGATGTCGGATACACGCTCTTACTCAAAGCAATTCATCACAGAGTTTATTGAACTATACTAGTCGTCACCACCAAGATCTAAACAGGAACTGAAGTTTGCTCATGCTTACTTGAAACGTGTTGACACGCATCCTATTTTATTCTATTTGCACAACTTATACCGCGCAAGTAAGCCTGCGGTAAAGCTTGCACGTGTGGACATTGCTTTACAGAAATAACTGGTTAGCGGCGCCATTGATGTTTAGCATCAATATTTCCTTGTTTCTCTTGTTGTCAGATGATTTTCGTTTACTGGGGTTTTCTGAATGAATATTAAAAGGCTTTTGGAGTAAGTATTAGGATGATTTTTTTTTAGTATTTTTGTAAAATTTCGTCCCAAAATCTGAAGGGAAAGGAAAAAAATATTGGGCGCTTTGCGTAGTTTGCTCACTTTTCATATGTTTTGCCAGCAGTTGTCATGACTTAATTCAGCGATTATTATTATTTTTTAAGCTTTATGTCATTATTGAAAAAAAAAACAACAACAAAAAGCCCGTATTTAAGAACGGTTTGTAGTTCCTGTACTTCATACATACTAGATGTGTACTAACGTACATACTGGATGTGTACTGACGTACATACTGGATGAGTACTGACGTACATACTGGATGTGTACTAACATTATCGGGAAAATCTATCATGACCAAACACCAAACATCTCGAATCTCAATCGTCATTACCAAAAATCTCGAATCTCAATCGTCATTACCAAAAATCTCGAATCTCAATCGTCGTGTAACACGGTCTTACGCTGTATTGCTCTCTGCCGACGGACGCGAGAAAGAACTTCTGTTTTCAAAAGTCTGAAAATCAGCCTGAAATGACGAAAGGCGCTTAAATGCACCAATTTAGACCCAAGGTTTTCATTTTTTATCCGTAAATCAAGTTCAACTTTTAATATAGTGAAACCAATGACTGTGAATCATGGTGTAGTCCGAAAACCTCGACAAAATATGCTGTTTTTTTTTTTTTTTTTAATTCTAGTTCAAAATTCGAACAACCCAAGACCAGGGGCCAGAACAAAGTAATATGCCAACTTGAGACTCAAAACACAATGCAAACAAAGAAAGCACGCTACCACGTTGTATTTTCACTAACATTTCGCTTCTTTCCCCGACTCAAATTTTGACGGGAAAGAGTATGCCTCGCTTCCAAAAGCATCAGTTTCGCATATTTTGGTCCAAAATGTTGAGCTTAGACGGAAATCTCAAAACTCAAAGACAAACTACAAGCTTTCTTTCTTCAATGTTGTACACCATTAGGCGATGTAATAACCACTCTTAAAGGTGGCCCTTCAGAATTTGGGACAAAACTTTTACGAAAATACAAAAATATCACCCTTATACTCCCAAAGCCTTAAAATGGTCATTCATAAAACCCCAGTAGTCGAAAACCATCCGACAACAAGAGAAATTAGAGATTTACGACGGCCCAGGTCAACAACGACGGGAAAAACATTCTATTTTTACATGAGCAACTCGCTCATTTACATACCGGGAATACCTAGACGAAACTTCAAACATAGCGTCCGAAGAAGATATTATGAAAAATAATTACAGGTTTCTTATGTAATGGAATTTAAGCATCATTAGTCATGTGCCAGTCACTTATCATTCCCACAATACTATTTTTTATTTTTGGCGAGAAATCTAAAAATAGCTTAAGAGGCTACGTAGCCTTTTAAGGGAATACCATCATTTTTTTTTTTTTTTTTTTTTGTAATTTTATGATTCTTAATTATTGGTGATTTGTTTTTTCATATAAATTTCATATATATTTTGATTTGGTGTGATGTGAAAATTCTAAACACCCACCTTTAACATCAAACTAGCATTTAAAACCTACCGGTCCCAACTACTCCGATTTTCACCTAGGCGTATTCAAAACAGTCTTGGCGAACTCTTTACATGTTCCTTTATAATCAGGGATTGTTTGGTAAACGGTTAAAGGGCTGGTCCAGTTTGTAACAGTGCTTATCTAAATATTCATTACCAGAGCCGTGAGTTCGAGCTTTAACCTCTGGGCTGCTAGGCGGGACTCGCCGACCTTTTTGCGGACAGTGTAGATCAAGGTCAGAAAGCACAGAACGTGTAGTCTGATCTTGTATCGGCACTGTCTGTTTAGGAGATATTATTCCCCAAAACATAAATCTTAAATATCGGTATTAGGGTTTTTACTATGAAATTGAAAATTTTATTCCAGTTATCCAGCAGAATAAAAGTTAAGAATAGATAGCTGCAAAATTGTACAAGATAAAATCCCAAAAGGTCGGTCAAGTTGTAGCAGCATCGGTCATCGTGTGATCCAATATTGGTCGTTTGATCTCAGGCTCCTATCTTTATGCTTAATTTTCTTTCACCGATAGTCAATGTTTTCTCAGCCATCGGCTTCTTTCCCAAACAACAGTTATTGAAACAAAAGTCAGCGGTAAGAGAGAAATGAATCTTGACGTTATGACTATCATCATTCCCTGGAGAGATATTTTTACGGGAGACCACTCCTTCATGCATAGCTTCGTCCTGATTTATATACAATACCTGACAACTACTTCAGAGATATATCTCTTTGGCTCAGTGGTTATGGTAATGGTCTTTTAATCCTCGAAAACTGAGGATATTTGCCCTACATGGGTTCGAATCCCGTCAGATGAGGTTTGTACTTGAGCTATGCATGTATTTAATTCTTTGTTACAGACATTGTTTGTAAGACGGGGGCTCGTCCAGGATAGGCCATTGAGCCATTAATCCTATTTGTTGTCCAAAATTGGACTTCCTGCCTAATATGGCTTTGAATCATCAATAAATGATGACTTTCAGAGGGGTGTGTTACGGGAGACCACTCCAATATGCATAGCTTCATCCTGATTTAAATACAATACCTGACAACTACGTCAGAGAGATATCTCTTTGGTTCAGTAGTTATGGTAATGGTCTTTTTAACCTCGAAAAACGAGGATAATTGTCCTCCACGGGTTCGAATTCCGTCAGATGTAGTTTGTACTTGAGCTATGCATTTATTTATTTATTTGTTACAGACATTGTTCGTAAGAATATTGACCAACTTGGACATTCGAACCAGTAAAGTTTAATTAAGATTTAACCCTTAGGCTGCTCAGTGCGACTCAAGGACCTTTTGGAGTTAGTGTATGTCAAGATCATACTGTACAGAACGTGTAGTCTGATCGTAGACCAACATTTTGCCTTAAGGGCTTAAAACCTGTACCATACGATTCCATGTTTAATAATTTCGAGGTAGATTTTTTTAAAATATTGCAGAAAAAGGAGAAAATAGTTTCCTTGAGCATTTTCTCTTTTTCTCACAAATATTTGTCTGTTCTTTTAGAGACATAGCCATTTTTACCCCATTTCTTTCTTTCTTTATTTATTTATTCACTTTTGTATGCAACTATCTTTAATTTTGACAGTTGATTAATGCTCAAAAAAGAAAAGACACAAATCGGTAGAATACAATGTTCAAAGTATTCAGAAAAAATCTATACACAGATATCTCGTTTACAGTTTTGCCTTCTTCAACTCTTAACTAATTATCACACGCTCCCTACTTTTGACGACCCTGAGAAAGAAGCCTTTAGGAAATATTGTGGGAAAGGAGGAAATGCTGGTTACCATCCTTTTCTCCTTTTCCTACAATGTTTTCTACCCTTCACAAAACAGATTTCAAATTTTCAGTCACTTTTATTTTGTCGTCTGCAAATGTTTTCGATTTGGACAAGGGTAAAATATTGTCGTTTGGTAATGAGTTAAATACTCTTAACTGGTCGACGACAAACTTTTTAGTTTTGTTCAAGTTGAATAATTGATTGTATAGTGTCTGACGTCCTTTACAACATGAATTCAGTTGTACCGCTGCGTCAGTGCAGCTATCCATACTTTCCTGAAGTTTATTCTACCATTACTTCGCACATTTCTTCCCAAGTCATTGCCTGCTTACCCTCACTGAACCATCGTCGAAACAATGATCCTCGACAAAAGAGGAATAAACAAAATAATTTCAGTCAGACCTATATCGCTGCGCCAGTGCAGCTATCCATACTCTCCTGAAATTTATTCTACCATTACTTCGCACATTCCTTCCCAAGTCACTGCCTGCTTACCCTTACTGAACTATCGTCGAAACAATGATCCTCGACAAAAGATGAATAAACCCTACAGCTTTGATTATAACTGATTATTGGAAAGAATTTCTATCAAAATTGAAAGTGTTTGCAGTTAACATATAGAACGGTCTGAAATTAGAACATTCGTTCCAAAAGGACTTGAAAAAAAAAAACATTGAAGGAAATGGAGAAATGCTGGTTGCCGAAACTTTTTTTGTTTATGTTTTCCAAACAGACATGGGATTTTTTGGTACAGGGTACAATGACAAAAGACGTATCTAATTATAAAATTGTTTGATCTAGCAACGGTAGCCATGTGACAACACAATACACAGTAACAGACTAGATCTATATAGTCTGGTGTTTGATCGGGCTTCGTCATTCTCGCCGTGTTGTCGATGAGAGTTCAGATCGTCAAAGTAGAACTTTGATAAAACGTGACAATAAATCATATTTTTGGAGGAAACGATTTGGTACAGTCGTGCATGTAAGTACATATTATTTATTTATTTGTTGTTGTTGTATAATTCTTATACATGTAAATACAAATTATTTATTTATTTATTTATTTATTGCTGTTGTGTACCTCTCATACATGTGAGTACAAATTATTTATTTATTCATTTATTTATTTATCTATTTACTTATTAATTATTTATTATTGTGTAGCTCTGAGTCATGTCTATTTAAATTTCGCATCTTTGTGTTACTTACGGTTTTTATTTGATATTTGATTTATTTTATGCAGATATGTTATTTTTTTGTTTAGGGAAGTCGTATTACTTGTAAGTGAACGTGTTAACTCCTTACTAAAGGACAAAATTTTAGGCTGGTCGAAATTGTAAGCACTTGCAAACAACAAATTAAACATGCCTCAAAAATTGAAATTTGTTTCCAGCAGGGTAGAAAACATTGTGGGAAAAGGAGAAAATGCTGGTTACCTGCATTTTCTTCTTTTTCCACAATGTTTTCAGAGGGCTTCTATCTCAGGGTCGTAAAACCAGGGATTGTTTGGTAGGGGGTTAATCAATATCTGAATTTAGGTTTTTACCATCATTACGTAGATTTTTTTCCCCCAATAAGAAATGAATGAAATGGCGAGAAGGGAGAAATCGTTATTGGAGAGGTCATCAGACCTCTCCAACAGTGTTGAGTTTAAAAGGCAGACTGCCTCAGAATTTGCTGTCTAAATCGAATCTTTGTAGGGGAATTGTTCCGATACCCAGTCTGTTTCGTCATGATTTTATCAAGAAATCGAAGTCTAAAAACTGAAATAGGAAATAGACGTGGTTTGTTTCTATATCACGAATTTCAACAAAATTGTAAGGATTTTAATTGCATATTCCCTTTCCAACAATTTTAATTTTATATTAGAATCTTAAATCTTAACAAAAAGAAGAAAAAGAAAAAAGAATTTCGTTAAAAATAGAAACGAACACAGCGGAAAAAATCACCTGACCTTAAAACGCGGGAAGAAGGTCGTGTGACTTACATAAATTACAAGGACGGATGAATACGGAATCCTGTTTTTGCCATCCACTTTGATGAATGTGTATTTTCAACTGAACAGATTTCAACTATAGATCTACCCGTTTATTATCTTGCTTGTTTCTTTACATGTAGAAGTCTACCTAGATTATATTTAACCTAAAAGCATAAAAAGTATTAGAAAAAAAATGATGTCGACCTCTCCTGGCTTCTTTTTTAAAGAAGCCACTTGTAAATGATAATTGCAACTTTTTCAGTCATGCAGAATCTAAACTTTGTCATCCGATAAGAAATGTTCAGTGTACTGTTCGTTTTCGTATTTTAACCCTTTCCCAAACAACAAATTTCGCACCCTTCCATATTGAAAGCCTCTGCAGACAACAAATATAAAACTGGTAGAAATGGACTAAATTTTTTGTTTAGAATCGAAAATTTTGTGGGAAAGGGAGAAAAATGCTGGTTACCAGCATTTTTCTTTTTTTCCCACAATGTTTTCAAAATGCTCCCTTCCTTCTGGTAGAAAAAACCCACGATTGTTTAATTAAAGGTTAAAGTGGGGTTGTTTGTAAAGTTTTAGAGAAAGAGGGATAGAGGGAGAGAGAAAGAGAGAAATACATTATTCATTGTTAAAATAGGACAAACGAGCACCATGGTTTCAACAGATTTAGAGTATGACCCGTTATTTACCTCAAATACACCATGTGGCTATTTCATTTATGAAGCAAGGAGTAAATGTTGACGGCGAGTTTTCTACTTGAGAGAGAGAGAGAGAGAGAGAGAGATCCTCACTTATAGCAAATACAAGATATCATTTTGTTTAAATAAATGAAGTAGTTATATTTTCATTTTTTTTTTATATTGTGTTGTTTTACGCATACGAAAATGAACAAACGTAGGTAGCTAAACAGACAAGAATCAAGAACTGATTCCTTTTGTATGGAATTTGCCTACAAGTATCAGCATTGATACAGCCTATGGCTGTATATGACTGCGTAAGACAAAGATTATCTATCCGCTTTATCTGCAATATTTCCTAGGTGTCAAATACCGGCATTTTGTTTTATTTTTGTTGAGACAAAAAGGGTAACCATTAAAAGAACTAAGACTAGGTCATTTAGTAGAGTGTGTAGAAGATCGGTGTGCATGGAAACTATATAGCTTTAACTCTTTACCAGACGACAGAATTTAAGACTAATCCAAATTGAACATTTGCAGACGACAAGATAAAAGTTACTGGGAAGCATTGGGAGAAAAGGAGAAAATGCTGGTTTGGTAATGTTTGGTAAAGGCTTCTTTCTCAGGGTCGTCAGAAGTTGGGATTGTGTTGTAATGGGTTAAGGGGGGCAACCATTTGTACTTTCTCAGGGTCGTCAGAAGTAGGGATTGTGTTGTAATGGGTTAAGGGGGACAACCATTTCTACTTTTTTGTCTTATTTTCTAAGGCATGTTCTTATTTTCACTTTCGCCATAGCACGAAGACATTAAAATGTGTAGTTTTATGCTTATTAATGACTATTAATGTTGTAAGTTTTTTGTCAAAATACTTTTTTTTTTACTCAATCGGTCGGTCTTCGATCTGCATTGTCCTGTACAGAAAGTATATTTTCTTTTTATTTCGGAGAGAAAGTTTTCAAATCGCAAAGTTTTGGATTTTAGCCATAGGTCTATGATCGTTGTCTGCTCATGTTATATTCTTCGAAGATTCAACTTGTCTTATATGACGCATCACCCATTCCCGGATACTTTGGAAAAGTAGTGCTTCTAATACCGAAGCTAAACCAAAGTCTGTAGGGACTGTTGTAATAAATGGCCGATGCATATGTTACCTGCTAGCTGATTATAACTAAATAAATCGCACCAGGTCGCGTTTTACTGAGTAAACGTTTATTTTATTTTGAAATTCATAGTAACGGTTGTCGCTTAAAAAAAATTAGTTCCCTTATGTACCCAGAATGCCCATATTAGATAGATGTGTATTTGTAGAATGCCATCAGTTTGTAAGACTGGACAATTGATCGGGCTAAGGCTACACAGACGAATTATCGGTAGATTGTTAGACTGGACAGTTGATCGAGCTAAGGCTAGACAGACGATTTATCGGTAGATTGTAAGACTGGACGGCTGATCGAGCTAAGGCTAGACAGACGATTTATCGGGTAGTTTGTAAGACTGGACAGCTGCTTGAGCTAAGGCTACACAGACGATTTATCGGGTAGTTTGTAAGACTGGACGGCTGATCGAGCTAAGGCTACACAGACGATTTATAGGTAGATTGTAAGACTGGACAGCTGATCGAGCTAAGTCTAGGCAGACGATTTATCGGTAGATTGTAAGACTGGACAGCTGATCGAGCTAAGGCTACACAGACGATTTATCGGTAGATTGTAAGACTGGACAGCTGATCGAGCTAAGGCTACACAAACGATTTATAGGTAGTTTGTAAGACTTGACAGTTGATCGAGCTAAGGCTAGGGCTAGATAGACGATTTATCGGTAGATTGTAAGACTGGACAGCTGATCGAGCTAAGGCTAGGCAGACGATTTATCGGGTAGATTGTAAGACTGGACAGCTGATCGAGCTAAGGCTAGACAGACGATTTATAGGTAGATTGTAAGACTGGACAGCTGATCGAGCTAAGGCTACGCAGACGATTTATCGGGTAGATTTAAGACTGGACATTTGATCGAGCTAAGGCTACGCAGACGATTTATAGGTAGATTGTAAGACTGGACAGCTGATCGAGCTAAGGCTACACAAACAATTTATAGGTAGTTTGTAAGACTGGACAGTTGATCGAGCTACATGTAAGGCTAGACAGACGATTTATCGGTAGATTGTAAGACTGGACGGCTGATCGAGCTAAGGCTAGACAGACGATTTATCGGTAGATTGTAAGGCTGGACGGCTGATCGAGCTAAGGCTAGACAGACGATTTATCGGTAGATTGTAAGGCTGGACGGCTGATCGAGCTAAGGCTAGACAGACGATTTATCGGTAGATTGTAAGACTGGACAGTTGATCGAGCTACATGTAAGGCTACGCAGACGATTTATCGGGTAGTTTGTAAGACTGGACGGCTGATCGAGCTAAGGCTACGCAGACAATTTATCGGGTAGTGTGTAAGACTGGACGGCTGATCGAGCTAAGGCTACGCAGACGATCTATCGGTAGATTGTAAGACTGGATAGTTGATCGAGCTACATGTAAGGCTAGGCAGACGATTTTTCGGGTAGTTTATAAGACTGGACAGCTGATCGAGCTAAGGCTACGCAGACGATTTATCGGTAGATTGTAAGACTGGACAGCTGATCGAGCTAAGGCTACGCAGACGATTTATAGGTAGTTTGTAAGACTGGACAGTTGATCGAGCTACATGTAAGGCTAGACAGACGGTCTATCGGTAGTTTGTAAGACTGGACAGTTGATCGAACTACATGTAAGGCTAGACAGACGATTTATAGGTAGATTGTAAGACTGGACAGCTGATCGAGCTAAGGCTAGACAGACGATTTGTCGGTAGATTGTAAGACTGGACAGCTGATCGAGCTAAGGCTAGACAGACGATTTGTCGGTAGATTGTAAGACTGGACAGCTGATCGAGCTAAGGCTACGCAGACGATTTGTCGGTAGATTGTAAGACTGGACAGCTGATCGAGCTAAGGCTAGACAGACGATTTATCGGTAGATTGTAAGACTGGACAGCTGATCGAGCTAAGGCTACGCAGACGATTTATCGGTAGATTGTAAGACTGGACAGCTGATCGAGCTAAGGCTAGGCAGACGATTTATCGGCAGATTGTAAGGCTGGTCAGCTGATCGAGCTAAGGCTAGGCAGACGATTTATCGGCAGATTGTAAGGCTGGACAGCTGATCGAGCTAAGGCTAGGCAGACGATTTATCGGTAGATTGTAAGGCTGGACAGTTTGATCGGGCTAAAGCTGCACAAACGATTTAGCCGTAATGTTTGATTATTACACAGTTGTATTATAAATATTGTATTGTACCTCAGTTTGACATTATTTTTTGTAAAGAATTTGGTAACATGGTCAAAAATAAAGGTAAGAAAAAAATCAGATTACACAAACAGGTTAAAGTTGAGTGACTCCATAATCTTTTGTAAATCAATAGCAAAAACACACTATTCTAGACTTTTTCACAATGACAAAAAATAACGTAGACAGTATAGAGTAAGATAAGGCTACATAGAGCTTGCAGTCTGATCCGAAATCTACATCGTCCGTGTACCCGGCTCGACAAAAATCAGTAACTACTTACAATGGCGAAAGTCGTTGACACATTAGATTTGTTCAGTTCACACAATGTAACATTTCGTATGTGAGAAAGCAGCCAGTGGTTTGACGAACATGTCGACTGATCCATAATCTCTGTCCGATAAGCCCGCTCGGCAAAAACTATTTTCGGCAGATGATCAATGTCATTGTGGCGCCGCATGAGCGGCGGCACTATATTTTTACTCGGTCTTGAAAAGTACCTACGGAGGCAGCCATATTGTTTACTCGTCTTCAACTCATTTCGTACCTATGCCATTTTGCACTATTTTTGTCAGTTTGTACCCACTTATTCTTTTTTCTGTACAAAGCTCCAATTGAAATTATGTAAAATTTCGCCGAAGAATGGCTATGATTTTGTCCTTCCTTCATTGGTTCTTTTGTTTTATTTCTAAATTTTAAGTTGCATTTTAATGATTGTTTAGGACTTCTCTGTTCATTTCTGACCGAGTTCTGCAAAAATTTACTTCGGTCAATTAAAATGCTGTAATGTGCCTTTTTTTTCAGAAACAACTGATTTGCGGCGCCATTGATGTTAGGCATCAATATTTTCTTGTTATTTAATATTACACAGCACGCTGACCTGGGTCAGTCAGACAGTAGGTAGTTTAGTAGATTGTAAAGATCAAGATCAGGCTACACTGAAAGTAGCTTTGTGCTAGTTTGATCATATTTCACATGATACCTTACACTTGACGATCTTCAGTAAGCGTTTTGGTACTTTGTTAGAGATTTATTCTGAAACTACACCATTCAATTACTCGGTTAACCCTTTACAAATCAATTCCTTTTTTATGACCCTGAGATAAAAGCCTTTTGAAAACAATGTGGGAAAAAGAGAAAATGCTGATTACCCTTTTCCCACACTGTTTTGTACCCTACTGCAAACAAATTTCACCTTTTGAGATAGGTCTACGTTTATTTTGTCGTCGGTAAGTGCTTTCAATTCTGACCTGTCTAAATTTTTTTTGTTTGGTAAGGAGTTAAGTAAGAAAAATGAAATTTAATTTTGGTAAAACAGCGCAGATCTCAACTTGCATGTCTGTTCCATAAATTCTGTCGAATCAGTCCATTTCCTCCATGTTTAACGACTCAGAGCTCAAGGCAGAGGGAGTTATATTCTGATTTCAAAATTGAAAATTTTAATTATTTTCTGTTAAACCTTATATTGTTGGTACTCAATAGCTTCGTCTCATCAATACGATTCTAATGAGTACCCACAACATAGGGTTTCGAAGAGAAATAATGACTTTAGAATATCATCACTCCCTCTTACCTGTAGCTCTGACTAAACGTGTCTTTCGACCCCCGAAACAGACAGGTTTTGAAAATCTTGTTGGGAAAACTAGAACACGCTGATTCTCCACAATGTTTCCAGTCCTTTTTAGGACACATCTCATAATTTATAATTACAGCCACAATTTTATTGCCTTCCAATAATACTCTAAACTTCGACTGGTCTAAAATTTGCTCTATTGGTAAAGATTCAAGTCAATAGAAAACATAACGATTCTCGTAGACCCGTCCAAATAATTTAGGTCTACATCGACAGCGTAGACTAAGATCAGGCTACACAGATCGAGCAGTCTGATCCTAAATCTACACTTTTCGTTTACTCTGTTCGACAAAAATCAGTAGGCCTATTTTATCATAACTGATGATCGTCGTTGTGATGCTAGATTTGTTCTTCTCTTACTGTACAATATTATGTGAGAAAGTAGCTTAGAAAGACCATTGTGTGTGTGTAGATCAAGATTAGACTTCTGAAAACGTAGTTTTATCCTGAATCCACGACATCCGATTACCCAGTTTAATTTGCCAAACTTCAGAGTATTTTATGTAGCCTGAAACAGTGCAGCAGCTGTTCTGATTGTTGTTCATTTAAATAATTTAAACTGCTGCTGCAATGTTCTCACCTGGCACAACAATCTATATGTTGAGGAAATCCTATAGAATTATTCCAGTTCCTATCATGTTTGTTTCACTCATTGGCAAACAACAGAATTTCAGACTAGTCCAAGTCCACGTTAAGATTGTAACTTTTCTAAACTTGGGTCCAAATAGGTCTAACCCAGTTTGACTTCGAAATGTAAAATATATTGTTTTCTTACCAGCAGTTAGATCTACTCCTTTTTCAACATTGTTCTAAAAAGCCGTGCATGTCAGGGTCGATGAAAACGGAATAAATTTGGGCCATGCTCTGACAAAAGGGGGCTTAATGCATCTCCGTGATGAATTATACCAAGCAATTTATTCTGCGTCGACTGTGCAGGCTGGCCCGAGTCGACAGTTTTTGCTGATGCCTTAAGTCTCTATTTTATAGAGCATGGCTTATCTAGTCTGTTGAAAAGTTGATTTAACAGTCAGACTAAAGGTACTTACGTAAAAAGTATAGATCAAGATTAGACTACACAGAGACTGCCGTCAAATCCCAAGTCTACATCGTCCGTTTCCCGGTTTTGCATATTGATTTCCATGCTTTGACCATAATTTAGTCAGTGTTACATTGAATTTGTTCCTCTCACATCGCAGAACATTGGTTCGACTTTGTAAGGCAGCGGTCAAAGATTTGTCCACCTACCACAATTAATCCAGGAAATATTGCAGAAGACGGAATAAAAGTTTTTGGGTTGTAAATAAACCGATATGCTTGAAGTATCGTTTTTGGAGAATCCTTCTTTTTCCACAATGTTTCCGAAATCGCCGACTTCGATGAAAAAACTCGGTATATTTATACATATGAGCCATGCTCTGGTAAATGGGGGCTTAGATCTAGGACTGTGCAGGGTGACCGACTCAATCATGAGGTACAGTGGTCCTTGAACATACAGAAAATTGACCAAGAACGAAAACTTTCAGCCCAGGTTAGCCTTCGTGAACTGTACAGGGTGACCTGGGTTGATACTTTTCGTAATAGTCTACATTAAGCCCTCTTTTCTCAGAGCATGACACATATAGAGGAAGTGGCAAACCTAGTCCATTCTGTAAAGCAGCTCAAAATTATTGATGCCTTCTTAATGAGTGACGTCATATTATGACGTCATATTGTGACGTCATTTTTGTCTCCAGTCTCAGCGTTTCAGTACATTGCACTTGTATCTCTAGCGGTCTTTGCTTTAGACTTTTAGGTGTGGACAAATCTGGAGAATTTGGATATATCAGGACATATTTTAAGTTTTTTTATTATTTATGGGCATTCTAATTAACATTTGAACAACTTTTTTGCGTGGTGTGTTTCTAGAAAATCTTTCTAATTGTTGCTAAGAGTGCAGATCAAGATCAGATGGTAGAACGTGCAGTCTGATAATAGAGTAACGCAATTCTTCATCTTCCAGGTTTTACTATGTTAGAAATTTAATGAAGATCTAGATCTACTGACTGTTTAAACCGCTTTCAACAGTAGATCTAGATATAATTGAATTAGATCTATACCACAGTGACAGCATACTGTTAACCGATATTCATACGTTTTGATGGTTTTTGTCAAATAAAACTGTCAGTTAAATAGATCTAATAAAATCATGAAAAGTTTAGATATCTAGATCTAATAAAATCACGAAAACAGTAGACTAGATCTAGATCTAGAGCCTTAAGAACGATTTATCTATCAGAAATATTTTATCTAGACCTAAACCTACATGTACATGTATGCACTACAGTAATCTAACTTTATTGTTTACTTTTTTTTCAGATTTCATCAAAAGACTAGACACACCATCACATTTGAGTTTGTTGACAGCTGAGTAAAAATATTTAAGGTAAATAACAGTGGATTTTTTTAGGTTATCTATGATCTAGATCTAGATGTCTTAGCTTGTTCGTCAATTCTTGAATTAATGTAAGAAGTTGTTTAAGACCTGTCTGTTGATTGGCTGAGCAAAAATATCTGAGTGTAACTTAAGGCAATTCTCAGAAGAAAAAAAAGTAATTGAAATTTGAAACACAGGTAGATCTAAATCAGGTTATCTTCATATCTGGTTAGAACTGTGCTTTAATACGTTTTAAACTTTATTTAAACCATATTGCAGAGGCCCGGGCACCTTTCAGTGTTTTCCCGGAATTTATTTTACTATGCTTTGAGAAAATCTTGTGGAAAAAGGAGAAAATGCTGGTTACCAGCATTTTCTCCTTTTTCCTCAATGTTTCCCAAAGCTTATTTCTTCATTTCCGTCAAAATGTCGTATTGTTTGATATAAAGTTTAGTTGACCAAATGATCTTTATCTATTGCAGACACACAATGGCTGAGAACATTTTATATGACAGTTCGGAGAGCGAGGAAGAACAATTTTACAGCTTACCGGATATCAGGGACGTAGACACAGAAACATCGGAACTATTGAATGAACAATTTAAAGAATTGAGCGTGAAAGAGAGTGAGAGAAAAGGAGCGAAGTGCGAGAGTTGTGTGCGGGAGAAGTGTCCGTGGTCTGAGCGAGTGAGAGAGCTGTATGGAAAGGTGGCTGTTTTTTTCTGTTTTGTCTGTAAGATGTTTGTGTGTGCGAAATGCTTGCCCAAACATCAAGGGCATGAAGGAAAAAAAGTGGAGAGAGAGGAGGGTGAGGGAATGGAAGAAAAGAGAGAAAGAGAAAGAAAGCGAAGGGTTTATATTGAAAAGTTTTTTCAAAGTGAGAATGAAACAGAGAGAACAGAAAAATTGTTCAGCAGCCACGCCGTTATTTGTGATCGAGTAGACGTAAAACACGAATTGGATCAGACGGGGTGTTTTATAACTGGATTGTGTGGACTGGAGAACAAAAGGTTGGTAGTCTGTGATTTGTTTAATTCTTGTATTAAAATATTTAAACTGGGAAGTCACGTGCTACAACGTTGTATACGGATTGACTCTAGACCTTGGGATGTTACAGAAATAGATTTAAAACAGAATTCTACTGAACCGAACTTAGTGTCCGGCAGTAGTTCTGATATTTCTGTAACAGACCGGGCTGATCCGGATAAACAATGTTTGATAGCTGTAACGTTACCAGGGAAACTTCAAATAATGTTTATAGATTTAAGCAAAAAACCCGCTAAAGCACAAAAAACAATAAAAACAGAGAAAGTATGTTTTTCTATACAGTTTTATGATGACAAGATTTTTACCGTCTGTGGAGAAGGTCTTGACTCTCGCCATTCTGTTTATATTTACTCTACAGACGGAGACACGCTAAACAAGTTTGACACTGGTAGCTATCGTTACATTCCTCGTCTCGCCGTTGTTTCTGGACGAGTCTATTTAACGGATATAGACAATAACAAAGTAGAATGTAGAAATGTTGAGGGTCAACTTATCTCAGAAATAACAATTGAAGGGTCGAGGCCTGCAGGAATCAGTGTAGACCCAGATAACAACGTTTATGTATGTGCACTGGGACACAACACAGTTTATAAACTGGATGCTGATCTGACTCGATACAAGTCGGTGTTAGATCAGACTACAGGTTATATAGAGAGACCCACCGCTCTGTGTTATTACAGAGACAAATTATTTATCGGCCATGACGAGCCGCCATCTTTACGTAACTTTGTTACTGTGGTCCGACTGCTGTAACGGCACCTCGACCTGGACATTGTATATCATTGTGGACTTTAGTCATCGGACATTTAAATCTGCACCACAATGTATTCCATTGTTACCATGGTCACGGCGTTACCTCCCTTTCAAACCATATGTGAATTTGAAGGTTTTTTTTTTTCGCGGAGATTGTAGACAAAGATCAGCCTGCACATACGTGCAGCCTGATCTTTGCCTACATTTCCCGCTTTTGTATAAATAAGTTTATTAAACAATTGCCATTTCCTGCCGATAAATTTTACGAAATCTATTTTTGTGATAATTTATTTTAACGGACTTTCGGCAGGACGTGGAATAAATAAGTTTTTTCTCAACATTTCGTTGTACTTTGTTTAGTAAGCTAGCTGTCGTTGGAAATCTTGTCATCATTTATTTATTTGGTTTTATTTATTTTTGACCAAGTAATTTATTTTTTTTTCGCCAATTTTAATCGAACTTTCCCCACCCACTCTCTCAGAATCATTTGCTATGAATTCATGAATTAACCCCCCCCCCCCTCGTTTGAAAAATTTCACAATTCTCGACAATCTATAAACATTAATTGACTTCTAAACGTGATTCTATCAAACATTGTTTATCCGGAAAAACAATGTGGCAGCAGTGTTTTATCTTTATGCATCATTATCGCCGTTCTGAATGTTTTCTCTCCACAAAAACTGCTGTCAAATCACAGACTACCTTTCTTCTTATCTAGTCCCCATAATTCACATGTGGTTGTGTTTTTTATCGATAATTACGGGTTTGCATTTGTTCATTTTCCGGTCCAATTTGTGTTTTACGAGAGAGAGAGAGAGAAAGAGATGATTGGAATTTTACGAATGTTTTTTTTTTTCATATTTATTACCTGTAGTCTAGATCGCTATTTTTGATTTAAAAAAAAATATGTCCATTCTTTGTGTACATTTTTGCTGCGTAATTGTATATATCATGTATTTATTCAATAAGAGACTACGTATTACATTAGGAAAATAACAAAAAATGTATGTCTTGTGCTTTTGTCACCTATTTCGATACTTACATGAAGTTCAATGACAAAGCGTATTTTGATGTTTAATTTTGTCACAATAGTCTCAATAGCTTACTTTTAAAATACTAAATACTTTTTCAAGTCCACAATTTGTCCAACATTCTCTTCTTTTCCTTCGGATTTAATGTACTTCGTAATTTCAAACATATACTATTAAATAAATTTTGAATACATGTTGAATATTTGTATTTATGTAAACTCGTTGTTTTGTTATTATTTCTACACAAAGATATCATTGAAAGCTTCCAGTTATATACATGTATTACCCAAAGGCCTTATCACAGGTAACTGACTATAAAAACATATCTTTGATGATTTGTCGTAGCAACCAGTACAACTATTCAGGCTTCGCAGAAGTTTCTCACATCAGTGCTTCAGCATTTTTTGAAAGCCACTGGCTGCTCAGTGCTTTCCTTACATAGACATTATAAAAGACAACTGAATCCTGTCCCATTGGCTGTTATTAATTCTTGAAGACAAATTTGGTCGAGCCGAGACCCCTACTGGCGACCCTTGGTTTACAAACTCTGTACTTTGACCGAGGTACCACGCTTGGCACACAACGTCGTTAATGCAGGAGTTGTAAGTTCAAATTCCTGGACTAGACATATCCTGCCTCTTACACATGGATCTCGACTTAAAACCTCCAGACTGGATACATTGATCTGCCTGGTAAAAACCTAAATTTTGCTCATTTCAAAGGTACTTCGAGGAAAATATATTTCTTTATCGGACAATGTAGATCAAAGATCAGACTGCTCATTCTGTTCAGCCTAATCTTGATGTACACTGTCCGAAAGTTTTTTAAGTTGCTCTTACCAGCCTGAGATTGAAATATTGGATAGACCAATGATTGGATGGATAAATGAAGTAACTGTGTTGTAATCATCAGTCTAAATATAACTTCTGTTGCAAGTAACCCTTATCCTGCTGGACTAAAATAATGTTACAGTGGATGTAGATCGAGATGATACATGAAGTCTAATCAGTTCTTATAGACATATAAACACTGAGAAACGAGCATATACAGGACACGCCTGCACACAAAAAGAACAGAAGCATTGTGGAATAGGGTGTAATGTTGAAAAGCAGTTTTTTCTCTTGCCCACGGTAGTTTTCAGACTTTTCCAAAGACCGATACCAGGCTTCAAGCCACACTTGATTCGAGTTATTTGCAAATGTTTCAATGTTGACCAGTCTAATATTTTGTTGATTGAATGGTGTTGAACACCGCTTTAAACATTATTTCAGTCCTATTACGACTGCAGCTTACATATTCAATGTATGTCAAGAAATTCACTAGAAGAACAAGGTAAGGGCTCTAGAAGTGTCTTTCCCAAGAAAAGTACATCTAGGCTCCAACCCGAGACCTACACCGTAACACTTCAATCCATGCAGGACCCTAAAATTTTGTTTCATGGCTAGGAGTTGTTTGGTCGCTGAAAGACCATTAGACCCCTTTTCTCCAAAACCCTATATAGCTTTCAACACTTGAAAAGGCGCATTTGAACATTTGCTTTACGTGTCGTCTCACATCAGCCTACGCCATCAGCACAGGCTAATCCGAGACGGCACTTTACGACTACAACAGATTTTGTGCTACAGTAGACTTGTGCAAAACAGAAAATACCATGAGAACGGAAAGTATCATTTCGGGTGAACCTGTGTGGACTGCGCAGGCTGATCCTGGACAACACTTTACTCAAATGTCCGAAAGTCCCTTTTTGCGTGTTGCAGGCCACATTGTGTTAAACTGTGACATAAATCCATCGATAATGAGTGAACAACTGACTCGGTAGCTGTTTCGATTTAAAAGTTATTTTTGTGGAGAAATTAATCTACGATATCAGAGTGTAAATCAAGATCAGACTGTACAGAACATGAAATCTGATCTCAGATCAACACTGCCAGAAAAAGTACACTTAAGTGTACTTATCAGCCGCAGAGCTGATTAAAATCCCAGTTCAAAGAACCAGACAAGTGGCAGAACTGTTATATATGAGCCAGGCTTAGTGAAAAGAGAGCCTGATGCATCTTGGAGAAGTATCGACTCCGGTCAATCTGCGCAGTCCACGCAGGCTGATCTCTGACTTTCAAGTGGGATTGTCCTTTGACAAGGCACCTAAAAACTCCAGTCAAGCAATGTTGAATACCAGAAAACATAACTTAGTTACATGTAGCGATATGACTGAAATAATGTTTTAAGTGGCCTAAATCACCAAACAATGAATCCGTCTAGGTCCTTTGTGCTAGAGTGGTTAGTGTTGGTACTGTAACCAACATGTCTTGGGTTCCATTACTTCTGGTGAAGCAAATTAAGCGACAATGTCCTTGGACAAGTTACTACAGAGTCCCTGCAAATCTTTTAAAATCAATATTCAGCCATCTGTCTGTTTGATGTCACTGAAATATAAAATAAAAAGAAATCATAATTATACTAACAACATAGGCAAACTAAAATACTTTATATTTTACACCTTCTAAATTCCAAAATCTGTTCTGTGTGAGTCTCTCTTTGACCATCATATCAACTTAGATAACATCCAAAAGCAACCAATGACTTTCACATGATACACATGTCTATGTGCAGCGGTTACTGTGACACAACTTAGATAAACCTGAGATTGATTCCAGCTCAAGGCATTGTTGACGTATGAGTGTCCCTGGGCAATACACTGCAAAGCATCAGCCTAGTACTTCAGAAACCCAGGAAACAATATCATAAATAAGTGGCTTTTAATAAATTCGTTGTACAGTCAGGTGGCAGAGGACTTGGAAACTTGTTCACATCTGTGGTGAATCATGTCGCCGCGATCCGAAGGCTGCTTTCCCATATAACCATCATCAAAATAACTATCTTTGGTGAGAGAGAATCCTGTCGCAACTACTAAAATCAATCTTCAAAACGAAAATGGCCCAGCTGGGGATTTGAACCAGTAACCAAATGGTCTCAAGCCATGTATGTCACTAAGCCACGTGGCTCAGCCATAGCTTGAAATGATGGTGTTTTGCAAATAATTGGCATTAATTCTTTACCAAATGACAAAATGTTAAACTGGTCCTAATTGAAAGCATATGCAGAACACAAAATAAAAGTGACTTAAAGTTTGAAATTTGTTTCCAGCAGGGTAGGAAACATTGTGGGAAAAGGAGAAAATGCTGATTATCAGCATTTTCTCCTTTTCCCACAATGTTTTCAAAAGGCTACTGTCTCCGGGTTGTTAAAAGTTGTGTGGTAAAGAATTAAACAGCAAGTTCAAAAGCACATTAATATTTCTGCACACTGGCTGTCATGTACTACCTAAATTGATGTTTAAAATACCAAACTGACATACAATTCTTCAGGTCTATGACTGATTGAATTGAATTTGTTTTTATTTATCTTCAAACAGGTTTTCCAAAGAAACAACGCCCCATGAAGGCTGTTAGTATTGTTACGGGGGATTGTGCAGATACAAAACGAAACCTATCCTAAGTTTCGTCTGGTTCTTTAACATGCTCGGAGTATAGCACCATTGCATGGGACCTCGGTTTAACGTCTCATCTGAAACACTATAAGTAATTTTAGGTGGCCAGCCGTGAGGATCAAACCCACGCTCTCATGATCACAAGTCCTACGCTCTACCAACTGAGCTATGCAGGCTGGTGATATCAGATCAGTGACACCATACCTCTGTGATCATTGGATGATATCTTACTTTCCATGAGTTACCTCTTTACCAAGCAATTCCTGGTTTTTATGACCCCAAGATAGAAGCCTTTTGAAAACATTGTGGGAAAAGGAGAAAATACTGGTAACCAGCATTTTCTCCTTTTCCCACAATGTTTTCTACCCTGCTGGAAACAAATTCCAAGTTTTGAGTTATGTTTAATTTGTCATCTGCAAATGTTTTCAATTTGGACCAACCATAAATTTTGTTGTTTGGTAATGAGGTAAGCACAAAAGCCCTCACAACACTATCCCAATTTCTAACTCTTTACCACACTATCCCGACTTTTAACGACCCCGAGAAAGAAGCCTTCTGAAAACTTTGAGGGAAAAGGAGAAAATGCAGGAAACCAGAATGTTCTCCTTTTCCAACAATATTTTCTTTTCTTCCTTAAAACAAACTTTAAATTTTCAGTCACTTTTATTTTTTCGTGTGCAAATGTTTTTGACTTAGGTAAGTCTAAAATTTTGTTGTTTGGTAAAAAGTTAACAACAGTCAACCTTTAAAGGGAAAATTTGTGAAGAAAACACGGAGGGAAATGGAGAAAACTACGGAATACCGTTAGGGCCATCGCCTTTGAATGTGCTAATTTGAAACACGATACTCGATAGTACGATGACGATAACGCGAAACAACGAAACCACGATGGTGAAAATGCGATAGTACGATGACGATAACACGATACAACGATGGTGAAACCACGACAATACGATAGTACGATGATGATAGTGCGATATAGTATCGTGTTTTCACCATCGTACTGTCGCAATTTCACCATCGTAGTATCGTATTTTCGTGTTTTCACCATCGTGCTATCGTAGTATTGCATTATCATCATCGTATTTTCGTATTATCGTCATCGTACTATCGTGTTTTCGTCATCGTGCTATCGTGGTATCATCATCGCACTATCGTTGTTTCACCATCGCACTATCGTATTATCGTCATCGTACTATCGTATTTTCGTCATCGTACTATCGTAGTTTCGTCATCGTAGTATCGTGTTATCGTCATCGTAGTATCGTGTTTTCACCATCGTACTATCGCCTTCCGTTGCGCATGCGTATCTTCAAATATTCAATACCTACAGGACAACAGTACACATGGACGAGTTTATAAAAAGTCATCAATTTGAGAGAGGCTATACTAGTCCATAGATATCCGATATTTTTCCAGTACCGAAGTTCTTTAACTCTTCCACTGCCCGTGGGGATTACAATCGCTTTTGGGGAGCTGAAACTGTGGATTAGAAAGTGCAGTCTGCTACCTGACGCTTTCTGTTTTAGCAAAACCATCTTACAGTACAAGAGTAATCTAATTTCAAGCTTTGAACTACCCTGGATTTATCATTATTTTTCTTTTTGGTGGCAAAAAAATTACAGGAAACATTAACCCAACTAGATTGTGGAACAACACATACTTGTAAATTTTTAGAAAAACATTTTCCTGTTCTATAATTATATATCATAAACAAAGGTGAAATGGGAATGGTAAATTTAAAACAATAGCAGGTTAAATATAGGTTTGATTTGTTTGCGGAAAAAATACAGAAGTTTATGAAAGGAATATACACATTATCCTTTAGTTGTTCGGTTTTATGGTGTTTTATATCATTATCAGTATTATTTTAGTTTTATCACTGCAACCAGTCCACCTATCCATGCTTTCCCATAAATTTTGTTTCCGGTACTCCCCACAACATTTTTTTTCGAGCTACTGGCTGCTTTCCCACATAACTATCATCAGAACAATGATCAGCAGAGAAAGGGAGGAATGAATCCTGTCACAATGACTATCATCAATCCTCGGAAAGAAATTGGCCGAGGTGCGGATCAAACCAGTGACCTCTGTTCTCAAGTCTTGTACACTACCGACTGAGATACCATGGCTTGAAAGATTATGCTCTAGACAATTAGTCGTACCCAATTATGGGAAAAACAAAAGAAGCCATTTTTCCCCCAAACACCCCTTTCTGAAGTCACTGATACAAATTTGTTGAAGTCAAAGGCAAAAATTCTTTATACAAATTAAATTTCTGGCCATATCAATGTTTAAAAAAGTTAAGATAGTGGAGAAAATCTAGTTGAAAACAAAAAACAGAGATCTATGTCGGATTTGAACCTTGGTCTACTTCACATTTAGCAGGTGCTTTATCCATAAGGCCATTGACTCCGCAATTGTCTAAGAGGGTAGGTAACCCAATTTACAGGCATAGCCTCTCTCAAAATGACTTTGAATAAACTCGTCCATGTGTACTGTTGTCTTGAAGGTCTTGAATATTAGAGGATGCGCATGCGCACCGGAAGGCGATAGTACGATGGTGAAAACACGATACTACGATGACGATAACACGATAGTGCGATGACGAAACCACGATAGTGCGATGGCGATAACACGATAGTGCGATGACGATAACACGATAGTGCGATGGTGAAAACACGAAAATACGATACTACGATGGTGAAATTACGAAAGTACGATGGTGAAAGCACGATACTACATCGCACTATCATCATCGTACTATCGTATTGTCGTAGTTTCACCATCGTAGTATCGTGTTATCGTCATCGTACTATCGCATTTTCACCATCGTGGTTTCGTTGTTTCGCGTTATCGTCATCGTACTATCGAGTATCGTGTTTCAAATTAGCACATTCAAAGGCGATGGCCCTAACGGTATTCCGTAGAAAACACTGGTAACTACAATGCTTTCTACCCTATCAAAGACAGAAATTGTCATTTTAGCGATAGCTAATTTGATGTCTGCAAATGCTTTCAATTTGGTTCAATCCAAAATTTTGTTGTTTGGTAAAATGTTGAATACATTAAGGAAGTAGATCCGTGATACTTCTAGTGTAGCATGACATAAAATTTCTTGATTGTTGAAAAATACAGATTTATACAGGTATAATACTTTTAGTGCAGAATGACATAAAATTTATCAGATTGTTGAAAAATACAGATTTATACAGATATAATACTTCTAGTGCAGCATGACATAAAATTTCTTGATTGTTGAAAAATACAGATTTATACAGATGTAATACTTTTGCACATTTTTAACCGACCAGAAATTCTTTTTATGTCTATCTTGAAATTATTTGTTGATACTTTTGTTACTTTCCAGAAGAGGGAGGTTATTTAATCTCCCTCTGTAATGAAAATATAGTAGTTTTAGATTCATAAATGATAATTTCAAGAAGGAAAAATAGGAAAAAGTGGCTCGGTTAAAGTAGTACAATAATATTCATTTTTAATCTTAACACATTTTTAGCATAATATTATGGAGGAAATAGCTGATTTCTATTACGGGTCCACAACCTTAATGGACTATTCAACCCATTACCACATAATCACATCCATTTTTTGCTGCACTACCTTTGGGTTAGGACCCCTAGAGAATGTTGTTGCCTTAAAAAGTGTTAACCTTTTACCTCATCACAAACTTTTAGACTTGCCAAAATTCAAAGCATTGTCAGGCAACGAACATCATGAGGACCAAATCATTTGATTCGTCTCTAAGAAGTTAGTAAACATTGTGGAATAAGGAGAAAATGCTGATAACCTGCATTTTCTCCTTTTACCACAATTATTTCAAAAGCTGCTTTATAAGGATCATTCAAAGTCGGACAGATGTGGAAAAGGATTATGAAACGAGACAAGATAAGTAGACAAGCCTGTGTTTCAGACAGTTTTCCGTACAAAACAAACATTATGCACCATTGTCATCTGTGGAATTTCAGTACAGATAAAAACTCTGGCCCACTTCTTCTGGTCAGTACTGTAGTCATTTTAAGTCCATGTGCCTTCATAATTTGTTCAATATCATCTGAAAAATAATAAAACAACATTTAGTTCTTAAGTACATAAAACCGAGTTTTCATGACTCAACATTTAACTCTTAACCCATTACCACACGATCCCTACTTCTGACGACCCTTGTAAAACATTGTGGGAAAAGGAGAAAATGCTTGTAAAGAGCATTTTCTCCTTTTCCCTCAATGTTTTCTACTCTTCACAAAACAAATTTCAAATTTTCAGTCTATTAATTTTGTCGTCTGCAAATACTTTCGATTTGAACGGGCCTAAAATATTGTCATTTGGTAAAGGATTACCAAACAACATAATTGTCTCTTAGACAAGTCGAAATTGAAACAATTTGCAGACGACAAAATTAATGTGATTAAAAAATTAATACTTTTTTTGGGAAGGATAGAAAGCATTGTGGGAAAAGGAGAAATGCTGGTTACCAGCATTTTTTCCTTTTCGCACAATGTTTTCAAAAGGCTTCTTTCTCAGTTGAAAAAAGTAGGGATTGTGTGGTAAAGAGGTAACTGCATAAACCTGAGTTTTCATGACTGAAAAAGATAGAGTTGAAAACATTGTGGGAAAAGGATATCATGCTGCTTACCAGTATTTTCTCCTTTGTCCACATCTTTGCTGACTCAATAATTATAATTTTCTTTTGAAAGGCTGCAGGGTCCAAAAGTTTCAGAATTCTTACATGTCCTCCTGCCATTTTGCACTTGTCCTATAGTTAGACAAAGACCATCTCAAACACTCGTCCACTCATCCTTATTAGTAAACATTTGTTGAGGGCAAGTGGATAACCCAGTGTGTTACGGGAGACCTCTACCTCATGCATAGCTCTGTCCCAATTTAAATACAATACCTGACCACTGCTTTGGAAAGATATCTCTTTAACTCAGTGGTTATGGTATTAGTCTTTTAAACCTCAAAAAAAAAAAACGAGGATATTTCTCCTTCATGGATTCAAATCCTATCAGATCCGGTCTAGATCTGTATTTCAGCCATACTTTTGCTGCGAACTTCCATGTTCGTATGATTTGGCATAATATAAAAAGCTTTTTTTGGTAGACAGTTTAGAACTGAGACAAGGTAACAGTAAAAAGGCTATGTTTGAGGCAGTCCACGACTGATATAAAATTACAAAGAGTTTGAGACGTGCCCTGGCAAAAGGTTATATAAGGTAACTCTGTGCTGTATGATATCAAGCAATTTCTCATATATAGAGTTCATTTCATCAGCTTGTGGTAAATATGAGGAAATATTTGCCGAAAACAGAAAGGTATGCGAAAATATGAGTGCCGTATGGCACAAGTTATTTTTGCGGACCTTTCCCTTTTGTAGCAAATATTTCCCCATATTAACCACAAGCTGATGAAATAAATTATAGGCCTATATCATATTTCCTCTGACTATTTTGTCAACGAATGCCACTTCTAAAACTAGTGATCTCAAGTGGAACAAAAAAAGTAGTTCTAGATTTTCGGCAGGAGGAAAATATTCACTGTGATGGGGAAATATATCACCCAGCTTTAATTATGGCGTTTCTTTACCCATAACATTTCTAACAAGAGGACCATGATGGTCTTATATCCCTCACCTGAGTACTAAGCAGTAAAGGTCTACAATGAAGAAAAATACCAAATATCAAAGTTCAAGGCAAAATAATTCTGACAGGGTATGTAACTGTGCAAAAAGCGTTTTCTTCTCTTTTTCGAAAATGCTTTCACAATCTTTCTTATTCAGGGTCATTGAAAGTCAGGATTGTATGGTAAGGGATTGAATTAACTTGTAAGGCTAGGCATTAATTTCCTGGTCAAAAAGGTGGTTGAATGACAGATTAAAACATCATTCGCTCATTGGTAAGACACAAATGAGACTTGTCTCAGTAACTTTAGATCAATTGTCAAAGGATGTCGGTTGAGACAGTAATCAAGCCAACGCAAACTGGGAACCCTAGACTAACAGCTCACAACATTTCTTGACTGATCTATCAGGGCTCAACAAGTCCAGTATGTGAAAGGTAACCCCTTTATCTGTGATACATCTTACAGAAGAAAATTATATCAAAAAGACTATCCTAAGGAAAACATGTTTGAAGTTTCATAAATGCAAAGGGCAAACTGACTGTAATTGGTCCATAATGAAATTATACATTTAGTCCCCTTTTTGATAACATGTCGTTTCATGAAATGAAATCAAATAACTATTGTCTGTCGCTTAACAAGATGAAATTTAATTACATATTGTCCTGTAGTGAAAGAGATATTGGTCCATAGTGAAGATTTACACCAAGCCCCCTTTCCTAATGACATGACATTTAATGAAAATAGGTAAAATATTGTTATTGCAAGACTATCATAAGGAACACGCGTACGAAGTTTCATCTTCTTTCAGAACAGAGGAATTTCAAAGTTTTCCAGCTTTGTTCTGATGTTCAAACTTGTGACCACCAGGGCCGGGCCAGTTTGGACTCCAGGATCATCGTATCGTGTTTGGTTGAGGTCCACTAGAAGATGCTACATATACAATATCAAAGCTCTATGACTTCCAATTTCAGAGAATTTTCTTTTTTCAAAGTTTTCCTTCTTTGTTCCTATGTTTCGAACTTGTGACCCTTTGGGCGTCATTTGACCAAACTTGGTAGAGTTCAACTAGGAGATGCTACATACCAAATATCAAAGCTCTACTCCTTGTTTCAGAGAAGAAGAATTTTAAAATTTTCCTTCTTTGTTCCTATGTTTCAAACTTGTGACCCCCGGGACGGGGCCAGTTTTGACCCCAGGAGCATCATATGAGCAATCTCTTGGTAAAAGTCCACTAGGAGATGCTACATACCAAATATCAAAGCTCTGCACCTTCTAGTTTTAGAGAAGAATAGTTTTCCTTCTTTGTTCCTGTTTCACACTTGTGACCCCCAGGGCGGGGCCAGTTTTAACCCCAAAGGAATCATATGAGCAATCTTGGTAGAGGTCTACTAGGAGATGCTACATACCAAATATCAAAGCTCTATGCCTTCTAGTTTCAGAGAAGAAAAATTTCAAAGATTTTGCTATTTTTTTCTTTTTGGTTGCCATGGCAACCAGAGTTATGGCTGGAATTCAATCTCTTGAACAAGTTTGGTAGAGCTTCACCCAAGGAATATCCCTACCAAGTTTCATCAAGATTGGCCCAGTGGTTTAGGAGGAGAAGATGTTTAAAGAAATTGTGGAAGACAGACGATGCAGGGCGGACGACGCACGACGCACGACAGACATTGGGCAATTACAAAAGCTCACCATAAGCACTTTGTGCTCAGGTGAGCTAAAAATAGACACATGAAGAAAAATAAAACCCCTTATCACACAGTGACAACTTTTAACGACCCCAAAAAAGAAGCTCTTTAAAAACATTGTGGAAAAAGGCGAAAATGCTGGTAACCAGCATTTTCTCCTTTTCCCACAAAGTTTTCTGCTATATCAAAGAAAATTTGCATCATTTGAGCCGCCATGAAATTGTCTTCTGCAAATGCTTCCAAAATGGAAAGGTCTAAAACTTTGCTGTGTGGAGGTAAAGGGATAAATAGTGACCCTACCTGGATCATTTTCTTTTATAATAACCAGATAAAACAGCCCATGTTTGGACAACAGTTTGGGTACTATGGGGAGTACTTTGTCTATTACTTCCCTGCCTCTTTCCCCGCCAGCCCAAGAAGCCTCGATACCATGACTACCAACCTAGAAAGAATGGAAATTTAAGTTCAACATGTCATTTTGATTAAAGAAATATTACACTCAACAAAAAATATATAAAGCTTGTAAATATCTAATACTAGTATCCCTTCAAGAGCACAAATTCATATCACTTTTATTCTGGGCATGAGCAGTCAATGGATGACTCTATATATTTCCCACCCTTTTCAACACTATTTCAGTTTTACATCACGGAGGCTGGCACCACTGTCTGCTTACACACATAACCATTGTCAAAAAATAATAAGCTGTGAGCAATTGAAAAATTCATTCACAATGGTTATCATCAATTCTTGGAGAGAAATTGGCCAAGCTTGCAAGTCAAAACAGCAACTCTCTGTTTCCAAATTCCAAAGCTATCAATTGTGCTACTGGTACTCGGCGGGAATTTTTGTTTTGAGCCACAAATTAAAGTTATGTTTGAGATATGGCCTACACTGTTTGTTTTTATTAAATCATTTGCACCAACTGCTTACAAAAAGCTTAATTTTACCAATCCCACAATCCCACCAGATTCAACTTGGCAAACATGGTAGGAAAAGAAGAAATGCTGGTGACCAGCATTTTCTCCTTTTCCAACAATGCTTGCAAAAGTGGTTTTTTTTTTCAATGTAGTTAAACTCAAGATTAACTCTTTACCGTATGACAAAACTTTAGACTGGTCCAAACTGAAAGCACTTGCAGACGACAAAATAAACACAATTCAAAAATTGAAATCTGTTTCCATCAGAGTAGAAAACATTGTGGGAAAAGGAGAAAATGATGGTTACCATCATTTTCTCCTTTTCCCACAATGTTTTCAAAAGGCCCATATATCAGGGTGGTTAAAAGTTGGGATTGTGTAGTAAAGGGTTTAAGCCTACAAGTTTTATGGGAAAACCAAGTGGTAGATACAACAGGTGACTATGTTAGATCTCTGACTGGTTACCAGCCTTTATCTCCTTTTCAAGGAATGTTTTCAACATTCCTGTCTCTCTAAGGGTCATTCAAATTCAGGAGTTAGTGTATAAAAGCCCACACAAGTTATGGACAAAAAAAAAAACAAGTACCATACCAGATATAATAATTGAAGAATTTGTGGATGAATCCTCATGTGGCGGGGGAATACATAGTATGCTGTTCTTTCCCACAGATAGATGTAAAGGTATAGCTTGCGTTAGTATAAGGGGACACTTATACTGCCTTGCTATAGAGCTAGCTTTTGTAGCGACGTGGTAGAGAGTTTGCCTTGAGACCCGGAGGTCCAGGGACAGCTAATTGCGAAATCTGTTACAATAAGAGAGAACATTGTCACTACTGTAACATACCTCATCACTTGGTGTTACGACATAGGGTGGATTAAACAACAAAACATCCACCTGATCTGTAAGTCTTTCTGATAGACCACTCACCTGAAAAAGAAAATAAAATATCTATAAAAGCTATTATGAGCTTATTTTCCACCAATTGACAAATACTATATAATCTGTGATATCAAATTTGATGGACAGGTTGATTAGATTGATATTTAAAGGTGTTTTATGCTGCTTTTAATATCATTTTGGTCATATTACCTCTTTACCAAACAACCAAGTTTAAGACTGGTCCAAACTGAAAGCACTTGCAGTGGACAAAATAAATTGAAATCACTTGCAGTGGACAAAATAAACGTGACTCAAACATTGAAATTTGTTTTCAGCAGGGTAGAAAACTTTGTTGGAAAAGGAGAAAGTGCTGGTTACCACCATTTCCTCCTTTTCCTACAATATTTTCAGAAGGCTTTTTTCTGAGGGTCGTGAAAACCAGCGATTGTTTGGGAAAGGGTTAAGATAACAGTTTACATATTCATGTATTTTCTGGGTTTTGCCAGTACAAGGTTTGGGATCTTAAACCAGAAAATTTAAGACTTGCCTAAATTGAATTTTTTGCAAAGAAAAAAAATCAAACACAAAGTAAGAATTTGTTTTGGGAGCAGTTAAAAACATTGTGGGAAAAGTACCATCATTTCAGCTGTTTTACACAGGAAGATGTTTGATGAAAAATTAATCCACAGGATACATACAGGGCCATGATACCCCATTACCACAAGATCCCTACTTTTGACGACACTGAGAAATAAGCCTTTTGAAAACATTCTTTGAAAAGGAGAAAATGCTGGTAACCAGCATTTTCTGCTTTTTCCACAATGTTTTATACCCTTCCCATATCAAATTTCAATTCTTCAGTCACATCTATTTTGTCGTCTGCAAATGCTTCCAATTTGGACCTGTCTATAATTTGCCATTTGGGAAAGAGTTATAAACATGACTACACTTTCAACACAACATCCAAAATGGCTGTGTTAACCGGTACCTGGCACTCAAAAGACAAACATAATGAGTAGCTTGCACAATATTATTTCAAGTTTCCCTTGATGGTTGTTATTAAAGAGGAGGGAAAGGATTGTTTTTGAAAATAAATGCATATAGTTACGAAATTATCGTTTGTTGTTTTTCTTAACCCTTTGCCACACAATCCCGAATTTTGACGACCTTGAGAAAGAAAGCAAAAAAAAAAAAAAAAAAAAAAAAATTGTAGGAAAAGGAGAAAATGCTGGTAATCAGCATTTTCTCCTTTTCCCTTAATGTTATCTACCCTGCCTTAATCAATTTTCAATTTTTCAGTCACGTTTATTTTATTGTCTGCAAATGCTTTGAACTGGACCAGACTAAAACTTTTTCATATGGTAAAGAGTTAAACAAATAGAGCAATTAAAACGAGGCGTCCCTTTAATTTGTCAGGTGAACATATCGTGAAGAGTCGAAACTGATTCAGTGTTACTTTAAAAGGATAACCAAATTGTACTTTGTAGTAACTAACAGTCTTTTATTTTTGACAACAAATATTGTAAATGCATAGTTACTTACCTCCAAGTTGTTTAAATCCATGTTTAACCCTTTACCAAACATTCTTGGTTTTCACGATCCAGAGGAAGAGGCCTTCTGAAAACACTGTGGTAAAAGGAGAAAATGCTGGTAACCAGCATTTTCTCCTTTTCCCACAATGTGTTCTACTCTTCTAAAGTCAAGTTTTAGCTTTATAGTCAAGTTCGTTTTGTCATCTGCAAGTGCTTTTAATTTGGACAAGTCCAATATTTTGTTGTTTGGTAAAGGGTTAAATGAAAATATGGCAAATTTCTATCACAGTGACTCCATAAGTTAATCCACCAAACTGCATGTTTTACCAGCGATGTCAATTCTAAGTGACATCATTGAATTGGGGCACTCAGAAGGGATATTCTTTGTCGTCAGCGTGAGTACATAGACAGATAGATTTTAATGAAAATATATTGAAATGGTAAAACTTTGCAGAATAATAAATCTGTACTACATTCAGGGGATTTGGAAACTTGTTAATGGCTGTGGCAAATTATGTTGCCACTTCATCTTAACCCTTTACAAAACAATCCCGACTTTTAACATCCCTGTGAAAGGACCCTTTGAAAACATAGTGGGAAAAAGAGAAAATGCTGGTAACCAGCTTTTCCCTCAATGTTTTCTTCCCTTCCCAATACAAATTTCAGTATCATAGAGTCATTTATTTTGTCGTCTGTAAATGCTCCCAATTTGGACTAGTCTATAATTTTGTTGTCTGTAAATGCTCCCAATTTAGACTAGTCTATAATTTTGTCTTCTGGTAAAGAGTTAATGTCGTCTGTAAATGCTCCCAATTTGGACTAGTCTATAATTTTGTTGTCTGTAAATGCTCCCAATTTAGACTAGTCTATAATTTTGTTGTCTGGTAAAGAGTTAATGTCTTCACTTAGTTTGTCCAACATAGATTTAACAAACTCATGAGGTAAACTTATCCCATTACATGCAGAACATTGACCAATAACTAACCCTGTCAGTCTGTGCACTTTGTCCAACATAGATCTGACAAAATCATGAGGTAATCTGATCCCATCACATACAGAACATTGACCAATAACTAACCCTGTCAGTCTGTGCATTTTGTCCAACATAGATCTAACAAACTCATGAGGTAAAGTGATCCCATCACATTCAGAACATTGACCAATAGCTAACCCTGTCAGTCTGTGCAGTTTGTCCAACATAGATCTGATAAAATCAAGAGGTAAACTGATCCCATCACATGCAGAACATTGACCAATAGCTAACCCTGTCAGTCTGTGCACTTTGTCCAACATAGATCTGATAAACTCATGAGGTAAACTGATCCCATCACATGCAGAACATTGACCAATAGCTAACCCTGTCAGTCTGTGCAGGCTGACTTAGGTTGATACTTTTTACATTTATTTTTTAACCCTTTACCAAACAACAATATTTTAGACTTGTCCAAATCAAAAGTTTTTGCAGACAACATATTAAAAGTAACTAAAAATTTGAAAGTTGTTTTGTGAAGAGTAGAAAACATTGTGGGAAAAGGAGAAAATGCTGGTTACCAGCATTTTCTCCTATTCCCACAGTGTTTTCGAAAGGCGTCCTTCCCAGGGTCTTCAAAAGTCAGGATTGTGTAGTAATGGGTTAAACCCTGTTTTCCCAGATCAAGGCTCATATATACTTACAAGATCAGTTACAACTTGATCAGAAATTATTTCATTCACTTCAGCTGTTTTTCTTGAAGTTTCTGCTGCTCTTACATTGATATCTGTACATCTACAAGAAAAATCAGAAATACAAAGTTATGACCCATGATCTGTGAACAGGGTATTTATTGTAACTGCAAAATATAATGACACAGGTCTGTCTGTGAACAGGGTATTTATAGCAACTGCAAGGTGTCCTGACACAGGTCTGTCTGTGTACAGGGTATTTATAGCAACTGTAAAGTGTTCTGACACAGGTCTGTCTGTGAACAGGGTATTTATTGTAACTGCAAAATATACTGACACAGGTCTGTCTGTGTACAGGGTATTTATAGCAACTGCAAGGTGTCCTGACACAGGACTGTCTGTGAACAGGGTATTTATAGCAACTGTAAGGTGTCCCGACACAGGTCTGTCTGTGTACAGGGTATTTATAGCAACTGTAAAGTGTTCTGACACAGG
The DNA here is from genome assembly GCA_943736015.1 of Tridacna crocea. Classification (NCBI taxonomy): domain Eukaryota; kingdom Metazoa; phylum Mollusca; class Bivalvia; order Cardiida; family Cardiidae; genus Tridacna; species Tridacna crocea. The sequence goes on along the minus strand of OX031071.1, from coordinate 38,952,412 downwards.
TCTGTCTGTGTACAGGGTATTTATTGTAACTGCAAAATATACTGACACAGGTCTGTCTGTGTACAGGGTATTTATAGCAACTGCAAGGTGTCCTGACACAGGACTGTCTGTGAACACGGTATTTATAGCAACTGCAAAATATATCAACACAGGTTTGTCTGTGCAGGCTTACATGATTGGAAACATTTTGCTTTTTATTCACTATGAAAAAAAACTCTAATGTTGAAAATTTGTTCACTATCTCGGCTATTACCTATTTAACTCTTTACCAAACCACAAAATAGTAGAACTGTCCAAGTTGAAAGCATTCGCAGATGACAATATAAATGTGGCTGAAAAATTGAAATTTGTTTTGGGTAGGGAAGAAAGCATTGTAGGAAAAAAGAGAACATTCTGCTTATTAGCATTTTTTCCTTTATCCCACAATGTTTTCAAAAGGCTTCTTTCTCAGGATTGTTTAAAGTCGGGATTGTGTGGTAAAGAGTTGCAGAGTTTTGAAACACTTTTTTCACAAGAATATTTTTAAGAAAATATTACAGTAGGAATAATACATGTTTAAACAAGAGGACCATGATGGTCCTATATCACTCACCTGAGTACTAGTAAGCACTAAAGGTCTACAATCAAAATTCTTCTTTTCCGAAATGATCATTGTATCGTATTTGGTTGAGGTCCACTAGAAGATGCAACATAATGAAATATCAAAGCTCTACGATTTCAAGTTTCAGAGAAAAGTATTTTTAAAGTTGTCCTTCTTTGTTCCTATGTTTCGAATTGGTGACCCCGAGGCTGGGCCAGTTTGGACCCAATGGACATCATGTAAACAAACTTGGTAGAGGTCAACTAGCAGATGCTTCATACCAAATATCAAAGCTCTACTCCTTCTTGTTTCAGAGAAGAAAAATTTCTCTGAAACAATTTAAAGTTTTCTTTCTTTGTTCCAATGTTTCAAACTTGTAACCCCCGGGGTGGGACCAGCTTTGACCCCAGGGGCATCATATGAACAATCTTGGTAGAAGTCCACCAGGAGATGCTACACACCTAATATTTAAGCTCTACACTTTCTTGTTTAAGAAAAGATGAATTTTAAAGTTTTCTTTCTTTGTTCCTATGTTTCAAACTTGTGAACACCCGGGGAGGGGCCAGTTTTGTCCCCAGGGGCATCATATGGACAATCTTGCTAGAGGTCCACTAGGAGATACTACATACCAAATATCAAAGCTTTGCACCTTCAAGTTTCAGAGAAGAAGATTTTCAAAGTTTTCCTTCTTAGTTCCTATGTTTTAAACGTGAGACCCCCTGGGGCGGGGCCAGCTTTGACCCCAGGGGCATCATATGAACAATCTTGGTCAACTAGGAGATGCTACACACCAAATATCAAAGTTCTGCACCTTCTAGTTTCAGAGGAGAAGAATTTTAAAGTTTTCCTTCTTTGTCCCTATGTTTAAAACTTGCGATCCCCCCCCCCCGGGGCAGGGCCAGTTTTGACCCCAGCGGCATCATATGAACACTTTTGGTAGACGTAAACTAGGAGATACTACATACCAAATATCAAAGCTCTGCACCTTCTAGTTTCAGAGAAGAAGAATCTTAAAGTTTTCCTTCTTTGTTCCTATGTTTCAAACTTCTGACCCCCGGGGCGGGGCCAGTTTTGACCCCAGGGGCATCATACAAACAATATTGGTAGAAGTCTAGTAGGAGATGCTACATACCAATATCAAAGCTCTGCCCCTCCTAGATTCAGAGAAGAAGAATTTTAAAGTTTTTCTTCTTTGTTCCCATGTTTCAAACTTGTGACCCCCAGGGCGGGGCCAGTTTTGACCCAAGGGGCATCATTTGAACAATCTTGGTAGAGGTCTACTAGATGTCACATACCAAATATCAAAACTCTACGCCTTGTAGTTTCAGAGAAGAAGATTTTCGAAGATTTTGCTATTTTTTTCCTTTTGGTTGCCATGGGAACCAGAGTTATGACTGGAATTCAATCTTTTGAACAACTTTGGTAGAGCTTCACCCAAGGAACATCCCTCTCAAGTTTCATCAAGATTTCCCCAATGGTTTGGGAGGATAAGATGTTCAAAGAAATTGTGGATGACGGATGACGGACAATGGACGACAGATATTGGGCGATCACAAAAGCTCACCATGAGCACTTCGTGCTCAGGTGAGCTAAAAAAGGTCTAGATGTAAAAATGTATCAAAACTCATGAAGCCCAAATTTTACCACAATGTTTTCAAAAGTCTTTTCTTCTAGTCTGAATAAAGAAGATAAAATTCTAACAAAACTTTTAATGTGGACACAAATGAGAGATCATGGCAATGGGGCTATTTCATCATTTATCATAATTATCTCAAAACACTAAAAAAGCTGCAGATGCAAAGTTTGCTTGCAAGCATAACAAGCCTTATATTTATCAGCTTAAAAGCAAATTCCCAACCATATACATGCACAAGAGACATTTCCAAAAATAGGCGAAAATACAAAGTTAGTAAAATATTCAGTCTTTCAATCAAGAATATTCCTACATGTAATTGTATTATGTCAAAATGAAACATTTTAACAAAGCAAATTAATAACTCACATTGTAAACACTGTAGATCCAAGTTCTTGAGCTAAAAATGTTGAACAAATACCAGAACCTGATCCAATTTCAACACACAAGGTAGGTCTGAAATAAATAAACATCTTATTTGGCTTTTTATGAGTGTATAATATAATATTTATTTATGTCCTGGCTCTAACATGTTTATAAGCCCAACTCTTTACCAAATGACAAAATTATAGACTGGTCCAAATTGGAAGCATTTGCAGACCACAAAATAAATGTGACTGAAAAATTTAAATTCGTTTTGTTAAGGGTAGAAAACATTGTGGGAAAAGGAGAAAAATGCTGGTAACCAGCATTTTCTCCATTTCCCTCAATGTTTACCAAAGGTTTCCTTACTTGGGTCGTTAAAGGTCGGGATTGTGTGGTTACCAAACAACAAAATGTTAGAATGGTCCAAATTGAAAAAACTTGCAGACAAAAACTAAATGTGACTAAAAAGTTAAAATTTGTTCTGAAAGAATAGAAAACATTGTGGGAAAAGGAGAAAATGCTGGTGACCAGCATTTTCTCCTTTTCTCACAATGTTTGAAAAAGGTTTCTGTCCCAGGGTCGTTAAAACTCGGGATTGTGAGGTAATGGGGAATAGTCCCATTCATAAATATAGTTGCCTTTGCAGCATTTGCTGATCAACATTAGACTGCATAAATGTGCAGTCTGATCTCTGCACTGTCTGTTTTTCTGAGATACTCTGGACAAGAGCAACTTTGCAATCTTGTTCTGCAATTTTGTGACTCTTATTTCTAGTCTGAATATCTCAGTTTGATTTATTTGTTGCAACAGTTATTTTTTTCACACCGAATTTTTTACACTGCTTATGGACATATAAACATATACCGCTCTTATTAGTTCAAGTGCTAAGTACTCCTTTTCCCACAATATTATAAGCTCTACAGCAAATGATGTGAAAATATCAATGAGCTACAATCAGTACTAAACTCTTGATTCATAGTTTTAGTTGTTTAATATGTAGTAGCATCATAAATCCTCATCACACAATCTCTGATGACCCTGAAGGGAGGCCTTCTGAAACCGTAGTGGGAAAAGGAAACAAATACTGGTAACCAGCCTTTTCTCCTTCTGTCACAGTGCTTTCTGCACCTTAAATGATAAAAGTCTATACATGTTTTCAGTTACCTTTAATTTGTCATCTGCAAGTACTTTCGATTTAGACAAAAGTAAAATGTTGTTACTTGGTAATAGGTTAACAGAGTTCCATATAAGAGGGAGTAATGGTATTCTAAATCCAGTATTTCTCTTTGAAATCCTATGTTGTGGATTACTCATTAGAATTATCTTGATAAGACGATTCTAATGTGTACGCACAACATAGGGTTTAGTGGAGATTAAACAATATTTTCAATTTTGAAATCAAAATCACTCCCTCTATTTGGAGCTCTGGGTTAATTAACCTCTTGGGTAAGAGAACTGTTTCTAGTAGTTATCCCATTGGTTCCGAGAATTCAGAGAATCTTTTCAAGCAATAATATTTACTGTCTGCATTTCACTTCTAATTCCCTTTGAGATGCAAATATGATAAAAACACAAATGCATGCAGGGATCTTCATGTATTTATCTATATCAAAAGAATGTTTCCATCCTCCAAGGTTTTTGCAAAAAAACCTCCTGATTTGAATTTCTGGTCTGATTAAGATTAAATGCATACATGTGTAGCACTGCTGTTTTCCGGAAGTACCTTGAATTCTGGAATTTGCCAAAGTCATACAAAAAGTCATGTCTTAAGTAGCATATCCAGTTGTCCATCCTGGGCATGCTTAGATGCTAACCTAGGCCTGCATGTAGTACAGATAACTATCCCCAAAGGCGATGTTACTCTTTGACCGGTCGCCTCTGGGCATGCTTAGATGCTAGTACAGATAACTGTCCCCAAAGGTGATGTTACTTTTTGACTGGTCGCCTCTGCGTACAGAGACAATCAGGACAAAGTAAGTTGAAAGCTACGCACAGAATTTGTGCGCAAGTTTGAATTATTATAATTTCCCAAATACAGCACAAAACTAGGATTTAAATATACCTGTGGCTTGCGTATTCAATATTCCTTCGTTTGAAATACAAATATTTTCAATTTAAACGCTAATCATGAGAAAAAAAAACATGCATTTCATCAGATACTCGAGTTGTTTACATTCCCGAAAACATACAAAATGGCCACCACGCACGATCAATTTCGTCTGTGACTTTTCCGAGATAAACATGTTGTAAATGACTTCTACAAGCTTTTTATCTAATGAATGGTTTAACAAATTGTTTTTGGTCATGTTTACTATTAAAGGTTAATTGCATTTCGCAGCAAAACAGATAAAACCGACGAATCCAAAAGTCAGTATAACGCTCTATATTTGCTACCGGAAAATTTACGATGGACTTGAGACGGTACGGTGTACAATAAATGTCCAAATATGAAAAAGATCACAGGGGCATCTCGTTCTTGAGACTAGCATAGAAGCTAACCTAGGCCTTCATGTGAACGGGGTTCAGCACACTTCACAATACACAAATTGTACAGACCTGTAATAGCATAGATCTCCACAAGGTTGACATTGTGAACATCATACTAGTCTGCCAGGAACTCTGAATGCCTAATCTAGAGCACCATAACTTACAGGTTTGACTGATACGTTCTTTGAAAACTTGTTTAACATTATGACTTTTCTTTCGAAATAAATTGTTATTTTGACATATGACTTTTCTTTAGAAATTGTTATTGTATACAATAAAAATAGATATAAATACTCTTAGATCAATAGTTACCCAACAAAAGGAAAAAAATGCAGAATCCAAATGACACGAGATATACAGTGGGTTTTACCTAAACTATTTCCAGCAAAATTACGCCGCGTTCGAATGAGATAGAGGACGAAAATACAAAAGCGCGGATACCCACGACATTACTTACTAATGACTTTTTTTTGGAATAAACCCCCCTTACAAACCTGAGGTTTCTGATCAGCTCTATATCCTTTTCAATTGCATCTATCAATAAAAATGTATCTTCTGCCGGCTCGTAAATAAACTGATAATCTTTCGACGTCAGATGAGAGATATTCGGTGTTGTCATAGTAGTCTCCCTTTATTCCAATTCCAATCAAAGTACATATGGGAGCTAGTCTCAACAATGAGACGCCCCGGTGATTTTTTTCATATTTGGACATTTACTGTACACCGTAGAGGCGACCAGTCGAAAAGTAACATCGCCTTTGGTGACAGTTATCTGTACTACTATGGGAGCTAGGAAAGATTTTCAACTCTTTACAAAACAACAACATTTTAGACTCGTCCAAATTGAAAGCATTTGCAGACGACAAGATTAATGTGACTCATAAACTGATATTTGTTTTGGGAAGGATATAAAACATTGTCGGAAGAGGAGAAAATGCTAATTACCAGCATTTTCTCCTTTTCCCACAATGTTTTCTAAAGACTTCTCTGTCAGGGTCGTGAAAACCAGGGATTGTTTGGGAAATGGTTTATCAATTAATCAGGAAAGGACCAAATCATTTCAATTTCAAAATAGCCTTTTCCAGAAAATAAAAACCAGATTGCCAACAGTGCAGATCAGAGATCAGACTTCAAGTTCTTCATCGTCTGAAAACAGTATTCTCATCACGATTTACGCTGTCCAAAATTTGACAAAGTTGTGGTTGGCATTTGAACGTGCAAACATCTGTTTTGATGCACAATGCACGATGAAAGAAGGGAAAAATTGGAAGAAAGGTTTAGAATAACTTGAGCTTCATCTTTACTCCATTTCGGGCACGGCACAGGTCTGCCTTTCTGTTCTTTTTTACCTGCTTACATGTCTCGACTATATGGTAAAAAACAGTGGAAATAGAAGAAAATGCTGGTATCCAGCATTTTCTTCTTTTTCCACAATGTTTTCAAAGGGCATTTTCGTCAGGGTTGTTTTGTAAGAGATTAACTCTTGAAGTAATTTTTATTATCTGTCACTCAACCTAAAATCTTTGTATCTGGAAATGCAGTTTGATTGATTGATCGATCGATCGATTGATTGCATGGTGTTTATCACTGTTTTCAACATTATTTCAGTTATTTTGCAGGTTCCAGTGCACCTATACATTATTTAACGAGTGCTCAGGTCAATATATTCTTTTGTAAACCTCCGGCTGCTTTCCTACATGGCCAGAAAAATGGTCAGAAATGAGACAGGAATGAATCCTGTTGCAATGACTATTCTTAACCCTCTAAAAACAATTGGCCGAGCCGGGAATTGAACGAGTGACTCAAGAAGACCAATTTGACTACAAACAAAAAATTATCTTTACCACCCATTCGCCAACTTTTAACACCCTTAGGAAGAAGACTTTCAAAAACATTGCGAGTATTGGAGAAAATGCTTGTGACCAGCATTTTCTCCTTTTTTTTTTTCAAAATGTTTTCTACTTTATCGATGATAGTCACTACAATTTGAGTGACATTTAATTCATTGTATGCATATACTTTTGAACTTGACAAGTCGAAAACGTGTTGTGTTGTAGACATTTGATAAAGTTCTTTTGATTGTAATTTAATTCTATATTGTAGAAAAACTATCAAAAACTAAAGCTCAGATTTTACTTAAATTTTACTTGATTATAAAAAGGTATGCTGTCATGGTGTATAAATGAAAATTATTGAAAACATTGTAAAGTTTGTATCAAAGATAAACTAAAACAAGTACATGTACATCATTATGATTTAAGGTAGTAGACCCCTAAAGGAAAACTGCCATCTCCACTATACATATATGTATAATATTATCCTACGAAATTTGCTATTATTAAAAGTGAGTATTAACTTTAATCAAGCCACGTTTTTCCTTTTTTTTTTTTTTCATGTTTAATATAAGCATTCATAAACCTAAAACACTATATTCTAATTCCAAAGGGAGATAATAATTACCTCCCTTTTCAGAAAACTAAAATATTAAAAAAAAGTATCAAATAAATAATTTGAAGATTGCCATGAAAGAAATTTCTGGTCGTACAAAAATGTGCAACAGTATCATATCAGTATAAATCCTTGTTAATCAACTAACAAGAAATTTTATTCCATGTTCCACTAGAAACCTTAGGAGGCTACTACCTTTACTCTGTCTAAAACAAAAAAATCCTGGAACTAAATATATGTAGCTCAAATGATGATTTCTGTCATTTATAAGGCCGAAAACATAGTGGGAAACAGGAGAAAATGCCGGTTACCAACATTTTCTCTTTTTTCCCACAATGCTTTTAAAAGCCCTCTTCTGTTAGAATGTTACAGATCAAGACTGTTTGTTAACCCTTTATCACACAATCCCGACTTTTAATGACCCCAATGAAGAAGCCTTTTGAAAATAATGTAGGGAAAGGAGAAAATGCTAGTAACCAGCAATTTCTCCTTTTCCCACAATAGTTTCTACCCTTCCCAAGACAAATTTCAAATTTTGAGCCATACTTAAGTTGTCGTCAGCAAATGCTTTCAATTTGGACTGGTCTACAATTTTGTCATTCGGTAAGAGTTAATGGGTAAAATCTTTTACCACCAATTCTTTCAACGGCTGAAAATACAATCTACGAAAAACTTAGATAAATTTTCATCTCTTGGGCTTGAGTAAATAAGAGGACAGTACAGACCGGATATCAGACTGCAAATTTTATGCACTCTAGATAGGTCGTCTCTAAATTTGTTTCCTACGAAATTATTTCTGCAAATTAATTTCCTACAAAACCTTTTCTGATTGTGTTATTACATCTACATGTACCTGACCAAAACAATTCATTATTTTGTTCCTCTTTGCCATGTAATGTGATAAACATAAACAAGAGGACCATGATGGTCCTATATCGCTCACTTCAGTACCAAGCTGTAAAATGAAACTTGTGACCCCTGGGCAGGGCCAGTTTTGACCTCAGGGGCATCCTAAGAAAAAAACTTGGTAGAAGTCCACTAGGAAATGCTACTAACAAAATATCAAAACTCTAAGCCTTTTAGTTTCAGAGAAGAAGAATTTTAAAGATTTCCTTCTTTGTTCCTATGTTTCAAACTTGTGACCCCCAGGGCAGGGCCATTTTTCAACCTCAGGGGCATCATATGAACAATCTTGGTAGAGGTCTACTAGAAGATGCTACATTCCAAATATCAAAGCTCTACGCCTTCTAATTTCAGAGAAGAACTTTAAAGATTTCCCTCTTTGTTCCTATAGTACAAACTTGTGACCCCCGGGGCAGGGCTAGTTTTGACCCCAGGGGCATCATATAAACAATCTTGGTTTAGGTCCACTAGGCAATGCTACTAACAAAATATAAATGCTCTACGCCTTCTATTTTCAGAGAAGTAGAATTTTAAAGTTTTCCTTCTTTGTTCCTTTGTTTCAAACTTGTGACCCCCGGGGCAGGGCTAGTTTTGACCCCAGGGACATCATATGAACAATCTTGATAGAGGTACACTAGGAGATGCTACATTCCAAATATCAAAGCTCTACTCCTTCTAGTTTCAGAGGAGAAGAATTTTAAAGATTTCCTTCTTTGTTCCTATAATACAAAATTATGATCCCCGGGGCAGGGCTAGTTTTGACCCCAGGGGCATCATATGATCAATCTTAGTAGATGTTGATTAGGAGATGCTACACACCAAATATCAAAGCTCTGCGCCTTCTACTTTCAGAGAAGAAGAATTTTAAAGTTTTCCTTCTTTGTTCCTATGTTTCAAACTTGTGAACCCCGGGCCAGGGCCAGTTTTGACCCCAGGGGTATCATATGAAAAGTCTTGGTAGAGTTCCACTAGGAGATGCTACACACCAAATATCAAAGCTCTACGCCTTCTAGTTTCAGAGAAGAAGAATTTTAAAGATTTCCTTCTTTGTTCCTATAATACAAACTTGTGACCCCGGGGCAGGGCTAGGTTTGACCCCAGGGGCACCATATGAACAATCTTGGTGGAGGTTGTCTACACACCAAATATCAAAGCTCTGCACCTTCTAGTTTCAGAGAAGAAGAATTTTAAAGTTTTCCTCCTTTGTTCCCAAGTTTCAAACTTGTGACCCCCGGGCGGTGCCAGTTTTGATCCCAGGGGCATCATATGTACAATCTTGGTAGAGGTCCACTAGGAGATGCTACATATCAAATATCAAAGCTCTGCTCCACCTAGTTCCAGAGAAGAAAAATTTTAAAGTTTCCCTTCTTTGTTCCTTTGTTTCAAAATTGTGACCCCCGGAGCGGGGCCAGTTTTGACCCCAGGGGCATCATATGAACAATCCTGGTACAGGTTTACTAGGAGATGCTACATACCAAATATCAAAGCTCTAGGCCTTCTAGTTTCAGAGAAGAAGATATTTAAAGTTTTCCTTCTTTGTTCCTATGTTTCAAACTTGTGACCCCCGGGGCGGTGCCAGTTTTGACCCCAGGGGCATCATATGAACAATCTTGGTAGAGGTCCACTAGGAGATGCTACATACCAAATATCAAAGCTCTGCACCACCTAGTTTCAGAGAAGAAGATTTTTAAAATTTTCCTTCTTTGTTCAGGACTATGTTTCAAACTTGTGACACCCGGGGCGGGACCAGTTTTGACCCCAGGAGCATCATATGAACAATCTTGGTAGAGGACCACTAGGAGATGCTACACACCAAAATGTCAAAGCTCTACGCCTTCTAGTTTCAGAGAAGAAGATTTTCAAAGATTTTGCTATTTTTTTTCCTTTTGGTTGCCATGGCAACCAGAGTTATGACTGGAATTCAATCTCTTGAACAACTTCTGTAGAGCTTTACCCAAGGAACATCCCTACCAAGTTTCATCAATATTGGCCCAGTGGTTTAGGAGAAGAAGATGTTTAAAGAAATTGTGGACGACGCATGACGGACGACGCACACCGTACGACGCACGATGGACGACGCACGACGGACGACGGACATTGGGCGATCACAAAAGCTCACCATGAGCACTTCGTGCTCAGGTGAGCTAAAAAGAACAGTTAAAAAAAAGATATTCTAAGATTTTATGATCACAGATCAATATGATTTGATCTTTTAATTAACCCTTTACCAAATGACAAAATGTTAGCCTTGTATAAATTGAAAGAATTTGCAGACAAAAATTTAATTTTAGTTCAAATGTTTTGCTTTAATAGGGTAGAAAACAATGTGGAAAAAGAAGAACATACTTGTAACTGGCATTTTCTCCTTTTCCCCAATATTTTTAACTCATTACCAAATAACAATATTTTTGGCTTGTCCAAATTGAAAGCATTTGTAGACAACAATTTATATGAGGTTCAAATGTTTTGCTTTGATAGGGTAGAAAACACTGTGGAAAAAGAAGAAAATACCAGTAACTGGCATTTTCTCCTTTTTCCCAATATTTTTAACTCACTACCAAATAACAATATTTTAGGCTTGTCCAAATTGAAAGCTTTGCAGACGCCAAAACAAAAGTGACTGAAAATTTGAAATTTTGTTTTGTAAAAGGTAGAAAATGGAAAAAGGAGAAATTGCTTGTTATCAGTCACTTTTATTTTGTTGTCTGCAAATACTTTCGATTTGGACAAGCCTAAAATTTTGTCGTTTGGTAAAGGGTTAAATATGGCAGAACTGATGGGATTCGCTCTTTAGATTACAAACTTAAAATGTGTGGGAAAAGTAGAAAATGCTGGTTAGCAGCACTTTCTCCTTTTCCCACACTGATTTCTAAAACCTTCTCCCTAGGTGTCATTAAGACTTGGAACTGTTTTATCAAAGATTTAACTCTATACTGAACAACAAAATTTTGGACGAGTACAACAAATTCAAAGTATTAGCAGACAACAAAATAAATGTGAGTCAAATATTGAAGTCCATTTGGGAAGGGTAGAAAACATTGTGGGAAAAGGAAAAAATGCTGGTTACCAGCATTTTCTCCTTTTCTCTTTAAAAGTGGGGACTATGGGGTAAAGCGTTAATGTATCCAAGAGAAGTAATTGTAAATGCATGTGGAAGGAATAAAAGTTTTGCAAAGCAATTATGTGACATAGATAATGGAACATGTCAAAAGTTTTGTCCGGCGATTATGTGACACAGATAATGGAAAATGTCAAAGTTTTGTCCGGCGATTATGTGACACAGATAATGGAACATGTCAAAAGTTTTGCACGGCGATTACGACGCTGACATTGTGACACAGATAATGGAAAATGTCAAAAGTTTTACAAGGCGATTATGTGACACAGATAATGGAACTTGTTGAAAGTTTTGCAAGGCGATTATGATGCTGACATTGTGACACAGACAATGGAACATGTCAAAAGTTTTGTACGGCGATTATGACGCTGGCATTAATCATGATACATTTTACCTTTCTTTCAAAACAACAAAGCTTAAATACTTAATTAAAAAGTACAAGAAATACATGAATAACTGTATGTATATATCACAGAAAATTGTATGTTTTATTACAAAGATTTGGTAAAAAAAAGGTTATTATGCAAAAAATATGTATAACACATCAATACAAAAATCAAACAAAAACAAAAATCAAACAAAAATGACACAAACATTACCAATGCATGATAGGAACAATATTGCAATGCAGAGAAATTATGTCAGAATTCTGTACATTACTAGTAGTAACAATTATTTTATGCTTTCTGGTAGGATATCAAGAGATAGGAGTGAAAATATTTTTCGATATTACATTGGTACGACCAGTGAAAATACTGATTTCATGTTCTTGTTGTCTAGGTAAATTGTACATGCCTCACAACCAGATGGAAATATGACGTCATTTACCTTACATTTCTCGCGCTTGACATAATATTGTAATGTGTTGCTATGTTGGAGGGGTGCGCCACAGGGAATAAGGGAAATGAACTGCACTGGATTCTGATAAAACTCCTCCAAAAAGGGTTAAAAGCATGAAATAAATAGAATATTAATTTTGTGTTTTTGGTGAAAAATCAAAAATTATTTTATCTCGTGAACACCATCGTTAATATTTTCATGAGTGACTGTTTTTTCGGCGAAAGATCAAAATTTATTTCCTCTCATGAACACCATCGGTAATATTTTCACCAGTGGCACACAGCCACCCATGAAAATATTACCAATGGTGTTCTCTAGATGAAATAAATTTCAATCTTTCACCGAAAAAAACAACAAATATCCTCAATCTATTCATAAAGGACATATGAGCTGTTATATACTGGTAAAAGGGGGATTTATACTTCTATGAGACGTACAATACCAGGCAAACCATTATAATAATGATGCATCAAAGAGGTGAATATTATTTGTCTGACGTGCTGCTGAATCATGAAGCATTACGGTCCTTGGACAAGCAGGAAATTTAACTCATCACCAAACGACAATATTTTTTCGACTTGTCCAAATCGAAAGCATTTGCAGATGACAAAACAAAAGTGACTGAAAATTTGAAATTTGTTCTGTGAAGGGTAGAAAACATTGCGGGAAAAGGAGAAAAAGCTGGTTAACAGCATTTTCTCCTTTTCCCACAAATGTTTTCTAAAGGCTTCTTCCTCAGGGTTGTCAAAAGTAGGGATTGTGTGTAAATTATTAAAATTTTAACATGACACTTGAATTCGGCTCGATAAACACTGTGCAACAAAGGAGTGGTAGTAAAATCTGTGACATTCCATAACATTATTCTATATAGAGTGACGTCATTCTGTGTCAAGTAAGTAACTAATATAATCTGCATCCATGTTTTTACTGTAAGTATCAACTTGTTTTCCTTTCATTAAGAGTTAGTCATGTTAGAATCAAAATAATCTTCCTTTTATCATGGTTTATCATTCAATAAACCTTTTTGTGAGTTATGAGGTGCAATGAATAAACCACTCATGCTATTGCCTTTATGGATTATTTATTGTACCTCATAACTCACAATTGTGGTTTCTTGAACGATAAACCACGATAGAAAGAAGACAATTTCTTAAATAGCGAAATGTTTTGACCCATGTCTGCCTGTATGAACTCTTTGGATTAACGAAAAAAAACAACAGAGAAAATATTGCCAAAGACTTACAAAGTAATGCAATGATTTAAGTGTGTAAAGAAAAAACATCCAAGATATCATTTTGGTGTGCTAATACTGTTTCAATAGAATAAAAAAAATTGAGCAGTGCATGGGTATAGTATATAAGGCTGATTCAAATCCCAAATTTCTTTCCTAAATTGATGATAGTCACTGCAAGAAGAGTCATTGCTCTTACTGCTGATTGTGATTATCTGGGAAAGCAGCCAGTGGCTTGGAGATAATATTTTACAAAGTATTGGTAAAAATGCCTTGGGTTTAAATCATTACCAAACAACAATAATTATTTTAGACTTGTCCAAATTGAAACAATTTGCAGACGACAAAATAAAAGTGAGTGGCAATTTGAAATTTGTTTTGTGAAGGATAGAAAACATTGTGGGAAAAGAAGAATATGCTGATTACCAGTATTTTCCCCTTTTACCACAATGTTTTCTCTGGGTCGTAAAGAGTAGGATTGTGTGGTAAAGGGTTAACTTTGCCAAAGAACAAAATTTTGGATTGGTCAAAATTGAAAGCATTAGCAGACAACAAAATTAACTTGACTAAATTTAAAATTTGTTTTGGAAATGGTAAAAAAAACAGCATTTTCTCCTTTTCCCACAATATTTTCAAAAGGCTTCTTTCACAGTCATGAAAACTATGGTAAAGAGTTAAGGCAATACTATGTCTTGTTTGTTCATATTCATTCATATTGTTTGTTGAAGTTTTGTATAGTTTTTACATACAGGAAGAGGTCAGAAGCATTAACCAGCCCTCATAATAAATAGAGTTTATCTCATCAGCTTGTGGTTAATATGGGGAAATATTTGCCGAAAAAGAGAAAGGTATGTGAAAACAACGAGTGCCGTAAGGCATGAATTATTTTCTTGGACCTTTCCCTTTTTAGGCAAATATTTCCCCATATTAACCACAAGCTGATGAAATATATTATATATCATATATGTCTTTCTTCTGATTATTTTGTCAGTAAATGCCACTTTTAAAACTTAAAAAAACTTAAAATAGTACATGTAGTTCCAGATTTTCGGCAGGAGGAAAATATTCACTGTGACGGGGAATAATTCCGCCCAACTTAAATTATGACATTTCTTTACCAAAAACATTTGTAAAGATAGACACATGTATGAAATATAATATAGACTGTATATGTCTATAGTGATGCTCCTTTGTATCTCTTTGGTAAGTGAGGAAGAAGTAATGTCAGTCCTTTGGCAAATAACAAAATTCTAACCTTGTGGTCAATACAATCAAAGCATAATATTTCAAATCAATGGATATATCTTTGAAAGAAGAGAAAACGATGTGGGAAAATGGGAAAATGCTGTTTTCCTCCTTTTTGCACATTTTTTTCGCGATCTCCTTTCTCAGGGTAAGATAAACCATAGGTTGTTTGTTACAGGGTTAAAGTCATTTCTTGGTTTTACTATTCTGCAGGCTTCTCTTCCTTTTCCTTTGTTGTTTGGGCTTCCCCAGTTTTCAAGAAATCCGGAGGGTCTCGCTGCTTATAGGAAGTTTGACCCTCTGACGCTACAGTGCAGCGTGCTTTCAGTGACTCCATCTTGCTTGGCAACCCCTTCAACTTGTTGTCAGATACATCTAGTTCTTTTAAGGCGGGAAGTTTACAGATAGCTTCAGGTAAACTTTCTAAAAGATTGTCTTTAAGATCAAGAACCTCAAGGCTAGTCATTTTGACGATATCTCCGGGAATCGCCGTCAAATCATTAGTCTGTGCCTTCAGTACTTTGATTCTATACAAGTATGGTAAATCCATGGGAACTGTGTTGATATGGTTCTTTGAAACATTGAGCTCCAACATGGAGGCCAATACATCCCATTTGTCTTCAGGTAACGTCATCAGCTCGTTGTTTGAAATGTCCAACCAAATTAGTTTGTGAAGCTCACCAAAGTTTTCAGGCAACTCCACTAAATTGTTGAAGGAGATATTTAGTCTCTCAAGCTGGTGGAGTGCTGTCAGTCCATCACAAAATTCACTGAGTCTATTTTGAGAAATATCAAGGAATCGTAAATTCTGCATGTTCCTGATGGCGTCGGGTAATTCGCCGATATCATTATCACTCAAATCCAGTTCCTCGAGAGCTCGTAATTTTGTCAGTTCTTCATTCACAGCTTTCAAGTTATTGTGAGCAAGTTTTAAAGTTTTCAACATTTTCATGTGACAAAAACTAGTCGGAACCTCGTCAAGTTTTAGACTGGATGCATCCAGGAACACCATAATAGAAGCGTACTCTCTTTCTCCGAGGACAGCAATCACAGATTTGGCATCCTGTGATGGAAGGTACAGAGGATTGTTAGCTATGTTGATAGAGGTCAGTGTCTTTGGAATGATGAAATCTGTCAAAGAGTTCCGGGAGACGTCAAGTGTCAACAAAAACCTCAAAGAATCCAACGACTTTGGCAAAGCAGAAATTTGGTTCCCAGCAATCTCAAGTGACTCCAAGCTTCTTAAACGTTTCATATCCTGCGGCAGACCTTGAATTCTATTATTACTGACACTAAGTCTCGTCAACAGCTGGTTTTCACCCAGTGTTTCTGGAATCTGACTAAGCTTGTTGTCTGCAACCAGCAGGGTCTTCAAGGTACTTATCTTGTTTAATGTCTCTGGGATGGTTTTGAGGTGATTTCCAGAGATGTCTAAAAATACTAGGGACTTTAACTGTGAAATATCATCTGGTAAATCTGTCAGTGCATTATTGGCAATGTTCAGGTGCTCCACTGTTTTCAACTTGCTCAAGCTTGTGGCCGTTGATAGTTTGTTACCTGACAGGTCAAGTTCCTTGACGGTCTTAAGCTCGTAGAATTTGTTGGGCACCTGTTCGATCTGATTGTTCCCCACCTGCAGGACTTGAAGTCTGAAAGAGTAAATGAGAGAAATATAATTTGCTTGATCACATATAACACAGTCCATGAGCATAGTCATAACTCCTTCCCCAACAATACTTTCTATCCCTAGTTAAATCAATTTGGTAACATTCAGCTCATTATACCTGTAAATTTTCCTGCTCAGATTTAATGCATGTTGCACATTGAAAAATATGATCACACATGACTGAAAATAAAGCCATATCTACACTGTGTCAACTACAATTCTAAATATATTAATCCTTTCGCAGATGATGAAATTTTGGACCAGACCAAACGGAAAACTTTCGCAGACGACAAATTAAATGTTATAAAAAGGGTGAGTATTGTCTATGAAAAGGTGGTAAACATTGTGGGAAAAGGAGAAAATGCTGGCTACCAGCATTTTCTCCTTTTCCTACAGTGTTTTCAAAAGCCTTCTTTCCCAGCATTGTAAAATCCAGGAATTGTTTGGAAAAGAAATTCATATGGTCGCATATTTTGTGTGTGTAAAGGAAATTTATGTGCTGGTGCTTATATTTGCTTCTTGCTGCACTACAAAATTATACGTCTTTCGCATCCCTCTGTCTCGTGCAATATCAAATTTTATCGGGCAGCACGAAACAATTACAAGCGTCAGAAAAGTTACTACAACGTAATATTCCATAATTATATTGTTATGGGAGACCACTCCTTCATGCATAGCACTGTCCCGATTTAAATACAATACCTGAATACTGTGTCGGAGAGATATCTCTCTAGCTCAATGGTTAAGGTATTGGCCTTTTGTCCAAAAGGTCTACGGTTCGAATTCTGCATGAGCCCTTATCTCTGCCATGCATTTGTTCAGTTGCTTCTTTGTTACAGAGTTTGTTTGTAAGATGGGGGCTCATCCGGGATTGCCCATTGAGCCATTAATCCCATCTGTCGTCCAAAAACATACATTCTGCCTAATAAGGCTTTGAGTCATCAATAGATGATGGCTTTAAGAAAGGACATGTTACGGGAGACCATTCCTTCATGCATAGTTTCGTCCCGATTTAAATACAATACCTGACAACTGCGTCAGAGAAATATCTCTTTGGCTCAGTGGTTATGGTATTGGTCTTTTAAACCTCAAAAATGAGGATATTTGCCTGTCTTGGGTTCGAGTTCCGCCAGAGGTAGTTTTCAGCTACATATTTGTTTATTTGTTTCTTTGTTACGGACTTTGTTCGTAAAAATATATATGTGCAATATAAATTGATAAATCAAGTAACTGTAACAAAATCATGTTTTCTTTTTACCTCATAAGTTTGTGTATATCCTCTGGGAGTGACTTTATACAGTTGTCGGAGGCGTACAGATAGGTCAAAGCATATTCAAGTGTTGTCACCTGAAAACATCAAAAAGCTGTGATAATTACGAGTTTAGCACGTACATTTTGTGTGCCGATTTGTCTGAGGCATACAGATAGGTCAAAGCGTATTCCAATGTTGTCACCTGAAAACATCAAAAAGCAGTGATAATTACGAGTTTAGCACATACATTATGTGTGCCGATTTAACCTTTTTGCAAACAACATTTTTACACTCTTCAAAATCAAAGTTTTTTTAGGTGGCAATTTCCAAGATTTGAGCTAATAAACAACACGGCGGGGAATCACGTGACACAGCAACAACAACAATGACCGTTATTTGAAAAAATTCCCCGACTTCGGGTAAGAAAATCTTCAATGATTCCATTAATACATGACCGATTGGAATTTGGTTTGAAGCAGAGAAGGCGGAAGGACTCCGGGGATTTGCTTGATGTGTTAGATTTACAACACCTGATAAAAAAGTTATTGACGAGCAAACAAATTTTTTACCCAGGAGAATTTGTTTGCTCATCAATAACTTTTTTATCAGGTGTTTTTCTCCCTATCAGAGAACTAAAGCTAATTTACACAAATTTTGAATTTGTAGTCTATAGATGCTCTCAGTTTGGAAGGGTTTGAACGGTCGTTTGGGAAAGGGTTAAAACATGCAACTGTGTGACAATGGGCAAATGAGAGGGACCATTTTCAGTTTGGTTAAACAGCCAAAGTTTCATTGTTCTGCCAGTATAAAACAAAATACAGAATCCTACAGATCAAAGACCACGCTGCATATTCAGTGCAGTCTTGTTGAATTTAATTTGTTGTCTAGAAAAGTTGACAGTCTAAATATGTATATAATTTTGTCATTTGATAAAGAGTTAAATGTTGCAAAAAAAAGGGTTCTTTATGGCTAAGGCTTGGGCCTGTATGGGCGTTTGACCTAAGACTCTGTAACTTTACACATGGGCTCCTAGTGACCCAAGGAGGTGCCTCAATATTATACCACAAAGAAATTTCTCGTGATCTGATTGGTTAACATGCCACAAGCATATATATCATGTACCCTGGCAAAAACCACATAAAGCCAGTTTCCCTCTTGAGTGCCCAGTAAACATCACTACACTTGCAACACAACATCCAAAATGAGGGCGTCAATCAATTACCAGACTGCACGTTTATGCACCAACCTGCATGTTTCAGTGACCTCAGTCTCCAGTGACGTCAGTTTTCATTGAATTGGGGCACTCAGAAGGGAATTTCTAGCATACATGATTTGTAATATTATAAAATAGAAAAAAAAAATTGCTCTTTGAAAGGGTAAAACTTGCGCTATAATAAATTCATTGTAAGGTCAGGTGACAGGGGACTTGAAAACTTGTTCTAGGCTGTGTCAAATCATGTCTCACCTTCGGCTTGGGGCGACATAATTCACCACAGCAGTGAACAAGTTTCCAAGTCCCCTGACACCTGACCTTACAACTTGGAATGCCCATGAGGTAGACACCTTTTGAAAACATTGTGGGAAAAGGAGAAAATGCTGGTAACCAGCATTTTCTCCTTTTCCCACACAGTTCTCTACCCTATCTAAGCAAAATTGCACCATTTATGCCTGTTCGAAATAGTTGCTGCAAATGCTTTCAATTTGGACCAGTCTAAAATTTTGCAGTGTGGTAACGGGTTAACTCAGTAGCTGGTTGACCTTGAAATCTGTTACTTTTGCACAAGTATTGCTCATGACCCAAGTAGATTTCCCCCCCTTTTTTTTTACTCGGATGTGTCAAAGGTCAGGCCACTTATAAACTTTATTTGAAAATCATTCCTGTGTTTGACCTAGGACAATGAAACTTTGTGCAAGTGTTGCCAATGAACCAAGGAGGATTCTCTTTGGTTTTGGGGTTACAAGGGTCTTAGGTCAAGGTCATTGAATAACTATGTTTGAAATGTGTTTCTGCCCTCTAGCTCGAAAGCCGTTTAACCTAGAATCATGAAACTTGATACAAGTGTTGACCATGATCAGAGGAGGTGTTCTATTGTTTTTGTCATATGTAAAGTAAAGGTCATAGGTGATCTTTGTTATGAAAATTATATTTGTTGTATGATTTTGCTGCTTCAGTGACAAGATGCTGGTGGGGGATATTAAAGGTGGCCCTTCAGATTGTTGGACGAAAATTGTACAAAAATGTAAAAAAATCATCCTTATACTCTTAAAGGTGGGTACTTAGAATTTTCACATCACACCAAATCAAAAAATATATATATCGCTGAATTGTTTTATGAAAAAACAATACAAATCATCAATAATTAAGAATCATAAAATTACCCCAAAAAAAATTTTGATGGTATTCCCTTAAAAGGCTACGTGGCCCCTTAAGCTATTTTTAGATTTCGCGCCAAAAATAAAAAAAATGCATTGTAAGAATGTTAAGTGACTGGCACGTGACTATTGACGCTTAAATTCCATTACATAACAAACATATAATTATTTTTCATAAAATCTTCTTTAGACGCTATGTTTGAAGCTTCGTCTATGTATTTCCAGTTTGTAAATGAGCGAGTTGTTCATGTAAAAATAGAATGTGTTTCCCGTCAATGTCGACCTTGGCCATAGTAAATCTCTAATTTCTCGTGTTGTCGGATTGTTTTCGACTACTGGGGTTTATTGAATGATGATTATAAGGCTTTGGGAGTATAAGGATAATATTTTTGTATTTTTGTAAAATTTTCGTCCTAAATTCTGAAGGGCCACCTTTAAAGCCTTCGTCCAACAACACGAGAAATTAAAGATTTACTACAGCCCAGATCGACACTGACTGGAGACACATTCTATTTTTAGATGAAGAATTTACTCATTTACATACAGGAATACACAGACGAAGTTTCAAACATAGCGTCCGAAGAAGACATTATGGCAAATAATTATTACATGTTTGTTATGTAATGGAATTTAAGCGTTATGAGTCACATGCCAGTCACTAGGCATCCCGAAATGCTTTCTTGATTTTTGGCGCGAAATCTAAAAATACCTTAAGAGGCTACGTAGCCTTTTAAGGGAACACCGTCAAAAAAAATTTGGAAGGTAATTTTATGATTCTTAATTATTGATGATGTGTATTATTTTTTCATAAGAATTTTAGTGATATATATATTTTTTAATTTGGTGAGATGTAAAAATTCTAAATACCCACCTTTAAATTTTGTCTGCTTTACAACAGTTTCAATAAATGTCATCTGTCTGTTCACCCCTGCCTATGTTGTTTGAGTTTCTCTTTTGAAAGTTAACAACTTGTTCAATTTTTAACTCTTTATCAAATGACAAAATTTTATACTTGTCCAAATTGAAAGCACTTGCAGACGACATATTAAACGTTACTCAAATATTGAAATTTGTTTCCAGTAGGGCTACGGCAATAACTTGTCATTTTCTTTGAAAAACAGCCAAGCTAGAAATGTCTTCTGATTACCTCATCAGGAAGGGTAGCTATTTTGTTATGGCTGACGTTCAAGTAGTGAATGTACTTCAGCAGTCCGAGCTCTCTCGGTAAATCTTCCAACTCGTTGTATGACAAATCTAGCCAGGTCAAGGTCACGATGTTGTTAATGTTATCCGGAATACTTTGTATCTGGTTATGGGACACATCAAGAACTCTCAGCGCTGGAACTTTTACCGAAGCATCTGGTAGTTCCGTCAACCTATTGTTGCTAAGAACTAGTCTCGCTTTCAATTCATAAATGTTCTTTTTGACAGACCGAATGACATTATGTGACACATCGACCAGTTCTAGTGTCGTCGACTTGTTGATTGTCTTTGGAAGTGCTTTGATTTTATTGTTCGATAGATGTAGATATTTTAGAATGGGTGACTTGTGGATTGTCCCAGGTATACTCTTTAAGCTGTTATTCTCCGCATTAACAAGGGTAAGTTTCTTCATCTTGGATATGGTGCCTGGCAGAGCGCTAAGGGCATTGTTTTGTATCGTCAGGGTCTCGAGAACTTCAAGATCCGATACTTGTTTTGGCAGCTTTTTTAGACGGTTACTCTCAGCTCGGAGCTCTATTGCATTCTGCTGTATTTCTTCATTCTGCCAGATTTCTAACGGAAGAGTTTTCATGCTTGCCGTGGAGAAGTTCACGATAACCTGCTTGCCTTGACGAATCATGAATCGACGGAGGGGCGCTGCAAGGGCGCTAATCTTACTCCCGGGGCCCATTGCGGGGATAACTTCATCCTCTTTCTTCTTGCTCATCTTTGGTTTCTTTTCTAGAAATAGAAAATTGTTTTATTATGTCTTTGCCAAGTGGTTGTAAGGTTTAACTGTTTACCACACAATCCCGAGTTTTAATGACCCTGGGAATAAAGAAACCAGCATTTTCTCCTTTCCCCACATTGTTTTCATACCTTCCAGAAACAAATTTCATTATTTCAGTTATGTTTTTTCGTCATCTGCGAATGCAGTCTATACTTTTGTTGTGGTAAACCTGAGAAAGAAAGCTTTAGAAATCAATGTTGCAAAAGAAGAAAATGCAAATGGTAACCAACATTTCTTACGTTTTCCACAACGTTTTACTACCTTTTTACTGAAAGATCTGATCATTTTCATTATATAACCAGTTTGCCAAAAAAAAAACTGTTTTTAATAAGGACTGGTCTAAAATTTTTTACTCTGGTAGAGTTAACCCTTTGCGGGGTTCCAGAGTTCAACATTCCATTTGAACTAAAGAGGGCTTTTTGGAAACACTGTTAGAAAAAGGAGAAAATGCCGGTAGCCAGCATTTTCTCCTTTTCCCACAATGTTTTCTTCCATATCAGAGAAAGGAATCATCTTTTTAGTTACAATACAATTGTTGTCTGCAAATGCTTTTTAAACTCTTTACTTCACAATCCTGACTTTTAACGATCCTGATAAAGACAGCTTTTGAAAACATTGTAGGAAAAGGAAAATTTATGGTATACCTGCATTTTCCTATTTTCCCACAATGTTTTCTACTCTTTCTAAACCAAATTTCTGTTTTTTTTTGAGTCTCAATTATTTTGCCGTCTGCAACTGCTTTCAGATTGGACAGGTCCAAAATTTTGTCGTTTGGTAAAGAGTTAACTCATTACCAAACAACAAATTTTTGACTTGTCCAAATCAGAAGCATTTACAGACAACAAAGTTAAATTGACTAAAGGTTTGAAATTTGTAACATGAAGGGTAGTAAACAGTGTGGGAAAAGGAGAAATGCTGGTTACCACAATGTTTTCGAAAGGCTTCTTTCTCAGGGTTGTGAAAAGTAGCGATTGTGTGGTAATTGGTTAAATATATTTTTATAGGTACTAACTACTGTGCACCAAGCCTCAAAATGCCTTCAATGAATAAAAAGTTTGAAATTTGTTTTATGAAGGGTAGAAAACATTGTGGGAAAAGGAGAAAATGCTGGTAACATTGTGGGAAAAGGAGAAAATGCTGGTTACCTGCATTTTCTCCTTTTCCCACAATGTTTTCCAAAGGCTTTTTTTTTTTTTGATTGCTAAACATCGTCATAGCGTGGTAAAGGGTTAATTAGACTGGTCTACAACTTTGTCCTCTGTTAAAGAGTTAAGTTTATAATAAGTTCAGGATATTATATTACCAAAAAGCAGGTAAACTGATACTAATATTTACCTCAGTCATGTCATAATGTTTTAATTAAACTTCTACGGAACAATCCTATCTCTTAACTATTTCAAGGAGGAATGTTTTAGAAAACATTAAGAGAAAAGGAGAAAATGCTGCTTACTAGTATTTTCCCCTTAGCTTTCACAAATTTCTCTGTCCTTTCGGATCCAAATTAATATCATCAATTGTGTCATGTTTAAATCTGTACCAAACAACAAACTTTTAGACTAGTCCAAACTGAAAGCATTTGCAGACAAAAAAATAAATGAGAATCAAAACTTGAAATTTGATTTGGAAAGGGTAGGAAACATTGTGGGAAAAGGAGAAAATGCTGGTTTCCAGCATTTTCTCCTTTCCCAACAATGTTTTATAAGGCTTTCTTTCTCACGGTTGGGATTGTGTGGTAAAGAGCTAATTTATCATATCAAATACTTTTATTTTTGACCAGTCCAAATTTTTGCTTTGTGGTAAAGAGTTGGCTCAATTTAATATTTTTTCTTATTGTAACAATGGCTTTTCTTTGTTTGTTTTGCTTAACCCTTTCCCAAATGACAAATTTTGGACTCTTCCAAACTGAAAGAGTTTGCAGACGACAATTTTAGATTTTGGGAAAATGGCATAAAGTTCTCAAAAAGGGTAGAAAACACTGTTGGAAAAGGAGAAATTGCTCGTCACGAGCAATTTCTCCTTTTCCAACAATGTTTGCAAAAGACTTTTACTCCAGACATGTAAAAAACAGGGCTTGTTTGGGAAAGGGTTAACTCTACCAAACGACAAAATTTTAGACTTCTCCAAACTGAAAGCATTAATTTTGCAGACGACAAAAAACACAAGTGACTTAAAATTTGTTTTGTAAAGGGTAGAAAACATTTTGGGAAGAGGAGAAAATGCTGGTAACCAGCATTTTCTCCTCTTCCCGCAATGTTTTATAATCTAGCAAGGACAAATTCTGCCATTTGAGCCATCTTAACTCTTTACCACACGAGAAAATTTTAGATTGGTCCAAACTGAGAGCATTTGCAGACGACAAAATAAAGGTGACTGAAAAATTGAAATTTATTCTGGGAAGGGCACAAAAAACTGTGGGTTACCAGCATTTTCTCCTTTTCCCGCAATGTTTTTCAAAAGGCTTCTTTCTCAGGGGCATCAAAAGTAGGGATTGTGTGGTAATGGGTTAAATTTGTCATTCTGCAAATGCAGACTTCAATTTGGATCAGTCTATAATTTGTCGTTTGGTAAAGAGTTAAAAGAGTTGAAACAGCAGTTAAAAGCTAAAACACACTATCAGATTCAGGTCCATTATTTCTAGAACAATCCTATTTTTCAAATATTTAAACTTATTGTGTATTTAAACTGAAAACCTGAATAGATTGATTGACTTTTATTGGATAACCAAAATTGATTCTCTGTATTAACAATGTTTTATAGACCTAAGTGGGGGTACAAAACTTTTAGTCCTAAACATTTTATGACAAAATTTTAACAATAAAGAGTAATTTGGAAGTGGTTGACAAAATTGTAGACTTTTCCATTTTCAAAGATTTCGTAGAAAACAAATCAAATGCAGCTGTAGCTGACTGATTGATTGATTGATTGTGTGGTGTTAAATGCCATTTAGAACATTATTTCAGTTATATTGCGGCAGCCAGTGCACCTGGCGGGTCATGAGTTCGAACCCAGGCTTGGTTAATTTCTTTCCGAGGATTGATGATAGTCATTGTTACAGGATTCATTTCACTCTCACTGCTAACCTTTATTTGGATGATGGTTATGTGGGAAAGCAGCCAGTGGCTTAGAGCAAATACTGTGCCGAGTACTGGTAACAGAAACTCCAGGATAGCATGGTTAGGTGTATTGGCCTCCACGATATAATTGAAATAATGTTGAAAAAAGGTGTTAAAAACCATACAAGCATACAACTATTAGTGTCAATAAATTCAATATTCTGTTGCCTAATATCACTGTGTTGTAAGCTGTACGGCACAAAATGTGTAGTCACTTCCAAGATGGCGGACTGTTTACTTGGAGAAAGGTGGGTGTCACATTTTATCATCAATAACTTTTTTTCTTGAAACCTTCGAGACATGATACTTATAAAATATTATGTGGGAATGATGTGGTAAGCCTCGGTGCTATTTAGCAAAGAGCCAGTGCCATTATTCGATACGTTATATCGGCGTAAACATTGCCATTGGGTAAAATTTGAATTTGAAGTGAGGAACTTGCATCGTTTTTAGTTATAGAATGGAAAATAAGCTAATGCAGTGGGTGAAGGTTGTTGTTTCTGTAGGTATTCATCAAGTGCTTTCCAATGATTACGGTCATTTTTGTGAAATATGTCTAGAAAGACCCGAAAACATGTGTTTTGTATATCGCTAATGCAGCGGTGTAGTCCACATCAACAATTTTACACACAGCGGTGTAGACACGGCGTTTTCTGAACGGTTTAGACACACACATAAGCTTTATATACTGTACGGTTTAGACACAAAATCTGATTCTATCTGTGGTCTAGACATGAACTGCAAAGACTTTGGTCTTTTGATATTTGTGTTACATACCATTTACCGGCTTAAAAAAAACTTTGTCCATCTTATATTCCAGTTGCACGCCATTCATGTGCTACCAATGCTCATTTGGAGGAGATTTAGAGACTCTTGTTTGACACTTCATGGAACAAAAGTAACATCAGGGCTTTTGGAAATACATGTACAATATTATTGCTATCCTGTATTTTCTAAAAGACAAACTTATATCAAATAAGATGCCACGGGAATTATTCATGTTTTGAAAGTGTTTCACTAATCATCGACTGTCTTTCTTTCAAAATATGGGAAATTAAAATTGCTTTGGTACTTCGCGAACGGGTCTGTATATTCACCTACCAGATGTAGCCTGGCATTCAGGCCCTGCATTTAAGTCATTCTAATAAACAAGGTACACAACTACAGCAAAGTCACAGAAATATGTGTTGTTACTTGCCCTTCTTCTGAAATACGTTCAATCAGACATTCAGAGCATTGAGAGCACAGAGTTTCCATTTTGCAGTTTTACTTGATGATTTTGTTTTAATGAAAAGGTTCTATTTAATGGACTGACACCAGTCTACTACCAGATGTAGTCCGGGGCCAAAATAAACATTCCGGAAACGATAAGAATAAATAAAAAACTTTATGAGATAACTAATCTTGATGGGTAACATTCGATTTTATAAATATAAATCCATGACCCGTATATAATGAAATCAAATTGTACAATGGTAAATGAAAATTGTGAATATCGATCACATGGAATTCCATCTTACGATTTTTCTTTTTGGGGTAAAAAACAATAATTACGTAATTTCTACTGCATTGGGGTTTTTTTTTTTTGATCCCCCATTCTCTATTAACCTACTGGTCATATTTTACTCGAACAGTGGCACAGAAACTAAAAACTTTAGAGAGATCCTTATACTCATTTTAAGCCAATTTTAACTCATTTTGTTTTTATTTTATCAAAATATACTCATTCTTATATCTTCATGCCAAATATTTTGCCTGAAAAGCTTGCTTAGATAACAATCGATAGAAAATGCATTTCGCCGAGTTGCGGCCTTCCATCTAAACAGTCTCATCGTTTTTGGTTTTTGAATCGAAGATTTTCGATATCCGTTATACACTCTGGTAGATTTGTATAATGATCATACATTCTGTCTCATGACTATATTTGACCTTCGCCCTGCGTATACTGAGAAAACAAAAGAAAATGTAGGCTTCTCTGTTGCAGCCTCGATTTTCAGACGGAGGTCGCGGCCTATATGCAAGCAATCTCCAAGCAGAGTTGTCGTTCGTTACTCTCACATACATCTCTGCGATGGGCTAAATGACAAGAATCTTGTCAAAAGGAAAAGATGTTTTGTTACTGTTTAACTGTTTCGTGTGTAAAATTATAAGGTAGACAATGGAAATATGATTCTGGATACATTATAGGTGCGTTCAAACTGATGAATTTACCTGTATAAAATGGAACTATTTTTTTTCGAGCCTCTTTACTGACCAGAATCTTACGCCAAGCTTAACAAAAATGGCTGCGACCAGGAATGATGACAACAGTTTTAATACACCGATAAATCTTAGGTTATAAGATTAAAAAACAAGTTATGGTCCTTTAAAAGACATTTAAGCTTTTCAGAAAATCCATCTTTTTCACATTGCCTACCACTTAGTCAGATTTGCCGTATGCTGTTTCACCAGCACAAAAAGTAATCGATATTGGTCTTTCTTTCACCGGCGTTTGTGTCGCCATTTTGAGTTCTGGTCATGTGACGAAAGTATCGCGTAATGACGGACTACTTTCTGAGCCTACTACAGAGGTGAATGTAATGATCCGGAGTGCAAGAGAGTGATATGCAAGTTACACCGTATCCGAC
The DNA here is from genome assembly GCA_943736015.1 of Tridacna crocea. Lineage (NCBI taxonomy): Eukaryota > Metazoa > Mollusca > Bivalvia > Cardiida > Cardiidae > Tridacna > Tridacna crocea. Next base: position 38,924,537 of record OX031071.1, on the reverse strand, counting down.
TTTAGGCGGAAAGCAACGATAAATTTCCATGACGCACTGTCATTGTTTACAGCTTCGATCGTCAGCCAGTTATTTTCCGACCAATGCTCGGTTTCTAACACAAACCTCCGCGTTTGTATTTTTTGTTTTTAGTTACACCATACATGTCAGTAATTTATCCTTGCGTACAATAAGGACCGATTTTCTGTACCATGCTATGTTTTTTATTAATTTAACAGCATTTCTGCTCACCGGCCTTAGACGGGCATCTTTAACTAGATATTAAACAAACAGATACCAAGATACGAATCAGCGACAGTATTTAAAACAACTTCGAAAGGAAAATGATTGTCAAGTCCAGGATGGTAATTATCATCCTAAGTGAATGATTGAAATTATGGCTGCCACCATGATGGAATTGATTTATAAGTGCACAGACATTAATTAGTAATTTCGTAATTTATTTTTTCGTGATATAATACTCATTATTACATAAATAATATCGTAAATAATGTCTTGATGCACTCTTTTGTTCCCAACTATCTCTTTTTGTTCCACGATGATCCTTTTCGGTTCCTGATGGTTCCTTCCGTGGGTGTCGGTAATAAGGGAGACTGTCTCGAACTGTTGGTGCCAATTTTCATGATTCTGGATTAACGCCAAGTTACGTTATCTTCAGAAAAGAATATTCAAGACCAAGCCACTGGTGTCTAAACCGTACATATATTGTGCTTTAAATTGTGTCTAAACCGTTCAGAAAAAATCGGGTCTACACCGCTGTGTGTAAAATTGTTGATGTGGACTACACCGCTGCATTAGCGATATACAAAACATATGTTTTCGGGTCTTTCTAGACATATTTCACAAAAATTACCGTAATCATTGGAAAGCACGTGATAAATACCTACAGAAACAACAACCTTCACCCACTGCATTAGCTTATTTTCCATTCTATAACTAAAAACGATGCAAGTTCCTCACTTCAAATTCAAATTTTACCCAATGGCAATGTTTACGCCGATATAACGTATCGAATAATGGCACTGGCTCTTTGCTATATAGCACCGAGGCTTACCACATCATTCCCACACAATATATTATAAGTATCATGTCTCAAAGGTTTCAAGAAAAAAAGTTATTGATGATAAAATGTGACACCCACCTTTCTCCAAGTAAACAGTCCGCCATCTTGGAAGTGACTACACATTTTGTGCCGTACAGCTTACAACACAGTGAATATTGACCAGGAAAATTCTTTTGTACATGTGATTTGTACAGTGCAGATTCACTGGTCAACAGTTCCACAAAGTTTCATTTTGGAACCAATGAAATACTTCATTGATAATTCATGGGGCAATGAGTTTGTCTAGATATCTCATCTTAACTCATTCCCTAATATACCATTTTGAAACCGTCCCAAATTCAAAGAAGCTGCCGACACCAACTGAAATGTGGCTATGAAGGGATTTTACTATGCAGATTCCAAAGAAAACATTGTGGGAAAAGGTGAAATTGCTCATTTCCACAATGTTTTCCTAAAGCTTTTTTCTTCACTCTGTTGAAATGAGTATATATGGAAGAAAGGGTTAAGCAAAATAATGCATTACATAATCAAAGTTCTAATGGTATTATGCAACCTATTTAACCCTTTACCAAACAATTCTGAGTTTTAACACCCTTGGGGAGGAATCATTTTGAAAACATTGTGGGAAAAGGAGAAGATGCCAGCATTTTTCTCCTTTTCCCAAAATGTTTTCTTCCCTTCCTAAAACAAGTTTTGATTCTCTTATCACATTCATTTTGTAGTCTGCAAACGCTTTCACTTTGGTTGTTGGTTGTATTGGGGTTTAACACCAATTTAACAGCATATGTCATATATAGGCGGTCGGTGACGCACATATTTATTTTCCTGGCTTTCTCCCACCAGTACTGACATAACTTTCTCTTCAAAGCCACCAACTACTTTTCTCACATGCTTAAGCAGTAGTGAGAGGCGAAAATACACCAGAAAGAAAGTTCGCCTCAACCGTGTATCGAACTCACAACCACCAGGTCAGGAGTCCGACATGCTCACCACTGAGCCACCCGGGCAGGCTTTCAATTTGGACCAATCTAAAATTTTTTGTTTGGTAAAGAGTTAACGTATCACCTAATGAATATTCTGAATTTTAACCTGACTATGTACAGATCTCTGATAAATTTCTAGTGATCTATTTTCTGTGTTGTCAAGGACCAGTCCATCTCATGATTTGACCGATTGTTATAAAAGTAGCCATTATGTATCCATAATTACATGTATGTGATAATTATGTGATGACTTGATTGGTACAATCCGTCACAGTGATGCATTAAGCACTTTTTTGCAGGAGCATGGCTCATATTTATATGAAGTAACGAGGCAAATATCAGAGCATAGAACACAGTCATGGAGGCAAAGTAGTGACAAGTGAAAGAGGTTTCACTTTACATAATTATAACTGATAAGTAATTACCAAGCAACAATATTTTAGGTTTGTCCAAATCGAAAACATTTGCAGACGACAAAATAAAAGTGACTGAAAATTTGAAATTTGTTTTGTGAAGGGTAGAAAACATTGTGGGAAATAGGGTCAGGGTACCAGCATTTTCTCCTTTTCCCACAATGTTTTCTATAGGCTTCTTTCTCAGGGTCGTCAAAAGTAGAGATTGTGAGGTAATAGGATAAGAGTACATAGTTCCAGATGTTGATCATAAAGATGTGAGGCATGCTATTGAAATATGCTATGTATATATATAAATATACTGATTAACCCTTCGAGCACCTTCCACAATTGACCTTTCTGCTGATTTTGATTGACAGGTCTACCAACGTCTTATCGGCCAATGAAAACGCAGCATTGGGCGTCATGTAAACAAAAAACTCTTGACACAATTTCTGGTTAGCTTGTCAGGCTTGACAACCAATATAGCGCGTTACTAAGAGGGGGCGTGCCAAACTCGCGTTTACAGAAAGGTCAATTCGTTCTGCCTTAGCAGCCAGCAGAGATCAAGATCAGATTGCACATACTGTAAAGTCTGATCTTTGAACAACACTAACTGCTTTGCTGAGATATTCTGGAAAAAAACAACCTTGAAACCAAAATAATTTGAGTTTTATTTTTGACTGAAAATGTCTGTTTGATCTAATGGGTGCTCTAAGAGTTAACAATGGTGCTCAACTATCTAATCATACAGAGTGAATTGTCTAACATCTGATGACACTACAAGGCTAATATTAAGCATCTATTTGTATGTCAAATTGCTTACTTTGTATTGCCCTTTGCCACATGATGCAACTTTTAACACCGCTTAAATAGAAGGCTTTTGAAAACACTGTGGGAAAAGGAGAAAATGCTGGATACCAGCATTTTCTCCTTTTCCCACAATGTTTCCTACCCTATCAAAGAAAAATCATTTCATATGAGCCATATGAAAAGTGCAATCTGCAAATGCCTTCAGTTCGGATAGATCTAAAATTTGTTGTGTAGTAAAGGGTTAACTCTACCGAACAACAACATTTCATAGTCTGTTCCAAATTAAGAGTATTTGCAGATAGCAAAATAAAGTAAGAATATAAAATGTGTTTATGGAAGGGAAGACAAAATTGTGGGCAAACAAGAAAATACTGGTTAACAGGATTTTCTCCTTTTCCCACAATGTTTTAATAAGGTTTCTTTCTCAGGTTCCTTACAATTTGTGATTGTGTGGTAAAGGGTTAAACTGATCCTGACCCTTACGCTGAATATATAAGTAGGCATATCAATCTAACTCCGACTATTATTCAGAAAGTTATATATATACGCAGTCAGAGTTCTATTATATACATGTACATACATGTACTTATATAAATGTATAAAAGAATCAGGTGAAATAAATTGCTCTATAATGTATACATGTATATAATAACATGTTAATATACAAATAGAAGGGGATGTGGCAATGTGCTATTTTTGGTAACAGTGTAGAAAGATTGACCAATAATATTTCAGTGTTCCATGATAGACTGAATAGAGCTTAAAAGGCCTATGGTTTATCTAAGGTAAGAGATAAAGTAAGAGATATTGTCTAAAATCTATCTGTATGCATTTTACCAGGCTTCTTTTCCTCCATTCTTGCTCTGAAATGTTACGATTTAAAACAAGATAACATGATGTTTTGACGCAATCACATGTTTATTGGATAAAACATTACCTTCCATTAACGCTTCCTTTTCTGAATTAAAATAAAATATATTTTTCAACAGGCAACAAAATTAATACAGTTCAGCTGTAAGATAAGAAACATATAGTGTTCATAATCTAAAATAAAGTAAAGTACAGTGTAGATCACAGATGATGACAGACTGCACATTCTGTTCATAGCTGAGTCAATTGCACGAGTTAGCGTTTTATTGAGTAAACATTTATTTATAAAGGGTTAAGTGATAGGTTAACCTTTACCAAACGGGAAAATTTTAGTTCGGTCCAAATTGAAAGCATTTGCAGACAAAGACACAATGAATTTGACTAAAGAAGTAAAACTTGTTTTAAGAAGGGAAGAAAACATTTTGGGAAAGGGATGTTGGTTACCAGCATTTTCTCCTTTTCTGACAATGTTTTCCAAAGGTTCCTACAAGCAACAAATGAGTATCTACGCAGTAAAGGGTTAACCCATTACCACACAATCCCTACTTTTGACTCCCCTGAGAAAGAAGCCTTTTGAAAACACTGTGGAAAAAGGAGAAAATGCTGGTTACCAGCATTTTCTCCTTTTCCCACAGTGTTTTCTACCCTTCCCAGAACAAATTTCAATTTTTCAGTCACCTTTATTTTGTCGTCTGCAAATGCTTTCAATTTGGACCAGTCGAAAATTTTCTTGTAAGGTAACAGGTTAAAATACCATCACTCCCTCTTATGTGGAGCTCTGCATATGTAAGATGAAGGTTCCTTTGATGAACTGTCAAATAATCTATTCAAAGGTCCAGCATTACTATGATATAAGAGTCAATTTGTATCTGCTTTATAATAAATATTTCAAACCCAGTCAAGCAATAGATACCCTATTGATACCATTTTTATGGTGATTAGCTCTATAGAAAAAAAGTCAAAATATTTTCGACTCAGTGATTCTTTAATCCTTTTGCACACAATCCCAAGTTTTAATGACACAAAAAAATGGGGCCTTCTTAAAACATTGTGGGCAAAAGAGAAAATGCTGGACATTACTGGTGTACAACACATCAAGATAGGATATTAAACACTGTGTGAAAAGGAAAAATTGGCTTCTCCATTCCCAAAATACTTCTAAAGATTTTCTGAAACAAAAAGCTTTCTCTTCATCATATACTACTAAATTAGCTCTTTTTTTCTTAACCCATTACCACACAATCCCTACTTTTGACGCCCCTGAGAAAGAAGCCTTTAGAAAACATTGTGGGAAAACGAGAAAATGCTGGTAACCAGCATTTTCTCCTTTTCCCACAATGTTTTCTACCCTTCAGAAAACAAATTTCAAATTTTCAGTCACTTTAATTTTGTCGTCTGCAAATGCTTTCAATTTGTACCAGTCTAAAATATTGTCGTTTGGTAATGGGTTAATAAACCATATATACTAAATTAGCTCTGGCTTTTTTACCTATGGCCTTATTACCTATGGCCTTTTTACCGTTTTACTTCTGGCCTTTTTACTTATGGCCTTTTTACCTACGGCCTTTTTACCTATGGCTTTTTTACTGCACCCCCCCCAAAAGTATACCCTAACTATGACGAATTCCATCAATTTAACTACATTTAGACTGATATCTGCAAATGCTTAAGATTTGGATGATTCTACTTTTTTCAACAAAGGGTATACCTTGTTCCAAACAAGCTTAACCCTTTATCAAACAATCCAGTTTTCATGACCCTGTAGAAGCCACCTTTTGAAAACATCGTGGGAAAAGGAGAAAAAGCTGGTAACATAATTACACTGTTTGAAACTGCAAAGCAGTTTATAACAAAATTGTGATTAGGTTGTTTTCTTTTCATACCTGCATGGAAAAAAAAATCCAATTAGTTTAGTTAAACATACTTATTTTACATCAATTGGGAAACAAGTTCTTACAACTTATACTAATCTCTCTCAATTCTGCTTCCTGGGAACTACACCAGTACTCGTGCAGAATGTGCGGGCCAATGAGAAATCCCAAAGTTGACACCTACTCCCGGGTATTGAATTCAAGACCTTTTGGTTACAAGGCCGATGCTCTACCTCACGACCACAGGCACCACAATTAAAATATTGTCACAAAATTTTAATGATCTTAATCTAATTCATTTTCTGCAACTTACAAAGCAGCTCTAATTTCAGGAAAAGGTCACAGACATGGTCAGTCGGTCACTAGAAAAAAAAATTAAATACCTTTAATCCTTTCCAAAAATTCAAAATTTTAGACTGGCCCAAATAGAAGGCACATGCAGACCACAAAATAAATGAAACTCAAAAATTGAAATTTGCAGGGTAGAAAACATTGTTGGAAAAGGAGAAAGTGCTGGTTACCAGCATTTTCCCCTTTTCCAAAAATGTTTTCAAAAGGCTTCTTTCTCACAAGCCTTAACCTATTACCACAGGACAAAATTTTAGACTGGTTCAAATTGAAAGCACTTGCAGGCGACAAATTATATGTAACTCAAAAATTGAAATTTGTTTCCAGCAGGGTAGATGTCATTGTGGGAAAAGGAGAAAATGCTGGTTACCAGCATTTTCTCCTTTTCCCACAGTGTTTTCAAAAGGCTTCTATCTCAGGGTCGTTAAAAGTCGGGATTGTGTGGTAAAGAGTTAACCCATTACCACACAATCTCTACTTTTGACGCCCTGAGAAAGAAGACTTTTGAAAACACTGTAGGAAAAGGAGAAAATGCTGGTAACCAGCATTTTCAACTTTTCCCACAGTGTTTTCTAGCCTTCTGAGAACAGTTTATCAATTTTTCAGTCACCTTTATTTTGTCGTCTGCAAATGCTTTCAATTTGAACCAGTCTAAAATTTTGTTGTTTGGTAACGAGTTAAATGTTGAGATTGTGTGGTAAAGATTAAAAGCCACACAATCCCAAGTTTTGACCATCCTGTTGTATAGAAGGCTTTGGAAAAATTCTGACAACAGGGGAAAATACTATTAACCAGTATTTTCTCCTTTTCCCACTATATTTTCTACTCTTTCAAAGTATATTGTAGTAATATCCAATGGTTTAACCCATAACCACATAATCCCTACTCTTGACGACCCTGAGAAAGAAGCCTTTAGAAGACATAGTTGGAAAATGAGAAAATTCTGGTAACCAGCATTTTCTCTTTTTCCCACATTGTTTTCTACCAGTATTGAAGCCATATTACATCATTTGAGTCACATTAGAATTGTCGTCTGTAAATGCTTCAATTTGGACCAGACTAAGATTTTGTTGTTTGGTAAAGAGTTAACACATTACCACACAATGCCTAACACACAATCCCTACTTTTGACACCCCTGAGAAAGAAGCATTTAGGAAACATTGTGGGAAAAGGAGAAAATGCTGGTAACCAGCATTTTCTCCTTTTCCCACAATGTTTTCTACCCTTCACAAAACAAATTTCAAATGTTCAGTCACTTTTACATGTATTTTGTTGTCTGCAAATGCTTTCAATTTGGACAAACCTAAAATTTTGTCGTTTGGTAATAAGTTAAATGACCTTAGAGGATTTAGTTTTGACGACATTACAAGTTTTCACGGCCATGAATCTAGCATAATTTTGTTATTGAAAAATATTTCGGAGAACAGATTTTAAAACTGAATAGCAAGCACAAAACAATACACAATAATACATGAAAAATTAATGGTAAGCAAGAAATCACATCAAGCTAACATTTCATTTAATGCTTTTGACATTTGTCACAATCCATCTGGCAATTTCTATGGTACAAGGTGTCACAGAATTTTGAATTGAAAAAAAAGGGTTGTTTATATTTATAAATTAATCTGCTAAAATCCTAATGCGTAAGTTTACCTGAATTAACACTTTATCCCACAGTCCAATATTTTAACATTCCTGAAAAACAAAAGGAATTATGAAAATATTGTGGCAAAAGGAGAAAATGTTGATAACCAGCATTTTCTCCTTTACCCACAATATTTTCTAATCCTCATTCTTTCAACCTTAAAATCTTACTATTTGAAGCACATACTGTTTGTCTTCTTTTGATTTGAATCAGTCTAAAATACTGTCATCCGGCAAATGGATATAAATAAGAAGGACTTATAATTACATTTAACCCTTTCCCAAACGACAAACTTTTGGACTAGACCAAATTGAAAGCATTTTCAGACAACAATTCAATTTTTGCTGAAATGATGATATCTGTCAATGATAGGGTAGAAAACATTGTGGGAAAAGGAGAAAATGCTGGTTACCAGCATTTTCTCCTTTTCCCACAATGTTTTCGAAAGGCTACTATTCCAGACCTGTAAAAACCAGGGATTGTTTGGGAAAGGGTTAAGTTGTTAATGTACAAACTTATCTCTCCCATGGATATTAGACAATCCACTGTCTGATTGTATAGTATTTAACACCGCTTTCAATATTATTTCAGTTATATAGTGACAGCCAGTGCACATGTCCATGCTTTCCTGGAGTTTCTTTTTACCATTACTCCACATAATATTCTTTCCAAGCTACTGGCTGCTTTCCCACATAACCAATGGTGAAAATGATGGCCCAGATAAGAGCTCCAGATAAGAGGGAGTGATGGTATTCTAAATCCATTATTTCACTTTCAAACCCTATGTCTCTCTCGATTCTGCTTCCTGGGAACTACACCAGTACTGATGCACCGAATGTGTGGGCCGATGAAAAATCCCAAAGTTGACACCCGCTCCCAGGAATCGAACTCAGGACCTCTAGGTTATGAGGCCAACGCTCCATCTCACGATCACGGACACCACAATTTATTTTATTATTTTATTCCCAACATTACAATAAATTATTTCAATCTACAAATATTAATGCCAAATTAAATGGAGTAGCCCAAAATCATGGGATGAACAACCAATGGGATGGACTGTTTTTGGAGCAAAAATGTCCAGGTCCAAACGATTGGTATACAAGTTATGTATCATTGCGCTAATAGAAGGCTATGAGGGAGTGAAACTATTTTCCATCAAAATTAGTATTTCCATGTAGATGGCCTCATCCAGTGTATTTTAAGTTTTTAACATATGCCATTTCCAATTACATATCTGAGTGCTACCAATAAAATCAGTTTAACTGGGTTTACTTCCTTCAGCTTTGCACAAAATATGATACATGGTCTTCAAAATTCAGTATAGTACTCATAATGGTATTGTCTTCAACAAATATCACAAAAACTGAAAAAATTGTGGTTCTTGGCATTTTCCTCTTTTCCTACAATGCTTTTGAAAGTCTTAATCTCAGTTCTTTAGAAAAGGCTTAGAGTTTCGAGAGATAGTAAATATTTGGGATGATCAAAGAATCTGGACTCAGCCTGTCAATCACTGTTATCTTCACATTCTTTGTTACCTACTGCTATCTCTGTCCTCTGTCTTAACCCATTAACTACACAATGCTAACTTTTGATGACCTTGAGGTAGAAGCCTTTTGAAAACATTGTGGGAAAAGGAGAAAATGCTGGTAACCAGCATTTTCTCCTTTTCCCACAATGTTTTCTAACCTTCCCATAACAAACTTCAGTTTTTGAGCCACATTTATTTTGTCGTCTGCAAGTGCTTTCAATTATTTGGACCAGTCTAAAATTTTGTCGTTTGGTAATGAGTTAACCACACAATGCCAACTTTTGATGACCTTGAGGTAGAAGCCTTTTGAAAACATTGTGGGAAAAGGAGAAAATGCTGGTAACCAGCATTTTCTCCTTTTCCCACAATGTTTTTCTACACTTCCAAAATCACATTTCGATTTTTCAGTTGCATTCATTTTATCGTCTGCAAATGCTTGGACCACTTTATAAATTTGTCGTTTGGTAAAGAGTTAATACAACTTAAAGATAAACTCAACCAATAATGTGAAATACTCACTGTCCTTTACCAGACAACAAATTTGTAGGCTGTTCCAAATTGAAAGTACTTGCAGACAACAAAATTAATGTGACTCAAATATGGACATTTGTTTTGGGAAGGATAGGAAAAATTATGGGAAAAAAGAGAAAATACTGGTTACTAGCATTTTCTTCTTTCCCCACAATGTTTTTAAAAGGTTTCTTCCACAGAGTTATGAAAAGATGGTTGGTTGGTTGTATTGGGATTTAACGCCACTTAAACAGCTAAAGTCATATCATGGCGGTCGATGACACACATGTGTTTCCTGGCTTTCTTACACCAGTACTAACACGACTTTCTTTCCAAAGTCTTCGACTACTTTTCTCACATGCTTCAGCAGAAGTGAGAGGCAAAATGAAAGTTTACCTCAACCAGGTATCCATCTCATAACCACCAGGTCACGAGTCCGACACGCCCACCACTGAGCCACCCGGGCGGGCAGTTGTGAAAAGATAGATGAAGCACAGATGAAGATTAGATATCAAAGAAGTGTTGTCTGGTCTTGGATCTATTTTGTGTCTGGTCTAACTATGCCAAAACATTTAATCGATTCTACATCTTGCAAAAACAAATCTACTTGTGCTGTGAGTGTGATTGAAATCAGGGAAAAATCAAAGTACCGAGGCAGGTAATATATCAATAAACAAAAGTACAGACACACCCTGTAAATTTGGATTTGAAAAACAGAGGTGGACAGTGATTTTTTGTCGCCCAGGTGTTCCAATTATTTTGACGCATGGGAAAAATCTAAACAGTATAAAAGCAATATTATTAAAACAGCGATTACGTAATCGCTGTTTTAAAAAGATTCATTGAATTAACCAGTTGGGAAAAGGGTTTTACCTGATGCTTAACAATTTGGTGGCCCCTCAGATTGTGGGTCAAAAACTTTACAAAAATGCAAAAAAATCATCCTTATGCTACTAAAGCCTTTTAAGTTTCATTCATAAAAACCCAGTACTCGAAAACCGTCCGACAACACGAGAAATTAGAGATTTACTACGGCCCAGGTTGACACCAACGGGAGACACATTCTATTTCTAGATGATCAATTCGCTCATTTACTTACAGGAATGCACAGAAGAAGCCTCAAACATAGCGTCCAAAGAAGACATTATGGAAATTAATTATTACATGTTTGTTAAGATAGGGAATTTAAGCATTATGAGTCACATGTCAGTCACTTGACATTCCCACAATGCTTTAATGATTTTTGGCCCGAAATCTAAAAATACCTTAAGAGGCTACGTAGCCTTTTAAGGGAATAACATCAAAAAAATTTTTTTTTTGTAATTTCATGAATCTTAATTGTTGATGATTTGTATTATTTTATCATATGAATTGCTGTGATATATTTTTTTTTTAATTTGGTGAGATGCAGAAATTCTAAATACCCACCTTTAATGATCACAAGGAAGATCAGCTTTGAAAATATAGTGAACCAAAATTTCTCCCTTTCCTGCATTGTTTCATAACCTATCAAAATAAATACGATTCTACTAATTTGAGTAATATTTAACTCTTTACAACACAAACCCAGAGAAAGAAAGCCTCTGAAAACATTGTGGGAAAAGGAGAAAATGCTGGTTACTCCTTTTCCCACAATGTTTTCTACCCTTCCCAAAACAAATTTCATTAACTTATTCATTTTAACGCATTACCAAATGGTAATATTTTAGGCTACCGGTAGTCCAAATCGAAAGCATTTGCAGATGACAAAATAAAAGTGCCTGTAAATTTGAAATGTGTTTTGTGAAGGGTAGAAAACATTGTGGGAAAAGGAGAAAATGCTGGTGACCAGCATTTTCTCCTTTTTACCACAATGTTTTCTAAAGGCTTTTTTCTGAGGGTCTTCAAAAGTCGGGATTGTGTGGTAATTGGTTAATTTTGTCATGTGCTTATGCTTTCAACTTGGACCAGTCCAAAATTTTGTCGTGTGGTAAAGAATTAATCTATCATCTACAAATGCTTTCAATTCAGCAGAGTCTAAAAAATTCTTAATCCAGCAAAGCATTGACATTTTACCATACAAAAATTGTTAGGCTTTCCTAAAGTTAAAGGCATATACAGACAATGAAATACATTTATGTATATTTGACTTATAAATATGTAATTGAATTACTATGTGAAAGGGTAAAAAACATTCTGGGGGGGGGGGGGGGGGGGAAAGAGATAATGCTGGTGACCAGCGTTTTCTCCTTTCCCCACAATGTTTTCAAAGCCCTTTCTTCTGCTGGGTCTGTTAGGTGAAGAGTTAAGATACACAGGTGTAAACCCTGTCTGGAAAAGATCCAAGTAAAATTCCCCAGGATATAGGTTTTTTTTTTCAATGCATTACTTATGGATTAACCCCTTTACAACGTAAATGAACAAGGCATTTTAATACATAGTGAGAAATGAAGAAAATGCTGGTAACTTTTTCCAACAATGTTTTCTACCCTTTCACAGAATATCACATAATTTGTAATTTGAGCCACATTTGCTGTCCTTAAGACTTCAGTGCTTTTAATGCAGCAACTCTAGAATTGCTTCACATGGTAAAGGGTTAACCCTCGACCAGGTGACATACCAGTAATGTCAGATTTGTTCAAATCCAATGCATTAGCAGACGGCAAATGAAATATAGCTCAAATAATGCAATAGTGCATGCAACTCATGAAAAGGCACATTCAAACGTCTGCGTAAAGTGTAGTCTCAGATCAGCTTGTGTGCTCTGCGCGGACTAATCCGAAACAACACTCTTTGTTCTTATTTATTTATTATGTGATTGTCGGTTTTGTGCAAGTCCACTGTAGCACAAAATCTAATGTAGTCGTAAACTGCTGACTCGGATTAGCCTGCCTGAAAATCGCAGATTGATCCAAAATGACACCTTTCATGAATGTCCAGCTGTCCTAGTTTTGCATGTTGTGGGCCATAATTATGCCTTTAAAGGTGGCCCTTCAGAATTTGGGACGAAAATTTTACAAAAATACAAAAATATCATCCTTATACTCCCAAAGCCTTATAATCACCATTCATAAAAACCCCAGTAGTCGAAAACCACCCTACAACACGAGAAATTAGAGATTTACTACGGCCAAGGTCGACATTGAAGGTAAACACGTTCTATTTTTACATGAACAACTCGCTCATTTACATAATGGAAATACACAGAAAAAGCTTCAAACATAGCGTCCGAAGAAGATATTATGAAAAATAATTACATGTTTGTTATGTAATGGAATTTAAGCATCATTAGTCACATGCCAGTCACTTAACATTCCCACAATGCATTTTCTTAATTTTTGGCTCGAAATCTAAAAATAGCTTAAGAGGCTACGTAGCCTTTTAAGGGAATACCACCAAAAATTTTTTTTGGTAATTTTATGTTTCTTAATTATTGATGATTTGTATTGTTTCTTCATATAAATTTCAGTGATACATATTTTTGATTTGGTGTGATGAGAAAATTCTAAGTACCCACCTTTAAAGCGTTAGGAAATAAAGCAGAAACTAATGAACAAGACTGGTTTCCACAACGTTATTGAATCTTTACATAATCCTTTACCACACAATCCCGACTTTTAACACCCCTGTGAAAGAAGCCTTTTGAAAACATTGTGGAAAAAGGAGAAAATGCTGGTAACCAGCATTTTCTCCTTTTCCCACAACGTTTTCTTCCTTTCCTAATACAAATTTCAATTCTTTAATCACATCTATTTTGTCATCTGCAAATGCTTTCAATTTGGACCAGTCTAAAATTTTGTTGTTTGGTAAAGATTTAGTTTAAACATATTCATTTTACATCGATTGAGAAACAAGTTCTGAAAACTATCTCGATCCTGCTTCCTGGAAACTACAGAAGTATTTGCACCGAATGTGTGGGCCAATAAGAAATCCAAAAGTTAACACCCGCTCCTGGGTATCGAACTCAGGACCTTATCGTTACAAGGCCGGCACTCTACCTTACAGCCAGGGACACCACTGTGGTTAATAGTTAAAACATAGGATTCTTTTGGTAAAGATTTTTTAACTCTTTACAATACACACTCGAGTTTTAACGACCATGAAATCGACATGTTTTGAAAACATTACATGGAAAAAACAGAAAGTCAGGGGTGTACAACTTTGGAATTTTCCCACTTGCCAACGCACAAGTTTGACTAAATTTCCTACTTGTCCGCAATTAAAGTTTACTTGTCCTCCCCGCCACCCCTCCCTTCGTTTCTCCCCAACAACTGCATGTAGCGAGAGGCCTCACTTTGGGTCAATACCTTTAGTTTGTACAATGAAGGTGTTTATTTCAACTCGGGTTATACAAAACTTGGAATAAATGGAATATTTCAGGATTGTCATTGATGTAAATATGACATTTCCTTATCTAGTTTGGCTCAAAAATTCACTTGCCCAAGGACAAGTGCTCTGGAAAAATCCACAGGCAAAAAGTCCCGAGTCGGGCAAGTCAAGCATAGGAATTCCACACCCCTGAAAAAGCTCAGGACTGAGTGATAAAGGATTAACCACATGACAAAATTTTAGACCTATTCAAAGTGAAAGCATTTGCAGATGACAATTCTAAAGTGGCTCAAATGGTGCAATTTTCCTTTGATGGGATAGGAAACTTTGCGGGAAAAAGGAGAAAACGCTGGTAACCAGCATTTTCTCCTTTTCCCACAATGTTTTCAAAAGGCTTCTTCCTCAGGATCATTAAAAGTCGTCATTGTGTGGTAAAGTGTTAATTGATTGAAATATCTTGGTACAAACAGACATCATGCAGTTCTTACAAGTAAAAGTAGTTAACGTCATTACAACATTACACAATGATATTCAATTGGATCTTTCAGTCTCAAATATGGCTTGCAGCACGCAAAAATGGGTATTTGGATATTTGCTTCACCCATTACCACACAATTCAAACTTTTGATGGTCATGAGAAAGAAGCCTTCTACTTCCAATTTGAACCATTCTAAAATTTTGTCGTGTGGTAAAGAGTTAAAAATTGCACCATTTGAGCCACATTGAAATTGTCGTCTGCAAATTCTTTCAATTTGGACAGGTCTAAAATTTTGTCATGTGGTAAAGAGTTAACAATTGCACCATTTGAGCCACATTGAAATTGTCGTCTGCAAATTCTTTCAATTTGAACCAGTCTAAAATTTTGTCGTGTGGTAAAGAGTTAAAAATTGCACTATTTGAGCCACATTGAAATTGTCATCTGCAAATTCTTTCAATTTGGACAGGGCTAAAATTTTGTCGTGTGGTAAAGAGTTAAAAATTGCACCATTTGAGCCACATTGAAATTGTCGTCTGCAAATTCTTTCAATTTGAACCAGTCTAAAATTTTGTCGTGTGGTAAAGAGCTAACAATTGCACCATTTGAGCCACATTGAAATTGTCGTCTGCAAATTCTTTCAATTTGGACAGGGCTAAAATTTTGTCATCTGGTAAAAGGATAATTACTATGTGTTTACAATAACAGGGGCCCCATTTCAAATACACAAAAACTTAGCAGAAGAATACAGTCATTTCAGATCACTTTTCCTTTTCTTTCTGAGTTTTGCTTGTCCAAAATTTTTAACCCTTTACCACACAATTCTTGATTTTATCGATCCTGATAGTGATGGCTTTCAAAAACAATGTGGAAAAAGAAAAATATAGGTAACCAGAGTTTTTCTCCATGTCTCACAAAGTTTCTATCCCTTTGCGGACAAATCACATACTTTGATCCATGTTTATTTTGCTGCCTGCAAGTCTTACTCATCTAACAAATTACTTGGTTTTTGACTGGATCAGGTAGAAAGCAGACGACCAGGATCAACTCTTTAGCAACAACAAAATTTTAAGACTAGTCCAAATTGAAAGCTCTTGCAGACGACAAAATAAAATTAATGTACCGGTAACTCAAAAATTGAAATTTGTTTCCAGCAGGGTTAAAAAACATTGTGGGAAAAGGAGAAAATGCTGGTTACCAGCATTTTCTCCTTTTCTCACAGTGTTTTTCAAAAGGTATCTCCCTCAGGGTCATAAAAACCAGAGATTGTGTGATAAAGGGTAAATATTACTGAATGGACAATTTCTGTCCATGAAATGGTACAAGGAGAAAATACTGGTCTCTGCGATGATTTGAAAAGCATTTATATTGCTTAAAGCGTTGTTATTTAATCCTTACGCTGAACATTATGTGCGGTTCTGGGACCTTTTCAAGATCCAGATCATGCGCGGATCCAGATATCTTTCTCTGGGGGGGTCCCACCGAAAACGCACTATCGTTATTATATGATACTCTGATTTCGGGATTTCAGTGGATGTAAGCCGTTTACAAGAAAAGTCAACGTTTCCAGCTCTAACCATGAGGAGGTCTCCACATTTAGAACCTTTTTTTTTTAACTGTATTTTACATAAATGCTGTGCAATATCAAACCAGTACCATTTCACGAATCCGATAACCACATTTTAACCAAGATTCCAGGGGGGTCCGGACCCCCGGTCCCCCCCCCCCCGGATCCACCCATGCAGATCAATCTGCATAGAATGTCTGAAAAGGCAGTATATCTATTTGGATTCTTAACATTTCACATATTTAGTACGATCAGGGTTAACTCTTTACCAAACGACAAAATTTTGGACTGGTCCAGATTGAAAGTATTAGCAGAAGACAAAATGAAAATGACTCAAAAATTGAAATTTGTATTCAGTAGGGTAAAAAACATTGTGGGAAACGGAGAAAATGCTGGTTACCAGCATAATCTCCTTTTCCCACAATGTTTTCAAAAGGCTTCAAATCCAGGGTCGTAAAAACCAGAGATTGTTTGGTAAAGGGTCAAACCGCGTAAATGGTTTGTAAAGGATTAACTTTTTTTACTATATGATCTATTTGTTGTTATGGCAGTGAAAAAGAAGACATTGAAATAAAGAGAAATAGATCGAGCAAAATAGATGAAAAATTTGGTAGAACTAACCATTATTTACTCCCTTTCGATTTTTCTAAATACCAATTCAAAGACGCCTCTCAACATTTGAAAGTTCTACAAGTGTCGTCTGCAAGTGTTCAGTATCTCCCGCTAGATGGCATTCTATAAATACTCGAATCTTCGAAGAATATGACATGCGCAGATAACGGCAAGTGTTTTTAACCCTTTACCCCATAAGGCATTTATATAGCATCTCTAATAACCTTAAATAACAGCAAGGATGAAGCCGTTTCTTACATGTAAATGACACCTTTTGGTAGCATAGAAAACATTGTGACAAAAGGTGAAATTGCTCGTCTCGAGCAATTTCACCTTTTGCCACAATGTTTTCCAAAGGCTCCTACAAGCAATGTGTTGAAATGAGTATCTATGGAGTAAAGGGTTAAACAGGGAGGGTCTAAAATTTACTACATTTTAATGCAACAGTCTGTCTAAAATAAAGTCGGCAATTTAACTCATACGGAAAGATAACATCAGTCAAAAACTTAGTCTTATTTAACCCATTCCCAATCAATCCCTGGTTTTTATGACTCTAAGAAAGAAGCCCTTTGAAAACATCATGGGAAAAGGAGAAAATGCTGGTAACCAGCATTTTCTCCTTTTTCCCACAATGTTTTCTACCCTTCCAAAGACAAATTTAAATTCAGTGTTTGAGTTGCATAAAGTTTATCGTCTGCAAACGCTTTCGATTTGGACGAGTCAAAAATGTTGTCATCTGGTAAAGATTTAACTCTTTACCACACAATCCCAACTTTTAACGACCCTGAGAAAAATGCCTTTTGAAAACATCGTGAGAAAAGGAGAAAATGCTGGTCCCCGGCATTTTCTCCTTTTCCCACAATGTTTTCTACTCTTCCCAAAACAAATTTTAATTTTTCAGTCGGTCCCATATATTTTGTCCTGTGCAAATGCTTTGAATTTGGACGAGTCTAAAATTCTATAAGTGTCGTAAAGAGTTAAACCCGATATTTTTTTACACACATTTTTATTTAAATCTAATTCTTGTTACTTTATAACTAAATTGCAATTTTCCATTCGATCGTAATTTACTCAAATATTGCTAGACTATCTAGATCTTGAAATAATATTTGGGGAATACTATTTTCCTTCTCTGACAGTGTAGATCCAAGATCAGACTGCACGTTCTGTACAGTCTGATCTAGATCTATACTGTCTGCAAAAGGCCGGTGAGTCTCGCTTAGCAGTCAATAATTAAGAAAAAAAATCTTAAAGGATTTATGAAAGTTATAGACAGTGGAGCTAAGGGAGAGAGGGAGTTCATAAACAGACAACTATATATAATGCCTACCTGTGGATTATACGCTACAACATACTCCAACAATAAAATATTATCTCTCAAATTTAAAGTCAGAAAACTTTTTTTAAAATAAATACTGTACACGTTTATTTAAGATTTAAACTCCCGTACAATGTTCGTTTCGATTTTTACGTGATTTATTCGTCTACAGGGAGAGAAAGTCACCCACTATCTCCAGCGCTCGATTTGTAAACTTAATTAAACAATGTCGGTAAATACGGGCTACCGTGTAAAAACTTTTTTAATTCCTTGATAAATTGACAATCTAGCGGCCTTAACAACAGGGGAAGTAAGTCAGTCGTATAATGTTTAATAATCTCTCTTGTTTTTTGGACTATCGAAGGTTGGTGTAAATTTTTCTGTCTTGACAGGTCTCGTCTTGCTTGTGTGCTTGATTAATCCAATAATCCAACATTAGTGTCTTTATGTGCTTCCGTAGATATACGCCGGATTGTCAAAGTCTTAACTACGAAGGTACGAAAGGGACATCATAATGCTAACGGATTTCGTGATCTTAAATTTGACTTTAAATTGTGTGTTTTACCTGGAATCTTATATTTTACAAAACATGAGCATCAAAGACACTTTAAACCTTTCCCAAACAACAAACTTTTGCACTAGACCAAATTGAAAGCATTTGCAGACGACAATTCAACTCTTGCTGAAAAGATGATTTCTGTCTATGATAGGGTAGAAAACACTGTGGGAAAAGGAGAAAATGCTGGTCACCAGCATTTTCTCCTTTTCCCACAATGTTTTCAAAAGTCTACTAGATCTATTCCAGACCCGTAAAAACCAGGGATTGTTTGCGAAAGAGTTAAAAAACGTTGAATAATCCTCTCCTGTCAGGATCAAGAGCCTTTTTGAAACAATCTGGGAAAAGTGAATTAACTCTTTACCATACGACAAAATTTTGGAATGAGCCGAATTGAAAGTATTTGCAGACGACAAATTATATAAATGTTGCAAATATGATAATTTCTATCATTGAAAGGGTACTAAACATTGCGGGAAAAAGAGAAAATGCTGGTTACCAGTATTTTCTCTCTTTTCCCTCAATGTTTTCAAAAGCCCTCTTCTTCAGGGTCGTTAAAAGTAGGGATTTGGTGGTAAAGAGTTAACTCTTTACCAAACGACAAAATTTTAGACTGGTCCAATTTGAAATCTTTGCAGACGACAAAATAAAAGTGACTGAAAATTTGAAACTTGTTTAGGGAAGGGAAGAAAACATTGTTGAAAGAGGAGAAAATGCTGGTTCCCAGCATTTTCTCCTTTTTCCGACAGTGTTTTCTAAAGGCTTATTTCTCAGGATCATCAAAAGTAGGGATTGTGTGGTTATGGGTTAAAACTTGTTTTGTACTAAAAGAAGCCTTAGGCTGCTAAGCATGCAGACTCACTGGCCATTTATGGACAGTGTAGATCAAGATCCAACTGTGCAGTCTGATCTTGGATCTACTCTATTCGATAAGGATATTTTTTTATGTAAATATACATAGATGTTTGAGACAGGATTCTTCTGAGTTTTTGCTATGGGCTTGAAAGTTTCAATTAGGTTGTATAGCAGGATTAAAGGTGGGTATTTAAAATTATTACATCTCACTAAATTGAAAAATAAATATATCACTGAAATTTATATGAAAAAATAATACAAATCATCAATAATTAAGACTCATAAATTTACAAAGAATAATTTTTTTGATGGTGTTTCCTTAAAAGGCTACATAACCTCTTAAGGTATTTTTAGATTTCGCACCAAAAATCAATAAAGCATTTTGGGAATGTCAAGTGACTGGCATGTGACTAATAACGCTTAAATTATATTACATAACAAACATGTAATAATTATTTTCCATAATGTGTTCTTCTAACGCTATGTTTGAAACTTCGTCTGTGTATTCCTGTATGTAAATGAGGGAATTGATCATCTAAAAATAGAACATGTCTCCCGTTGGTATCAACCTGGGTCTTACTATCAAAACGCGATAATTGTGGCCTTTGTTTACAAACACTGGATCAGTTCAAAACATTCAAATAGGGAATGCCAGGGTCGAAACAGTTACTTATTGGTAAATTTCAACAAAGACGTGCAAGTAATGCTGTGGTGCAGTGGGCAAAGGGACTCTGCTACCGCCCAAGCGGATCGAGTTCGAGTCACAGAGAATTTTTTTTTTTTCAGTAAAGCAACTGTTTTTTTTTTTAAGCTAAGTCAATGGTTACATTATTTTTTATGACATCATAGTGAATATTTTTACTTTTACTATGTAGTTTCATTCATATTTAATTGACTTCACACGAGATTGCACATTGATCCTTCGAAAGTTGGGAAAAATGAACCAAGACAGTTCTTGTACAGGAATTGATGCTAGAAATAGCCTCGTGATTTAGACTTCTAAGATGACTAAAGCCACACATTTCTGGCTACTACTTTTCTTCCTGTTTCATGGCTTTGACAGAAGAGACATGTCTACTCACTACAGTTGGGAACTTACGCATATCTGAAGCTTGACTGCACAAGGATTTAAATTGAAACACCAGTGGAACGGAACCACTTGTGAACTAAAGCAACCTGAGTGGAAAAGTTACTATAGATGTGCGGTCCTAGCAGAATAAATATTTTTTTTTCAAAAAGCAGTTCAAGAAACCTGTGAGCAGTTCACCGACGAGGAAGGAACAAACACTGAATGTTAAGAGGGTTAGGATACCGTTAAGGCCAATGAAAATGAAGCAAGTTCCGACACTGCCAGAGCACGGGATGAGAGTTGCACACTTATCATTTTATTGTTTAGTCAGTCATATAGAAATATGCTTTAAACAAGAAGAATAAAATGAATAGGAATAAAATGTAATAGTAATAAAAGAATTTCAATGACAAAAAAAAACAGGATGTACACGTCTAAAAAAGGAAGAGGAAAGGATAAAGATAAGAAACATAAAAGCCATTCAAACAAAGAAAAGAAAAGTATGGAGAGGAAAAAAAGAAAAGTAAAGTGAAAACCGAAAAAAAAAATGCAACATGCTTCCTTAAAAAAAAGATATGTCTGACGGCTCGAACGAGGATCGCCGGCTTTAGAGGCAGTGATGTTATCCATTACACTACTGCTCGCTTAGTACAAATGAGAACTTGTAAAAGTTTTAAGCCTTTTCAATTTACATTTTAACTAAAATTATCGGATAATTTACCTGTCCTTCCCGTATACGAAAATAGAATGGTCTGAATTATTGTAAACAAAGGCCACGGTTATCGCGTTCCATTAATACTAAATCTCTAATTTCTCGTGTTGTCGGATGGTTTTCGTCAACTGGGGTATTATGAACGCAAATTAAAAGGCTTTGTGAGTATAAGGATGATTTTTTTGCATTTTTGTAAAATTTTCGTCCCAAAATCTGAAGGGCCACCTTTAACCAGACAGCAAAATTTTAGCTTTGTCCAAGTTGAATGCATTTGCATACAACACTATTATACTGGAAAGAAATTTCTCGTGATCTGATTGGTTAACATGCCGGGAACATATAATCATGTTCCCTGGCAAAAACCACGTAAAACCAGTTTCCCTTTTGAGTGCCCCTTAAAAACCAAAACATCCAAAATGGCAGCGTCGATCGATCACCAGATTGCACATTTTATTATACTGCAAAGAAATTTCTCGTGATCTGATTGGTTAACATGCTGGGAACATATATCATGTTCCCTGGCAAAAACCATGTTAAACCAGTTTCCCTTTTGAGTGCCCTGTGAAGATCACTACACGTGCAACACGACATTGAAAATGGCGGCGTCAATCGATCACCAGACTGAACATTTATGAACCAAACTGAACGTTTTAGTGACGTCAGTTTCAAGTGACGTCAGTTTTCATTGAATTGGGACACACAGAAGGGATTTCTATTTCATCAGCATACTCGATTCATGATATTATAAAACAGGAAAATTTTGCTTAAAGCGCTTTGAAAGATTAAAACTTTGCGGTATGATAAATTCGTTGTACAGTGAGGTGGCAGAGGACTTGGAAACTTGTTCATGGCTTTGGTGAATCATGTCGCCACCACGCCTTCGGCTCGGGGCAACATGATTAACCACAGCCGTGAATAAGTTTCCATGTCCCCTGCCACCTGACAGTACAACTAATATTGTTACGAGAGACCAGTTTTTCATGGATGTTGCAATCTAAAAATACAATACCTAACATTTGTGAGATATCTTTTTGGCTTAATGGCTAACGTGTTGACCTTTTGTCCAGGTGTTCTAGGATTCGAATCCTGCCTGGTCCATTTATTTCTGCGATGTATTTGTTCATTTGTTTCTTTGTTACAGACTTTGTTCGTAAGATGGGGCCTCATCCAGGATTGGCCAATGAGCCATTAATCCCATTTGTTGTCCAAAATCAGACTAGCCGCCTTATAAGACTTTGAGTCATCAATAAATGATGACTTTAGGAGGGGGTGTTATGGGAGACCACTCCTTCGTGCATAGCTTCTTCCTGATTTAAAAACAATACCTGGCAACTGCATCAGAGTACGGAATACCGTTAGAGCCATCACCTATGAATGTGTTAACTTGAAACACAATATTCGACAGTACGATGATGATAACGCAAAACAATGAAACTACGATGGTGGAAATGCGAAAGTGCAATGACGATAACACGATGACACGATGGTGAAACCCTGACAATACAATAGTACGATGATGAAAGAGTGATATAGTATCATGTTTTCACCAATGTACAATCGCGATTTCACCATTGTAGTATCGTTTTTTCGTATTTTCAACATCGTGCTGTCATAGTATCGCATTATCACCATCGTACTATTGTATTATCATCATCGTTCTATCGTGTTATCATCATCACACTATCATGGTTCATAATCGTACTATCCTGTGTTCACCATCCTACTATCGTGTTATAGTCATCGCACTATCACGTTTTCACCATCGCACTATCGTAGTTTCACAATTGTACTATCGTGTTATCATTATAGAACTATCATGGTTTCATCATTGTACTATCATCGTACATCGTAATATCGTCGTCGTACTTTCGTGGTTTCACCATCATGCTATCGCATTTTCACCATCGTGCTGTCGTGTTTTTCATAATCTTACTATCGTGTTATCGTCATCGCACTTTCATGGTTTCATCATCGTGCTATCGTGTTTTCACCACCGTACTATCACCTTTCGGTGTGCATGCTCATCCTCAAATATTCAAGACCAAACGAAAATATTTTAGACTGGTCCAAATTGAACCCATTTGCAGATGACGAAATAAAAGTGACTGAAAATTTGAAATTTGTTTTGTGAAGGATAGAAAACATTGTGGAAAAGGAGAAAATGCTGGTAACCAGCATTTTCTCCTTTTCCAACAGTGTTTTCTAAAGGCTTCTTTCTCAGGGGCGTCAAAAGTAGGGATTGTGTGGTAATGGGTTAACCCTGTAATCCATAGATACTCATTTCTATGCATTGATTGTAAGACCTTTGGAAAACATTGTGGCAAAAGGTGAAATTGCTCGTCATGACCAGCAATTTACCTTTTGTCACAATGTTTTCTATGCTATAAAAAGGTGTCATAAATCATAAGGTACATATAAGAAACAGCTTCATCCTTGCTGTTATTTAGGGTCATTTAGAGATACCACAGAAATGCCTTATGGGGGTAGAGGGTTGAAAGCCTATGTAGCCTCTAAGCTATTTTTAGATTTCCTGCCAAAAATGAAAAAAAAAAGCTTTGTGGGAATGTTAAGTGACTGACACGTGACTAGTGATGCTAAAATTCCGTAACATAACAAACATGTAATTATTTTCCATAATGTCTTCCTCGGACACTATGGTTGAAGCTTCATCTGTATATTACCGGTGTGTAAATGAGCGAGTTGCTCATGTAAATATAGACCATATTTCCCGTCAGTTTCAACCTGGGCTGTAGTAAATCTCTAATTTCTCGGATGGTTTTCGACTACTGGGGTTTCATGAATGAAAATGTCAGGAAGTGATAATGTAACGGCTTTCTCAAAGAAAGAATAAATGAATATCGTTTTAAGGCCCATAGACAACTTAGGTCATATTGGGCGCACTTACTTAGTAAACATTCTACATGACACGCGACTTTGGCTCTATAAACACAGTGCAAGGAAAACGTGGTAAAATCTGCGACAATCCATGTAGCGTGACATCATTCTATGAGTGAGTTATTCAATTAAGAAATAATCTTCTTTCTATCGTGGTATATCGTTCAATAAACCACAGTTGTGAGTTATGAGGCACAATAAATAATCCACGAGGGCGATAGCCCGAGTGGGTTATTCATTGTGCCTCATAACTCACAACGTGGTTTATTGAACGATATACCACGATAGAAAGAAGATTATTTCGATTCTAACATGGCCAATTCTCAGTGAAAGGAAAACAAGTTCAAACTTAAGAGTAAAAACGCGGATGAAGATAATGTTCCATTGAATAACTCACTCATTGAATGACGTCACTCGACATAGGATGACGTCACTCTACATGGATTGTTGCAGATTTTACCACGTTTTCCTTGCACTGTGTTTATAGAGCCAAAATCGCGTGTCATGTTAGAATGGAACATAATCTTCATCCACGATTTTACTCTAAGTTTGAACTTGTTTTCATTTCACTAAGAATTCGCCATGTTAGAATCAAAATAATCTTTCTATCGTGGTATATCGTTAAATAAACCACGTTGTGAGTTATGCAGCGCAATGAATAACCCACTCGGGCTATCGCCCTCGTAGATTATTTATTGCGCCGCATAACTCACAACTGTGGTTTATTGAACGATATACCACGATAGAAAGAAGATTATTTCTTAGATAATACGAAGTGAAAATAACATACATGTGCAACAACATAAGACAAACATGATATATAAGGAATGGACGAAACACAAAATGATGCCCATTTTGTCGCCTGTAACGACATGCATGCTGTCACTTTTGTTCCGCCAGATGAAATGGCAGATGTGACGATTGCGGGACTGCAGTGGTTTATTCTTATACCCCCGATTAAACCACACGGGGTGCCACAGGCCAATTGATTCCCATTCCAAACCCCATTTACATCGAGAAAAAAATTATAGGATTTGGAATAAGAACTACACAGCCTGCTGCAATCCTACAAAGTACGAGGAAAGCAGCCATTTGTCTCTAATTTTAGTTGCCTTCTATGACATGCCATAGAGAAAGGCCGAGGTCCTATTATATACTGTAAAAAAAATACGGGACCCCAGGGGGATCTCACAGAAAGTATGGCCCTAGGAGAAAATATAAAAGAAAGAAAAATATAACAGAAGTATGGCCATAGGAGAAATTATAAAAGAAAGAAAAAATAACAGAAGTATGGCTGAAGGAGAAAATATAAAAGAAAGAAAAAATAACAGAAGTATGGCTGTAGGAGAAAATATAAAAGAAAGAAAAAAAAAGCAGAAGTATGGCCGTAGGAGAAAATATAAAAGAAAGAAAAAAATAACAAACAATAGTCAAGATTGAAAACTTTTAATAAAACTATGTATTGCACAAACAGAACAATCAGTAAACAAGTTTTGTTAAACTCTTTACCACAGAATCCCGACTTTAACACCCCTGGGAAAGAAGCCTTTTGAAAACAATGCGGGAAAAGGAGAAAATGCTGATAACCAGCATTTTCTCCTTTTCCCACAATGTTTTTTATTCTATCAAAGAAAAATTACACTATTTGAGCTACACACTGACATTGTCGTCTGCAAATGCTTTCAATTTGGACCGAGCCAAAATCGTCTTTTCAGGTAAAGGGTTAACTCTTTACCAAACGACAAAATCTTAGACTGGTCAAAGCATTTGCAGACAACGAATATGTATCAAAACTTGAATTTCAATTTGGGAATGGTAGAAAGCATTGTGGGAAAAGGAGAAAATGCTGGTTCCCAGCATTTTCTACTTATCCTACAATGTTTTTCAAAAGCTTTCTTTCTCAGGGTCATTAAAAGTTGGGATTGTGTGGAAAAAAGTTAAATAACAAGAGACCTCTAGGGGCCATAAATGCTCTTATCTCACTGAATAAAAAGTCTGGGAAAAAATACAAACTAGAAATTCAAGATTCCTAAGTTATAATAAAAACTCTAAACTGCACAAGGAAAACAAGCACTGTAGAAAAAGTACATGTTTGATTAAATAACAAGAGACCTCTTCGGGCCACAAATGCTCCTAACTCACTGAAAAAAATGTCTGGGAAAAAATGCAAACAAGAAATTCAAGATTTAAAACTTATAATAAAACTCTAAGCTGCACAAAGAAAATAAGCACTAAAGAAAATGTCATGTTTGATTATCCCTTTACCACACAATCCCGTCTTTCAACAACCCTGAGAAAGGAAGCTTTTGAAAAACATGGTTGGAAAAGGAGAAAATGCTGGTAACCAGCATTTTCTCCTTTTCCCACAATGTTTTCTTCCCTTTCCAAATGAAATTTCCTTTTTTGATTGATGTTTATTTTGTCGTCTGCAAATGCTTTCAATTTGGACTGGTTCGAAATTTTGTCCTATGGTGATGAGTTAAAACCAGCATTTTCTCCTTTTCCCATCATGTTTTCTATCCTTTCCAAATCAGATTCCAATTTATCCATCTATCTTGTCATCTGCAATTGCTTTCAATTTGGACTAGTCCAAAATTTTGTTGTTTGGTACAGAGCTAACAAGAGGCCCTTGAAGGGCATAAAAGCTTCATCCTTAATGAAAATACAAAATGTCTAGGAAAAAATACAAACAAGGAATTCAAAAAATGAAATCTTGTAATAAAACTGTAAAATTGCACAAACAGAACAAGCACTTCTGGTAAACAGGCAGGCCATATGATTGTTTCACTCTTTTCCAAACAATCCCTGTTTTTTACAACTCTGAGAAGGAAGCCTTTTTGAAAAACATTGTTGGAAAAGAAGAAAATGCTGGTAACTCCTTTTCCAACAATGTTTTACAACCTTCCCAGAACAAATTTTCAATATTTAACTCTTTACCACACGAGAAAATTTTAGACTGATCCAAATTGAAAGCATTTGCAGACGACAAAATAAAGGTGACTGAAAAATTGAAATTTGCACTGGGAAGGGTAGAAAACACTGTGGGAAAAGGAGAAAATGCTGGTTACCAGCATTTTCTCCTTTTCCCACAGGGTTTTCAAAAGGCTTCTTTCTCAGGGGCGTCAAAAGTAGGGATTGTGTGGTAATGGGTTAAGTAACTTTAAATTTGTCATCTGCAAAAGCTTTCAATTTGGACTGGTCTAAGAATTTGTTGTTTGGTAAAGAATTAAAGCCTTAAATGCTCCATTCTATTGGAACCAATCCACAGTCTGAATATCATTGAAGTGAACACTGACCAATCACAAGACCAAACCTCAGAACATAGTATGACCTTTGCAAGCAACAAATCTCAGTTTAACCCATTACCACACAATCCCTACTTTTGACGCCCCTGAGAAAGAAGCCTTTTGAAAGCATCATGGGAAAAGGAGAAAATGCTGGTAACCAGCATTTTCTCCTTTTCCCACAATGTTTTCTACCCTTCACAAAACAAATTTCAAATTTTCAGTCACTTTTATTTTATCGTCTGCAAATGCTTTCGATTTGGACAAGCCTAAAAATTGTCGTTTGGTAATGAGTTAACCCATTACCAAACGACAATATTTTAGACTGGTCCCAATTGAAAGCATTTGCAGACCACAAAATCAAAGTGACCGAAAATTTGAAATTTGTTTTGTGTTACCAAACGACAAGTTTTAGGCTTGTCCAAATTGAATGCATTTGCAGACGATAAAATAAAAGTGACCGAAAATTTGAAATTTGTTTTGTGAAGGGTAGAAAACATTGTGGGAAAAGGAGAAAATGCTGGTTACCAACATTTTCTCCTTTTCCCACAATGTTTTCTAAAGGCTTCTTTCTCTGGGGCGTCAAAAGTAGGGATTGTGTGGTAATGGGTTAATAATAAAGAAATTTGACTTTAAAAAAAAATATTCATTAATTTGCCTTTCTGGGAAATAAATTATATACTAATTTTATTTTAAGTTGGTGATTTACGAGGATTAAGTGATTTCTGTGACAGATTCTCCGTGAACATGCACAGCTTTAGTCAACAACAAATATATAACTAAAATGGTAACCCTAAATATTGTTGTTTAATCTAGAAAAAAGACATAGTGTCAAACTAAGCAAAACAGATTTTTTCTCCTTTTCCAATAAAGCTCTCAACGCTTTTAACAGTGCTTTAGACAAATGCCATAGCTTGAATCACAAGGTAGAAAAGCCGGCACTGTGTGGTAATTTGTAAAGTACCTTTTCAATTAAACCGAATCCGCTTTGTGGCTGAAGATAAGCTTCAGATAGCAGATTGTGTAGATCAAAGATCAGACTGCATGTTTTGTGCAGTCTGATCTTGATCTAGTCTGTCTGTAAAAGGCTATCAAAGGCCATACAGGCAAGTGAAAAAGTTAAACTCCCAGACAAAAGAAAACAAATGTATACTAAAAATTCTAAATAATTTATGTATAAGAAAATGTGCAAAATTTAAATGTAAGAAAAAAAATTACAATCAAAGTTAAAATTTAACCCTTTACTCCATAGATTCTCATTTCTACACATTGGTTGTAGGAGCCTTTGGAAAACTTTGTGGCAAAAGGTGAAATTGCTCGTGACGAGCAATTTCACCTTTTGTCACAATGTTTTCTATGCTATCAAAAGGTGTCATATACACATAGGAAACGACTTCATCCTTGCTGTTATTTAGGGCAAATAAAAGATACCATAGAAATGCCTTAAGGGGTAAAGGGTTAAACAAAGATATGAAAAACAAGTGCAACCAACATGGGAATCAACACGGCACTACAGTTGCTTTTAAAAGTAAATCGATTTTCAGTGAAAATTCTTAGTCAAAAAATGGCATTCAACTGTGTCGAAATAGTTCGATAGCTACCTGCCCTTGTTATATGGGTTCCCTTTTTCATAATATATCAGGTACCCTGGCAAAAACCACGTAAAGCCATTTTCCCTTTTGAGTGCTCCATAAACATCACTACATGTGCAACACAACATCCAAAATGGCTGCATCAATCATCTCCAGACTGCACATTTTATGCACCAAACTGCAGGTTTCAGTGACGTCACTTTTCATAGAATTTGGGCACCCTAATACAGTGTGACTCAGTAACCTTTTTGAGAATGGTGTAGACCAAGATCATATTGCACAGAACATGCAGTCTGATCTTGAATTTACATTGCCTGATAGAGAGAAATCTTCCTTCCAGAACAACCTTTGAAATAGCAAAAGTTTTGGATTTTTACTGTCAGTTTAATTTATTACCAAACAACAAAAAAGATTTTCAGCTTGTCCAAATCGAAAGCATTTGCAGAACATGATGTTAAAGTGACTGAAAATTTGAACTTTGTTTGTGAAGGGTAGAAAACATTGTGGGAAAATGAGAAAATGCTGGTTACCAGCATTTTCTCCTTTTCTCACAATCTTTTCTAAAGGCTTCTTTTTCAGGGTTGTCAAAAGTAGTGATTGTGTGGTAATGGGTTAACTCTTTACCACGCAATCCTGACTTTTAACGACCCTGTGGTAAAAGCCTTTTGAAAACATTGTGGGAAAAGGAGAAAATGCTGGTAATCAGCATTTTCACCTTTTCCCACAATGTTTTCTACCCTTTCCGAATCAAATTTCAAATTTTGATTCCCGTTTATTTTGTCGTCTGCAAATGCTTTGAATTTGGTCAAGTCCAAAACTTTGTCATTTGCTAGAGTTAAAAGTTTCATATTAGTCATTTAACAGTAAAAAGGTTAAGATAATGAAAGGTTTAACAGTTATCAGTGTGGATTTTTGCAAAATTGCGATAAAAATTGTTCATATGTTGAAAACTTCCTGTAGATTTGTACGAAGCATTCGAAGATCACGAATGATAGACGTGACATCGAGCAAAGTGATTGAGCCAATAGTGATGATCAAAAATGTAAATCCAACGTATCCAACGGCAGTCGCTGAAGGTCTGTCATCAGGGGCGCTTGTCTTCTTACGTTGCTGAAACAACAAAACAGTAAAATTTAAAAGTATATATTTTTTTGAGCTACGAGAAAAAAATTAAATGAGAGGACAGAGATGACACAAGGCAATGATAGTTCCTTAACAATTTCAAAAATCGAGAACTTAAGATCTTATCAAATGAAAACGACAGCTGTTATAGACAGATTAAGCTGCCCGAACAGGCGTCTTTTCAGGAAAGTGAAGGCTGTCGGTAAATGGTTGGTCACTGGATAAATTTACAATAAATCCCCTTTTTCCATGGCACAGCATCAAATTGGAAAACCAGGAAAACTATCGGCGCAATATCCTAAAGAGTTCATTTATGACGTTTCATCCAATTTGATCCAAAGGTTGTGGAGAAATGGCTTCAGACAGATGGAAAGATGAACAGATGAACAGACGGACGTTCTTACGAACAAAGTCCGCAACAAAGAAACAAATGAATAAATGCATGACAGAAA
This sequence comes from Tridacna crocea, assembly GCA_943736015.1. Lineage (NCBI taxonomy): Eukaryota > Metazoa > Mollusca > Bivalvia > Cardiida > Cardiidae > Tridacna > Tridacna crocea. The sequence goes on along the minus strand of OX031071.1, from coordinate 38,893,693 downwards.
TAAGGGTCGGAGCGGGATTCGAACTCCGGAACTCCCGGACACAAGACCAATACCCTAACCACTGAGCCAAAGAGATATCTCCCTGACGCAGTAGCCAGGTATTATATTTAAATCGGGAGTATGCCATGCAGGAAGGAGTGGTCTCCCATAACACACCCCCTCTTAAAGTCATCATTTATTGATGACTCAAAGCCTTATTAGGCAGGAAGTCCGATTTTGGACAACAAATGGGATTAATGGCTCAATGGCCAATCCCGGACGAGCCCCCATCTTACGAACGAAGTCCGCAACAAAGAAACAAATGAATAAATGCATGACAGAAATAAGGGTCGGAGCGGGATTCGAACTCCGGAACTCCCGGACACAAGACCAATACCCTAACCACTGAGCCAAAGAGATATCTCCCTGACGCAGTAGCCAGGTATTATATTTAAATCGGGAGTATGCCATGCAGGAAGGAGTGGTCTCCCATAACAACGTACAGACAAAGCGGCAACCATATGCTTGCCTTTTGGGTGGCATGAACAATTTGGACTCATCCAAACTGAAAGCTTTTGCGGGCAACAAATTAAATATTGCTCAAAACAGAATTTCTGTCTTTCAAAGGATAAAAAAATTGTGGGAAAAGCAGAAAATTTTGGTTACCAGCCTTTTCTCCTTTGCTCACTATGTTTTCAAAAGTCTTCATCATTCAGAGAAGTTAAATGTTTTTCGGGGTTTAACGCCACTTTTACAGCTAAGGTCATATCATGGCGGTTGGTGACGCACGTCTGTTTCCTGGCTTTCTCCCACCAGTACTGACACAACTTTCTTTCCAAAGCCACTGACTACTTTTCTCACATGTGATCAGCAGAGGTGAGAGGCTAAAATACACCAGAAAGAAAGTTCGCCTCAACCAGGTATCAAACTCACAACCACCAGGTCAGGAATCCGACACGCTCACCACTGAGCCATCTGGCCGGACCCAGAGAAGTTAAAACTTGGCTCTTGTGGTGAAAGGTTAAAACTTTACTAAACAGTCTTGTGTTTCAACAAGTCTATAGAAAAAGAAAAGAAAACATTGTGCTATAGAGAGAAATGCTGGTAGCCAGCATTCTCTCTCTTTTTCAACTATTTTCTATGCTCCCAGAATGAATATAAGTTTAACTCTTCACCACAATGACAAAATTTCAGACTTGCCCAAATCGAAAGCATTTACAGACGACAAAATAAATGTGACTCAAAAATTGAAACTTTAGAAGAATAGAAAACATTGTGGGAAAAGGAGAAAATGCTGGTTACCAGCATTTTCTCCTTTTTCCACAATGTTTCCAGACGGCCTTTTCTTCTGGGCCGTAAAAAACATGGATTGTTTGGTAAAGGGTTAAACTTATTTTTTTCTACATCGATTGAGAAACAAGTTCTTAAAACTTGTACTACTCTCTCTCGATTATGCTTTCTGGGAACTGTATCGTTGTCTGCGCATGTCATATTCTTCGAAGATTTGACTATCTTATATGACGCATCACTACTAGCCCCGAAAGCGGGCTGACTGTAATATTACGCTCTATAAAGTAGCAATGTTGAAAATAGCCTTTACGTATCAATACGTTTGACGAGAAATGAGACTTGCTTTAGCAACAGATTTCTCTAAACTGGTGATCATAGTTGAGTGAATTGCACGAGGTAGCGTTTTATTGGGTAAACCTTTTTTTGTTGTTTTAAATTCAAAGTAACGGTTGTCGCGTAGGAGAGTGGTTCGGCTCTGTACCCAGGATGCCGATATCAGATAGATGAGTATTTATAGAATGCCATCTAGCGGGAGATAATAGTAACTGCATTAGTTCTCATGCTAAATGTGACTGTGAGCCAATGAAAAACCCCAAAGCTGACACCCGCTCCAGAGAATTGAAATTGGGACCTTATGGTGTTACGAGCCAGGCGTAACTTGAAAGTAGAAGCCAGCAACAAACGATAACAATTAACAGAATTTAATAACAATAATATCAAATAATCAGTGACAATATTACAATAGTACAAAACAATACCTTAGACGTTAAATACAGAAGACAAATTATTCCAGTCTTAATTCCAGTCTGATCCTGATCCTAACTGAATGTAATCCAAGCACACGGAATAATCCCCACTTTAGTCTAGTCTGATCCTAATCCAAACTGAATGAAATCCAAAATAATCCCCACTTTAGTCTGGCAATCATGTATTAACTAGTGAATGCCAAGATGTAAAGAGCTTTTCCTTTTATAATAACAGAGAAACTTCCAGAATATTCATGTTAAAATTAGTTGCATAATTTCTAGTAATCAGATTGTAAAAAGGCCCGGAAACTTCCAGAACAATATTCCACAAAAGATAATCCAGTCCTAAAAATAGCCACAGGGGAAAACCATTCAAAATAAATAAACACATGTACAAAGCTAGGAATAACTGGGTATGTAAATAACAATGGTTACAAGGCCAACGCTCTACCTCACAGCGATGGAGTTCAGATGGGTATCATACACAAGACTTACAGAACACATAAATAAAGACTTACGACAGAGCTAAGCTTGTTTTTCTCCACTTTCAGTTTTTCTTGGATTTCGACGATCACTTCCTTCAGCTCCTCTTGCGTATAATTCTTCTCCGTCACCCATCCGCATGGACACACGCAGTCGGTTGTGCATGTCTCTTCCGGAACTGTAGAAAAAAATTGAGATGTTACAATTCATCAACTTTTTACAAAATAACAACTTCTTAGACAAACCGAAATTAACCCATTACCACACAATCCCTTCTTTAGAAAACATTGTGGGAAAAGAAGAAAATGCTGGTAACCAGCATTTTCTCCTTTTCCCACAATGTTTTCTACCCTTTCCAAATCAGTTTTTTTATTTTGTCGTCATAAAAATGAGAAGTTTTCTTTTACAAACAACAAAGTTTTGGACTAGTCCAAATTGAAAGCATTTGCAGACAACAAAATAGATTGGACTCGGAAATTGAAATCTGATTTGGGAAGAGTAAAAAACATCGCAGGAAAAGGGGAAAATACTGGTTAGCAGCATTTTCTCCTTTTCCCACAATGGTTTCAAAAGCATTCTTTTTCAGGGTTGTCAAGTCAGGATTGTGTGGTAAAGCATTACCAAACGACAAAATTTTAGACTGGTCCAAATTGAAAGCATTTGCAGACGACAAAATAAAGCTGACTGAAAAATTAAAATTTGTTCTGGGAAGGATAGAAAACACTGTGGGAAAAGGAGAAAATGGTGGTTACCAGCATTTTCTCCTTTTCCCACAGTGTTTTCAAAAGGCTTCTTTCTCAGGGGCGTCAAAAGTAGGGATTGTGTGGTAATGGGTTAACTATGGATTGTGTGGAAAAGGGATAAAAAAAACACTCTGGTGGGCGGTTTTTCTGTGTCTCTCCCATTTTGTGTAGCAAATTTAAAAAATAAACTAAACCCATCATTCTGTAATTCAAAATATCTTTTGAGATAAAATGATTAATTCAAAGAGAAGGCAAAAAAAAAAAATTGCCTAAGAAATTATTGTATTCACCTTCTATTTCTGACCCCTGCCAACCAATAGAGCAAATCCCCAGCATCTTTACCTAAAATTAAAAAAAAAAAAGATTGGTTATTAACCCCTTTCCAAAGCTATCCTGGGTTTTTTACGACTCTGAGAAAGAAGCCTTTTGAAAACATTGTGGGAAAAGGAGAAAATGCTGGTAACCAGCATTTTCTCCTTTTCCCACAATGTTTTCTACCCTTCCCATGAAAATTTTTAGTTTTTGAGTCACATTAATTATATTGTATGCAAGTGCTTTCAATTTGGATTGGTAGAAAATTCTGTTGTTTGGTAAAGGGTTAAAATTTCCTGATTTAGAAAAAAAAACTTCCCCTCCCCCTGGCCAAAAAATTTAGCATCGTTAAATTTGTCATCTAAAAATGCTCTTGATTTAAACAAGTCTAAAATTTTGTTGTTCAGTACAGAATAAAATAAACATGACTTCTAGATTGAAGAAGTTTACGTACCAGCTGTAGTTCCTTGCGTTGCCGAGGTCTGGGTACTTGCAGTAGTGGGTGTGGCAGCAGTGGATGTAGGCGTTGAGCCGACAGGTTCAAAAGTGGGCGGGGCCGATCCGGCAGGCACTGGAGGGTATACAATATTGGAGAACCAGTCGGCAGACAGGGTGTTGTGCACAACGACACTTGGCTGGTTTGTCGGAGCTGGTGTCAGTGTTGGTGTCGACTGTGTTGTGACGGGTGTCGAGGCGGGACAGGTGGTGGTGTTACTGGACAGAGCAAGCATGGGTGCTGTATTTACATAGGCCGATGCTAAATTTAAAAACAAAAGAGACAGAAAACTAAAGATGGTAGCTCTCTGATGCATACTTATATCCACGTAGGCCGATGCTAAAACGATAAAAGAAACTAATAACTTCTTCAACAAACCAAAAAATTTGGACTGGACCAAATTGAAAGACAACAAATTTAAAGACAACAAATCACTGTTGCTGAAATGATTATTTCTGCCTTTGACAAGGTATAAAACACTGTGGGAAAAGGAGAAAATGCTGGTGACCAGCACTTTCTCCTTTTCCCACAATGTTTTCAGAAGGCTTCTTTCTTAGGATTGTGAAAACCTAGAGTGCATAACATGTGCAGGTTTTTACCAAACAAAAAAACACTGTGGGAAAAGAAGAAAATGCTGGTGACCAGCATTTCTCCTTTTCCCACAATGTTTTCAGAGGGCTTCTTTCTTAGGGTTGTAAAAACCTAAGAAAGCATAACATGTGCAGGTTGTTACCAAACAGCAAAATGTTAAACTGGTTCAAATTGAAAGCATTAAAAGTCTTACGAACAAAGTCCGTAACAAAGAAATAAATACATGGCAAAAATAAGGGACCAGGCAGGAACTGAACCCTAGAATGCCCGGACGAAAGGCCAATACCTTAACCACTGAGCAACATTTGTTTCTGTGTTACAGACTTGTTCATAACAACTGTTGCAGAACACCGCTGCTCAAACATGGCTCTAAACCTTTCTCAGGGTTGTTAAAAGGCTAGATTGCGTAGTAAAGGATTAACCACAGGAATATGACATTCTATAACCAAAATAAAAACCAAATATGAAAGAAAAAATCTCCCCTATATAATATAAACAGAAGGAATGCAACGTCTTGATTGCTGGCACTAGCACAAGAAAGCCTTTCCCACACAAAGTCACCCACGAAACAAACAATGATCATAGTTTCCTTAAGCCTAGCGATAGACCACAGAAAAATGTACCTGCGACATCTGGCGATTCCTCAGAAGACACCTTTTATCCGGAAATATCCGTCATGTTTTACAATTTTTTTGAAAATTTCTATCCATCGAGGAGGCCATTCGCTGACGTCACGGGAAGAGCCATGACGCCTATTTTTGGATTACTTATTACTATTAATTTTTTTGTTTTTAGATATATTTATACTCATATGATACTTAAGATTTTTCTAGAAGTAACTAACAAAAGTATTTGACCGTATTCTCTTTTAAAGAATAGATATTTGACTCTATAGGTAATCCAAAAATATACTTCCTGGCCCTTCCTGGAAATCCCATGAATGTCAAATTCCTATGGATTAACAGAGTCTTTGGCTTTTTGGTAGGAGCTTACTCTTTTATGAAACTGCTGTATGTTGCTCAACTCAACACAAAAAAAAAAAAATTTTCAAGAGAAAACCATGTAAAATGAAAAACAATAGCTTCGAAAAGCATTGCATGTACACTCTTACGAACAAAGTCCGTAACAAAGAAACAAATGAATAAATGCATGGCAGAAATAAGGATCGGAGCGGGATTCGAACTCCGAACTCCCGGACGCAAAGCCAATACCCTAACCACTGAGCCAAAGAGATATCTCCCTGACGCAGTAGCCAGGTATTGTATTTAAATCGGGAGTATACCATGCAGGAAGGAGTGGTCTGTTGTAACACACCCCCTCTTAAAGTCATCATTTATTGATGACTCAAAGCCTTATTAGGCAGGAAGTCCGATTTTTGGACAATAAATGGGATTAATGGCTCAATGGCCAATCCCGGACGACCCCCCATCTTACGAACAAAGTCCGCAACAAAGAAACAAATGAATAAATGCATGGCAGAAATAAGGATCGGAGCGGGATTCGAACTCCGAACTCCCGGACGCAAAGCCAATAACCTAACCACTGAGCCAAAGAGATATCTCCCTGACGCAGTAGCCAGGTATTGTATTTAAATCGGGAGTATACCATGCAGGAAGGAGTGGTCTGTTGTAACAACACCCAAAGGGGCTTGTCAGTGAAACTGGTTAAAATCAAGAACACCAGTCCTGCAGATATGTAAATTTTGAGAGAAACATGCACAACCATACATCATAGGTATTCATTGTGATAAGTTTAACTTATTCCAATGAAAAGTGTAGGAGGAGTTGCGCACACAAGAAATTGCTAAAGACAGACAGATAGATGGATGGACAGACGGACAACAATGGCCATAACATGATAAACTTGTTGACAAATGTAACAGCTTGGCCATATTGCAAAAATTTGCAGAGATTTGTAAAATAGGGACAAGCCAGGAACAGATCAAAGATATTGCAGGTCAGTTTAAGTTGATGATTCAAAGATGATTGTATAGCAAGGTCCAATGACCACTTTTATACAGAAAATGTCATTAACTCATTACCAAACAACAAAATTTCAGGTTTGTCCAAATCGAAAGCATTTACAGACGACAAAATAAAAGTGACAGAAAATTTGAAATTTGTTTTGTAAAGGGTAGAAAACATTGTGGGAAAAGAAGAAAATGCTGGTTACCAGCATTTTCTCCTTTTCCCACAATGTTTTCCGAAAGCTTCTTTCTCAGGGTCGTCAAAAGTAGGGATTGTGTGGTAATGGGTTAAGTTCATAATTCAAAAATGATTGTATAACAAAGTTCAATGACTATGTCTATACAGAAAATGTCATTAACCCATTACCACTCAATCCCTACTTTTGACGCCCCTGAGAAAGAAGCCTTTTGAAAACACTATGGGAAAAGGAGAAAATGCTGGTAACCAGCATTTTCTCCTTTTCCCACAGTGTTTTCTACCCTTTCCAGAACAAATTTCTATTTTTCAGTCACCTTTATTTTGTCGTCTGCAAATGCTTTCAATTAGGACCAGTCCAAAATTGTTTCGTTTGGTAATGAGTTAAAGCAAAAAGTGTCAACCCTCAGGTCAGCCTGTGAAATTAGCACAGTCTGACCAGGGCTGACATTTTTTATAGAAGTTCCTATAAGGTCCCTTTTTTGCGTGATAGGTTACATATTGAAAGAGGGGTGACAAACATCCAGGATCCAAGATGCCAGGAATTAAAGGCCCTGCAGAGTGTCCTTACTTAACTCTTTACCAAACAACAACATTTTTGGCTTTTCAAAATTGACAGCATTTGCAGATGACAAAATAAAAGTGGATAAAAATCTAAAAATTTGTTTTGTGAAGGGCGGAAAACATTGTGAGAAAAGGAGAAAATGCTGGTAATCAGCATTTTCTCCTTTTCACACAATGTTTTCTAAAGGCCTCTTTCTCAGGGTCGTTAAAAGTCGAGATTGTGTGGTAAAGGGTTAAAAAGGAAATAAAACACAGTGGAAATGGAATTAAAACAAAACTCGAAAGCTTAACTATTTCATACGAAAGGTCTCTGAAGGACAAGGGCAATCAGTGGAGAAAACTCTCTCAAAACTCGACACTAGTACTATACACACATACACCAAACCAAAAGATCCAGGCCGATTTATGGTACCTGGTCCATGACCAATTACATGGTCCTCGCTCTGCCTTCAGTGGGCATGGTATGTTTTACATACTCAATTCTGTTCTCTCAATATACCAGATTTGTTAGTAAATGGTAACTTCATAGTTACATCCTCATGGCATATCCAAGCCAACAGTAATAATAATTGTAACGGCAAATTTTAAATGACGCTACTTTCTCAGCTTGGATTTTCTTTTTGAAAATATATAAAACATTGTTGGAAACTGAGAAATCCTAGGCCTGTATTCACCAACCATTCTTAAGAACGTTCTTCGTCTTATTCTCCAGAATTTTCTACATTTGTAAGTAACACAACTTCTGATTGGCTAAACTGAATGGTTCAGCCAATCAGAGGTTGTGTTACTTATAAATTTAGAAAACCTTGCAGAATAAGACTAAGAAAATTCTCAAGAATGGTTGGTGAATACAGGCCTTGGTCTTCAGCATTTCCTTCTTTTAGTACTACATGTACAGTGTTTTCAAATTCCATCTCGGTCAGAGTTGTCGAAACTTGTGATTCCTTGGTAAAGGGTTATTTAGCAAATCCAAGTTTAAATGACAAGAAGAAAGACAGTTTTAAAAACATTGTGGGAAAAGAAGAAAATGCTGGTTACCAGCAATTTCTTCTTTTCCTACAATGTTTTCAAATGTCTCAAAAACAAACGCAACTATCATTGTTAACTCTTTACTAAACGACAAAATTTATACGCTAGTCCAAATTCAAAGCATTTGCAGATGACAAAATAAATGTGACTTAAAAAATGAGATTTGTTTTCGGGAAGGCTGGAAAACATTGTGGGAAAAGGAGAAAATGCTGGTTACCAGCATATTCTCCTTTTCCCACAATGTTTCAAAAGGCTAATTCTTCCAGAGTTAACTCTTTACCACACAATCCGGACTTTTAGCGACTCTTGGGAAAAAAGCCTACAGAAAACATTGTGACAAAAGGAGAAAATGCTCCTTTTCCCCACAACATTTTCTACCCTATCAGAATATTACCAAGGTTTAATTTGTTGTCTGCAGATGCTTTGAATTTGGTTCAGTCCACAAACTTGTTGGCAAAGAGTTTAACCCATTACCAAACAACAGAATTTTTGGCCTGTCCAAATTGAGAGCATTTGCAGACGACAAAATAAAAATGGCTGAAATTTGAAATTTGTTTTGTGACGGGTAGAAAACATGTGCAGGTTTTTACCAAACAACAAAACACTGTGGGAAAAGAAGAAAATGCTGGTGACTAGCATTTTCTCCTTTTCCCACAATGTTTTCAGAAGGCTTCTTTCTTAGGGTTGTGAAAACCTAGAGTGCATAATATGTGCAGGTTTTTACTAAACAACAAAACACTGTGGGAAAAGAAGAAAATGCTGGTGACCAGCATTTTCTCCTTTTCCCACAATGTTTTCCAAATGCTTCTTTCTTAGGGTTGTGAAAACCTAGAGTGCATATTATGTTCAGGTTTTTACTAAACAACAAAACACTGTGGGAAAAGAAGAAAATGCTGGTGACCAGCATTTTCTCCTTTTCCCACAATGTTTTCCAAATGCTTCTTTCTTAGGGTTGTCAAAAGTAGGGATTGTGTGGTAATGGGTTAAACCAGCATTTTATCCTCTGTATACAATGTTTCAACAGTTATTACAAGATTTGTTGAACTTTCACTTGTAAAGATTTGAAAAGTACAGGTTAGGGTGTACATGCAATAGGTTCCGTAAAAACTTTATACTCAATAGGTTCCGTAAACACTTACTGTTGTTCTTACAGTCATCATTGATATCCCCGTCTATATCTGGGTCTACAACGAAAGAAAGAAAAAAATATCAGGGTCCTACAAAAGACAACTTTTAAGGTTTAGTTTAGTTTAAACATATTTATTTTATATCAATTGAGAAACAAGTTCTTAAAACTTATATTAATCTCTCTCAAATTTGCTTCCAGGCATCTACAACAGTACTCGCGCCAAATGTGTGGGCCAATAAAAAATCCCAAAGTTGACAACCGCTCCCAGGTATCAAACTCATTACCAAACAACAATATTTCAGGCTTGTCCAAATTGAAAGCATTTGCACACAACAAAATAAAAGAGACTGAAAAATTGAAATTTGTATAGTGAAGGTTAGAAAACGTTGTAGGAAAAGGAGAAAATACTAGTTAATAGCATTTTCTCTTTTTCCCACAATTTTTTCTAAAGGTCTCTTTCTCAGGGTCGTCAAAAGTAGGGATTGTGTGGTAATGGGTTAACTCATTACCAAATGACAAAATTTTAGGTTTGTTCAAATCGAAAGCATTAATTTTGCAGACGACAAAATAAAAGTGACTGAAAATTTGAGAAAGAAGCCTTTTGAAAACATTGATGGAGAAGGAGAAAATGCTGGTTACCAGCATTTTCTCCTTTTCCCACAATGTTTTCTAAAGCCTTCTGTCTCAGGGTCGTCAAAAGTAGGGATTGTGTTGTAATGGGTGAACTCTCTACCACATGACAAAATGACTTTCTAAGCATTTGCAGACAACAATTTCAATGTGGCTGAAGTGATGAAATTATCTTTTGACTGAGTAGAAAACATTGCGGGAAAAGAGGAAAATGTTGGTTTCCAGCATTTTCTCCTTTTCCTACAATGTTTTCAAAAGGCTTCTTCCTAAGCGTTTAAGAGTCGACATTGTGTGGTAAAGAGTTCAGTAAGAAAATGCATCTGTTAGCAGATTTATGCTTTTTCACGAAACCTAGTATAGAACATCTAAGCAATGTAGACATTATTCACCAAAGATCAGACAGCACATTTTGTGCATTCTGATCTTGATCTAAACTGGCAGCAAAAGCAGTGAAAGATGATTTAACTGATTACCACACAATCTGAAGTTTAAGAACCCTTGGAACCTGAAATTTGAAAACATTGTGGTAAAAAAAAAACAAGAGCGGCAAATTGTCGCAAGATACGCCCGTCTTACCTCAAGTTGTAAAGCTGGGGCATGCACCAGACAAAATTCAAGTATGAAAAATGACAAAGAGCACTAACTCAAAAATTAAACGAGCAAGAGTTATGATTCCTGTGCACTGCACTCCCCCTTGATGAGATCTATCCACCCATGAAATTTCATAACCTTAGCTAGTATACTTTTGGAGATATGCTCCGGACAAAATTCAAGTATGAAAAATGACAAAGGGCAATAACTCAAAAATTAAGCAAGCAAGAGTTATGATTCCTATGCACTGCACACCCCCTTGATGAGATCTATCCACCCATGAAATTTCATAACCCTAGCTAGTATAGTTTGGGAGATATTCACCGGACAAAATTCAAGTATGAAAAACAACAAAGGGCAATAACTCAACAATTAAGCAAGCAAGAGTTATGATTCCTATGTAATGCACTCCCCCTTGATGAGATCTATCCACCCATGAAATTTCATAATCCTAGCTAATATAATTTTGGAGATATACTCCGGACAAAATTCAAGTATTAAAAACAACAAAGGGCAATAACTCAAAAATTAAGCAAGCAAGAGTTATGATTCCTGTGCACTGCACTCCCCCTCGATGAGATCTATCCACCCATGAAATTTCATAACCCTAGCTAGTATAGTTTGGGAGATATGCTCCGGACAAAATTCAAGTATGAAAAACAAGAAAGGGCAATAACTTACAAATTAAGCAAGCAAGAGTTATGATTCCTGTACACTATACTCCCCCTCAATAAGATCTATCCACCCAAGACATTTCATAACCCTAGCTAGTATACTTTGGGAGATATGCTCCGGACAAGATTCAAGTATGAAAAACAACAAAGGGCAATAACTCAAAAATTAAGCAAGGAAGAGTTATGATTCCTGCGCACTGCACTCCCCCTAGATAAGATCTATCCACCCATGAAATTTCATAACCCTGGCTAGTATACTTTTGGAGATATGCTCCGGACAAAATTCAAGTATGAAAAACAACAAAGGGCAATAACTCAAAAATTAAGCAAGCAAGAGATATGATTCCTGCGCACTGCACTCCCCCTTGATAAGATCTATCCACCCATGAAATTTCATAACCCTAGCTAGAATAGTTTTGGAGATATGCTCCGGACAAAGAACTGGACGCCGCCCGCCCGCCCGGACGCCCGCCCGCCACGGGTGATCCCATAATACGTCTCGTCTTCGACGGGCGTATAAAAATGCTGGTAACCACCACACACTCCTTTTCCAACAATATTTTCTATCCTGTTAAAGACAGAAAGCATCATTCAATTTAACTCATTACCAAACGACAAAATTTTAGAGTTTGTCCAAATCAAAAGGATTTGCAGCTGGCAAAATAAACCTAACTCAAAAATTGAAATTTGTTCTAAGCAGGGTAGAAAACATTGTGGGAAAAGGAGAAAATGCTGGTTACCAGCATTTTCTTCTTTTCACACAATGTTTTCAAAAGGCTTCTATCTAAGGGTTTAAAAAACAAGGGATTGTTTGGTAATGGGTTAAAGCCTGATGCAAGATATAACTAACCTATTTCCCCGGGAACAATGCCCGAATCCACACAGGTTTCTGGTTACCAACATTTTCTTCTTTTCACACAATGTTTTCAAAAGGCTTCTATCTAACGGTTTAAAGAACCAGGGATTGTTTGGTAAAGGGTTAAAGCCTGATGCAAGATATAACTAACCTATTTCCCCGGGAACAATGCCCGAATCCACACAGGTTTCTGGTTACCAACATTTTCTTCTTTTCACACAATGTTTTCAAAAGGCTTCTATCTAACGGTTTAAAGAACCAGGGATTGTTTGGTAAAGGGTTAAAGCCTGATGCAAGATATAACTAACCTATTTCCCCGGGAACAATGCCCGAATCCACACAGGTTTCTGGTTACCAACATTTTCTTCTTTTCACACAATGTTTTCAAAAGGCTTCCATCTAAGGGTTGTGAAAAACCAGGGATTATTTGGTAAAGGATTAACCCATTACAGTGGATTCCACTTAATCGCAACCCTGTTTATCGGGATTTTCGGTTATTTGCAAGATTTGGTCCTGCACCGATCCATTTCCTATTTAGACAAGGTAAATTTCAACGCTTAATCGGGATCCCGTAAATAGAACATTTCGGTTTTTTGCAACGAAAAATTAGCACATGATTCGAAATTCTAGTGTTTATTAGCAATTCCGTGGGATAAGACAGCAAAAAATTTCAATCTGTCCGGGAAAAAAAAAAGGTTACTCAGAAAGATAAAAGTCGAATTTCAATGTGTACAGAGAATCGCAGATTAAAAACTAATGTAGCAGTATACAAACGACGAGTCCGACATGATCGTTTTCATAATTTAATCATTTAAGATAAAAATTCTTGGCGTATTTCATGTTATTCTTTTCATTTAAGAAAGTGTAATAACGGTTACAATACATCTGCAAATGGCCGACATTCTGAATATGGAGCTTCACTGGTTGCCGATTTTCAAACTATTGGACGGTACGCGAAATTTCGGGTACCAGGCTGTACATCCACCACCAAGAGCACTGATTAATAAAATGGTAATCTTAGGGCAGGAAAATTGGCGAAAAGATGACTACATGTACTTAAATCTTGTCTTGGTGTAACTCGAGGGGAAAAAAAAAACGAACATAGACGTTCTATGATCAGACTACACATTCTGTGCAGTCCGATCTTTATCTACGCTCCCCGAAAGCAACTACAGACGAATTCGGCACTTTACCCATTACAAGAAAGACCGATCGAAACAGCCCATCACCGATCAGGTAATTACACACTAGGGGAAAAAAAACTTAACTGTTTGTTAGTGTCTCGTTGATAATCCAATTTGTGACAAACAATTTGACTACAGGCGTGAAAGTAAGGTGTGCCGAATGTAAACTGTGAAAAACACAGAAACCCGTTTCTTATTTAGGTCTGCTTTGAATGGTATGGCCTAAATTGATGCGTTACAATAGAATCCTCTGCGCAGCAATCAGTCTATGACGTCACACAAAATTTACCCACCCATTCAACCTAACAGGTGGCGAGTCGGGCTTTATACAGGTGCTCAGTACACGATCATGTTGTGTAACAGTGTACATGTACACATGGGGTAAATGTTAGATAACCGGAAACTGGAGATATGCGTCGAAACCTGTGTTGACAAAAAGTTGGTGTTGAATTTTATGTCAAACGAGGCATCACCATGGCTAACAGCCAGGATCGTTTCTGGTGCTTTGTGCACTTGATAGGTAAATAAAGTAAGCAAACAAATGATTTTTTTAAACTTGTTTTGTTTGAAATACATATATTTGAAAAGTTATGAACATTAATCAAATGATCGGGAAGCAAGAGCTGAACGTCTGTCATTAGAACGAAACGATCGTCTGCAACTCTGGTTTGACTTCCGGTCTGAAAAGAGCCATCGGATTATCGGGCCGACCGCTTATTCGCAACATTTTCTCTGACAAATAGGACTTGCAAATAAGCGGAATCTACTGTACCACTCAATCCCTACTTTTGACGCCCCTGAGAATGAAGCCTTTTGAAAACACTATGGGAAAAGGAGAAAATGCTGGTAACCAGCATTTTCTCCTTTTCCCACAGTGTTTTCTACCCTTTCCAGAACAAATTTCTATTTTTCAGTCACCTTTATTTTGTCGTCTGCAAATGCTTTCAATTTGAACCAGTCTAAAATACAAGATATAACTAACCTATTTCTCCCGGAACAATGCCCGAATCCACACAGGTTTCCTCATCGACCAAATTATCGCAGTCGTTATCCAAGTTATCACCAGGAGACACGGGGGTCAGACTGCATAACTGCGAAAAGAAAATCATAAACCACAGTCCGTACTCAACAAGCATTTAGAATAATTATTCTTATTGTTTACTTTTGGGATCTATAGGGCCTTTAAGGCCTGGTAAACGATATAACGAAACATCTTGGGAACATTCTAGGTCTAATTTTCAGGAATTTTCTGAAATTGAAAGTAACAGAATTTCAGATTGGCTAAACCATTTTGGATAAACCAAATGGTTTAGCCAAATTGAGAAAATGGTTTAACCAATGAGAAATTCTGTTAGTTTCTTTCTTAACTCTTTACCAAAGGACAAAATTTCAGACTGGTCCAAATTGAAATCATTTGCAGATGACAAAATAAAAATGACTGAAAATTTGAAATTCATATTGAAGAGGAGAGAAAACATTGTGGGAATAGGAGAAAATGCTGGTTACCAGCATTTTCTCCTTTTTCCACAATGTTTTTAAAGGTTTTCTTTCTCAGGGTCGTCAAAAATCATAATTGTGTGGTAAAGGGTTAACTCTTTACCACATGAGAAAATTTTAGACTGGTCCAAATTGAAAGCATTTGCAGACAATAAAGGTGATTGAAAAATTGAAATTTGGTCTGGGAGGGGTAGAAAACACTGTGGGAAAAGGAGAAAATGCTGGTTACCAGCATTTTCTCCTTTTGCCTCAGTGTTTTCAAATGGCTTCTTTCTCAGGGGTGTCAAAAGTAGGGATCATGTGGTAATGGGTTAACTAAAAATATTAAACCACAGATACAGATTGAAGAGTAGCTGGTGAATACATCCCTAGAGCTAAACATCTATTTTGTTTAACCGTTTACCACGCAATCCCAATTTTTAATGACCCTGAGGGACAGGCCTTATGAAAACATAGACGGAAAAGGAGAAAATTCTGGTAACCATCATTTCCTCATTTTCCCACAATGTTTTCTACCCTTCCCAAACCAAATTTCAATTATTGAGTTATACATGTATTAAACCTTCCCCAAACGACAAATTTTGGACTCTTCCAAACCAAAAGAGTTTGCAGATGACAATTTCAGATTTAACTCTTTACCACACAATCCCGACTTTTAACGACCCTGAGAAAGAAGCCTTTTGAAAAAATTGTGGGGAAAGGAGAAAATGCTGGTAACCAGCATTTTCTCCTTTTCCCACAATGTTTTCTACCCTTCACAAAACAAATTTCAATTTTTCAGTTACTATTGGTTTGTCATCTGCAAATGCTTTCAGTTTGGATCACTCTATAAATTTTACATTTGGTAAAGAGTTAACAATGTTTTCTACACTTCCAAAAAAACAAATTTCAACTTTTCAGTCACACGTCATTTATCATTAGCAAATGCTTGCAACTTGGACCAGTCAAAACTTTTGTAATTTGTCAAAGAGTTAAAAGTTTAGCCAACCAGAAATGTTGTAACTTTCCTAATCAAGAATAAGACCACAAATCAAGTCTAGAAAACCACTAGTTGGTGAGTACGCCCTCAGTGATGGTTTAGTTTAAACATATTTATTTTACATCGATTGAGAAACAAGTTCTGACAACTTATACTAATCTCTCTCGATTCTGCTTCCTGGGAACTACACCAGTACTCGCGCCGAATATGTGAGCCAATGAAAAATCCCAAAGTTGACACCCGCTTCCGGGAATTCGAACTCATGACCTTTTGGTTATGAGGCCGACGCTTTACCTCATGACCACAGACACCACATCAAGAACAAATCTCATCCTAATGGCTACTTTAAGTTTGTCGTCTGCAGACTGATGCTTTCAATTTGGACCAGTCTAAAAATGTGTGGAAAAGAGTTATAACCTTGTCAGGAAAAAAAAAAGAGAAAAAGCTGGTAACCAGCATTTTCTTCATTTCCCACAATGTTTTCTACCCTTTTCTAAAACAAACTCCAAATGCTTCGAAGAGTAACACTCTAATGTTCAATATTTCAGCTATGTCCTTTTTCGAGAGTTAGAAACACTTTTTATTATATACCTAGCAGTGAAATCCTGGAATTTCCCAGTGTAATAAATTTTGATATCATCACTAGTGACGTTATCAACTTTCACTTTCACTTCCTGACATAATTCGGGAACTACTTTTTTTTTCGACTACATGTTTTTCGACTTTCAAACGCAAAATTACAAATAATTATGTTAGTAAGGTATATAATAAATAGAATAATCAACTGGTTATTTTTGATATGAAAAATATCTCACTCGGACGTGTCGTAAGGCATTAAAAAAACTCATGCTGCGCACTCGTTTTTTCAACGCTTAACAATGCATCCTCGTGAGATATTTTTCATATCAAAAACAACCAGTTGATTATCCTCTATATAAACTACAACATTTTTTTTAACTTGTATCATTGCACCCATATTGTTTTACGAGTAAGAAGTGACATCAACACTATTACGCAACTTAACCCTTTCCCAAACAATCCCTGGTTTTTACGGGTCTGGCATAGTAGCCTTTTGAAAACATTGTGGGAAAAGGAGAAAATGCTGGTGACCAGCATTTTCTCCTTTTCCCACAATGTTTTCTATCCTATCATAGATAGAAATCAACTTTTCAGCAAGAATTGAATTGTCGTCTGCAAATGCTTTCAGTCTGGTCCAGTTAAAAAATTTGTCGTTTGGGAAAGGGTTAACAAAGCGTGGGAAAATTGACGTTACGTTGTGTAGCAGAGTTGATGTCACTTCTTATGCGTAAGACAATATGGCTGCGATGATATATGTTCAAAAAAATGTTCTAGAAGATAAAGTGTTTCTAACTCTTGAAAAAGGTATTAGCAGTAATACTGAACATAAGAGTGTTATTTTTTCATAGTATTTTAACCTGTTACCACACACTTGCTACTTTTGACAACCCTGAGAAAGAAGCCTTTAGAAAACACTGTGGGAAAAGGAGAAAATGCTGGTAACCAGCATTTTCTTCTTTTCCCACAATGTTTTCTAGCCTTCACAAAACAACTTCCAAATACAGTCACTTTTATTTTGTGGTCTGCAAATGCTTTCAATTTGGACAGACCAAAAATTTTGTCATTTGGATAAACCTAAAATTTTGTCATTTGGTAAAGAGTTAATTGTTTCCTACGGAATTCAAAGCGTCGTTGTCATCGAATGCTTTGAATTTGGACTTGAATTTTGTTGTATGATAAACTGTTAACTCTTTTATCAGGTGGCAAAGGTTTAGATCAGACAGCAAAATTTTACACCTATCCAAAGTGAAAGCATTTGCAGACAACAATATCATAGTAGCTCAGATGATGTAACTTTTCTTTGATAGGGTAGAAAACTTTTCTGGCACTGTTTTCAACAGGCTTCTCTCTAAAGGGTGTTAAAAGGCATCATTGGGAGGTAAAAGATTAAGAAATGTAGATTGAACAAATATGGCACTATTTTTTTTATCTCACACATGTGTAAGAAAGCACATGCAAGGAAATGTGTAATGGATGTCTTACATTGAAAAAAAAAAAGTTATGTGATAAATACAAAAACACAGGAAGTTATGTGATAAAATACAAAAACACAAGAAGTTATGTGATAAAATACAAAGTTTACGTACCTTATTGGAGTTTGAATCAAACCTCAGATCACTTTGGAGGACAAAATTTTGTGTAGCTGTGCTATCTTGCACAAACAACAGTTGGTAAAACGGCCTTGATTCTGAATGCATGCGTTCTGCTGCTGTCTGCGGCATTGAGTCACCAGAGGTAAACATACGTGTTGTAGCTGTTCCATCGTCTTGTACACCGGTACTGTGAGGGAAAAGTACACAGATCAGATTCAAATAAGCCATTTCCTTGAAATGGTATCCCCCGCCGAAAAATTCACTTGACCGCCTAACTTAAAATCACTCCAAGTCGACAATTTTTCAACAACGAAATCAAAATAAAATAAAGCTGAATGCTTTATTGTACACATGTATAAAGTTTCACAAAATTCCGTCCAATTGTATTGGAGATATTCTTTCAGACCGACGTACTGACAGGCAGACAGGCGGGAGGATGGACGGACAGAAAACGCTAAAACTTTATCCCTCTATCTTCTACGGGGGGATAATAAATGTGCCATCCACCGACAAAAAGGGGCTTAAAGTATCAATGTTATCCATAATACCATGCAAGTTATGGAATACTTATGAATATTAACCCATTACCAAACGACAATATTTTAGACTGGTCCAAATTGAAAGCATTTGCAGACGACAAAATAAAAGTGACTGAAAATTTGAAATTTGTTTCCTGAAGGGTAGAAAACATTGTGGGAAAAGGAGAAAATGCTGGTTACCAGCATTTTCTCCTTTTCCCACAATGTTTTCTAAAGGCTTCTTTCTTGGGGGCGTCAAAAGTAGGGATTGTGTGGTAATGGGTTAATAGTCATCTCTTCTAACATGAAGTAGACTGGTTATCATACATACAAAAAAATGACAAATAGGGAAAAAATTTTGGTCCAGGTCAGCCTGCATAAGGCATTTCTATGGTATCTCTAACTGACCCTAAATAACAGCAAGGATGAAGCAGTTTCTTATGTGTATATGACCCCTTTTGATATCATAGAAAACATTGTGACAAAAGATGAAATTGCTCGTCACGAGCAATTTCACCTTTTGCCACAATGTTTTTTAAAAGGCTCCTACAAGCAATGCGTAGAAATGAGTATCTATGGAGTAAAGGGTTAAGGCATGGTTCTTAAAGGTGGGTATTTAGATTTCACATCTCACCAAATTAAAAGATATACCAGTATATATCACTGCAATTCATATAAAAAAAAACAATACAAATCATCAATAACAAAGACTCATAAAATTACAAATAAAATTGATGGTGTTCTCTTAAAAGGCTACGTAGGCTCTTAAGATATCTTTAGATTTTCCAAAAAGCATTGTGGGAATGTCAAGTGACTGACATGTGACTAATGACGCTTAAATTGCATTATATAACAAATATATAATTATTTTTCATAATGTCTTCTTCTGACGCTATGTTTGAAGCTTTGTCTGTGTTTTTCCGGTATGTATGGTAAATGAGCGAATTGCTCATGTAAAAATCGATTGTTGTTTCCTGTTGGTGTCGACCTGGGCAGTAGTAAATCTCTAATTTCTCTCATTGTCGGATGGCTTTTGACTACTGGGGTTTTATGAATGAAAACTAAATGGCCTTTGGAATATAAGGATGAATTTTTTGTATTTTTGTACAATGTTCGCCCCAAAATCTGAAGGGCCTCCTTCTAATACTATTTTCTTTATCCCTTTTTCTCAATTTTAATCCAAAATCCAAATAAATTGAATATTTCGTTTGAAGTAAGGCACATATTGACATCTTTCTCACTGCTATGAGAAAATTCAAAATATCAAGAATCATGTAAGGCCCTCTGAATATGCCGATGCAATAATGACATCATGGATTATATTGGCTACGCAATAAATGTGATATATATCAGCAAAAAATACATTTTAGAAGAAAAAAAACAATGTGCTTTTACATGACAGACTTTATCTCATTACCAAACGATAATACTTTGGGCTTGTCCAAATCGAAAGTACTTGCAGACGACAGAATAAAAGTGACTGAGAATTTGAAATTCGTTTTGTGAAGATTAGAAAACATGGTGGAAAAAAGGAGAAAATGCAGGTTACCAGCATTTTCTCCTTTTCCCACAATGTTTTCTAAAGGCTTCTTTCTCAGGGTCGTCAAAAGTAGGGATTGTGTGGTAATGGGTTAAAGGAGCAAAATTATTCACTAGTAATTTATTAATTCATTATTCTTTTTGTCAGTAAAACAGTTACTTGAAAATAGTCCCAGCCAGCAGGAGCGCACTTTGAAGTCATGTGACCAACTGACGGATAACAAAAAAAAAATATACCCTGTTTTTAGGTCGAAATTATATAAAGTGGCCATTGTCTACGCATGTCTACGAAGATTCTACTGTCTAATATGATGCATCACTAGCCCCGAAAGCGGGCTGACTGTAATATTACGCTCTATTAAGTAGCACTGTAGAAAATAGCTTTTATCAATAGGTTTGAGGAGAAATGAGACCTGCTGTAGCTCCAGATTTCTCTAAACTGCTGATCATAGCTGAATGAATTGCACAAGGAAGCGTTTTATTGAGTAAACATTTATTTTAGTTTGAAATTCAAAGTAACAGTTGTTGTGTAGAAAAGTGATTCGGCTCTGTACCCAGGATGCCCAAATTAGATAGATGAGTATTTATCCAATGCCATCTAGCGGGAGATAATGATAATGTGGCAGGATAAAAAAAATTATTAGAAAAGAGGAAAAAATTTCTTCTTTTTCCACAATGTTTTCAAAGACCATCTTTACCGGATCATTGAATTCAAGATTGCGTAATAAGCAAGTTACTAAGTAAAGCTATCACTAAACTTGATTATACCCCCTACCAGCTCCTTGTCACAAAAACAGGTCTTTGTAACAGAATGCAGAATGGTTTAGTACAAAAGTAAGAGTTTAAAAAAAGTTCAAGGGGAGATAATTCCATAACAATCGCAGCAGGGTCATGAAAATTGCACATGCACAACTTCACATATATAGGAATCATGTGTGTAAATTTGAGTTCAATATGTGACAAAATTGTTGGAGTATTGCTCTGGATAAATGTATCTACAGGCAGACGGACAATGCTTGGCTACAAGTTCTTGATTTTCTGCAAAAATTCTTAACTGAGAAAGGGGCATAACTGTATCAACTAGAGCTGTCACTGAATGTGACTTAATATCCCTGCCAGCTCTTTGACAGAAAAAAGTGTCAAGTTCAAGGGAAGATAATTCCTCAACCAGGGAAAGTTGACACTTGAAAATTGTGTCTTGCAAATTTGCAATATATGAACTATATACTAGTATGTGCAAAGTTTCAATACAATTGAGGGAAAACTGTAGGAGTTTGCAACACAAAATTACAAGTATTTTGTAAACAAGTGGACGGATGGATGGACAGACAGGCTGATTCCAGTATACCCTGAAAACATTTGTTTTGTGGGGGTATAGATATTACAAATTATTTCATGCTTTCCAATAGGATATTGAGAAATAGCAGTGAAAATATTTTTCGATATTCCAAGGGTACCACCAGTGAAAATACCAATTTTTATATTCCATTTACCTTGGTAAAATGCGTGTGACTTCACAATCAGATGGAAATATGATGTCATTTAACTTGAATTTCTCATTCTTGATGTAATATTGTAATGCGTTGCTATGCGGAGGAGGTACGACATGGGGAATAATTGAAAAGAACTGTACTGGATTTTGATAAAGCTCCCACCAGAAAGGGTTAAAAGCATGAAAGCATGCAAGCATGAAATAAATAGAATATTCGGGGTTTTTTCAGTGAAAGATCAAAATTTAATTCATCTCGTGAACATCATTGGTAATGTTTTCACAAGTGGCACAGCCACAAGTGAAAAAATTCCTGATGGTGTTCACAAGAAAAAACCAAAAATCCTCTATATGTCACACCAAGGTTATAACAATAAATTGCTCTTTCTTCAAAAATGGATTTAGAACCAACCTGTGTATTACTGTAAATCCCGGGTCCAGTTTAGGGATCACTGAAAGGCTTCTATACTGGGCAATGTGTGGGATGACAAGCAGACTGCCCCAGGAGCCGTTTTGCGCTTTAATCTCAAGCATCACTTGTATCGGTTTGTTTGCTTCAATCTCAAACAACTGGAAAACAAGATAAAAATTTTCTTAGTCCTATTTACTAAATGGCCAAAACATAAACTTGTCGTTTTCCTACAATGTTTTGAGAAGGTTTCTTTGTCAAGGTTGTAAACACTCTAGGTAGTGTGGTAAAGGGTTAACCCATTACTGAATAATAGAATTCATGACTTGTCCAAATAATGAGCAAAATGTAGATGACAAATTAAATCTTTACCACACAATCCCGACTTTTGACGACCCTGAGAAAGAAGCCTTTTGAAAACATCGTGGGAAAAGGAGAAAATGCTGGTAACCAGCATTTTCTCCTTTTCCCACAATGTTTTCTACCATTTCCAAATAAAATTTCAATTTCTGATTCATAATTTGTTGTCTTCAAATGCTATCAATTTGGACCAGTCCAAAATTATCACACAATTACCAAACTCTTTACCACACAATCCCGACTTTTGACGACCTTGAGAAAGAAGCCTTTTGAAAGCATTTTCTCCTTTTCCCACAATGTTTTCTCCTTGTCCCAAATCAAATTTCAATTTTTTATTTACATTTATTTTGTCGTCTGCAAATGGTTTCAATTTGGACCAGTCCAATATTTTGTCATTTGGTAATGAGTTAAAGGTAGCTCTAATAATGGCATTCATATTTTTGATACCATAAAAACATTGTGAAAATGGAGAAAGTGCTGGTAACAGGACTACTTTTCTACGCGACAACCATTACTTTGAATTTCAAACTAAAATAAATGTTTACTCTATAAAACACTACCTGGTGCAATTCATTCAGCTATGATCTACAGTTTAGAAAAATCTGAAACTAAAACAGGCCTGATGTAGAAAAATCTGGAGCTAAAACAGGCCTGATTTCTCCTCTAACATACTGATAAAAGCCCTTTTCTCCATTGCCATCGTATAGCGCATCACTTCAATCTCCCCAACTTTGGGGAGAGTGACACGTCATATCAGACAGGTCAAATCTTCGAGGAATATGACATGTACAGACAACGAAACTTCAGATCATTTAGTAAAAGGTCAAGGTAAAATATTTATGGGTCACATACCTCATTTGGGTACAGACTTCTCTTTTGTAGGTTGGCACCCCTAAAATCTCTAATGTATTCTTGATGGTATTCTCCGAGTATTTTGAAGTATGTGCTATCCTCTGTCGTAATGATACAAATCTCTGCTTCAGCTACGATCTGATCTAGGTCAATGGCAGGTATGTAAAAATGTTTACCGAGAGTTTCCTTTGGTGGAACTTGGGTGAATGCCAACTCTTTGTGTCCGAAAAACATGGCGAATGGCATATGGGCCTCTACCACTGAAATGGATGGACAAGGTCCGTAAAAACCCTTAACCCATTATCGAACAATCCCTACTTTTGATGCCCCTGAGAAAGAAGCCTTTTGAAAACACTGTGGGAAAAGGAGAAAATGCTGGTATCCACAGTGTTTTCTACCCTTCCCAGAACAAATTTAAATTTTTCAGTCACCTTTATTTTGTCATCTGCAAATACCTTCAAGTTGGACCTGTCTAAAATTTTCTCGTGTAGTAAAGAGTTAACTCATTACCAAACAACAAAACTTTAGACTGGTCCAAACTGGAAGGGTTTTCAGACAACAAAATTAATGTGACTCTAAAAATTGAAATTTGATTTGAAAAAGGTAGAAAACATTGTGGGAAATGGAGAAAATGCTGGTTACCACAGCATTTTCTCCTTTTCCCACAATGTTTTCAAACATTTTTTTTTTTTCATATTTGTGAAAACCAGGGATTGTTTAGAAAAGGTTAAAGTTTTCAGAAGGCTACTTTCACCCCTTTACGACACAATCTCAAGTTTTAATGACCACGATGGAGAAGCTTTCTGAAAACATTGTGGGAAAAGGAGAAAATGCTGGTAACTAGCATTTTCTCCTTTTCCAACTGTGTTTTCTACTTTTTTGAACACAACCAAATGTCTGTTGTCTGCAAATGTTTTCATTTCAAATGAGTTTAATGAGTTTCATTAACAAATGACAAAATTTTAGACTGGTCCAAATGGAAAGCACTTCCAGACAACAAAATAAAAGTGACTGAAAAATTGAAATTTGTTTCATGAAGGGTAGAAATCATTGTGGGAAAAGGAGAAAATGCTACATTTAGAAAACATTGTTGGAAAAGGAGAAAATGCTGGTTACCAGCATTTTCTCCTTTTCCCCCATTTTCTAAAGGTTTCTTTCTCAAGGGCGTCTAAAGTAGGGATTGTGTGTTAATGGGTTTAAATACTGTCATTTGGTAAATGGTTACTGACAGAATGAAAATCTAAAATGGAGATCGATTTATAGAATAAGGTTTATCAAACTACATTTATCACGTAAAACCATAATTTTAACATGAGACACGAATTCAGCTGTATGAACGTGGTGCAAGGAAAGCGTGGTAAAATCTGCGACAATCCATGTAGAATGACGTCATGAGTTACAGCACTCAGTCAGTGGATTATTCAATGGAACATGACCTTGATTTGCGTGCTTACTCCAAGTTTAAACTTGTTTTCTTTCCATTAAGAATTGGTCATGTTATAAATCGAAACAATCTTCTTTCTAGTATAGTGGTTCAATAAACCATGTTCAATAAACCATGTTCTAAGTTATGAGATGCAATGAATAAACCACTCGGGCTATTGCCCTAGTGGATTATTTACTGTGCCTCATAACTCACAACTGTGGATTATTAAACAATAAACCATGATAGGATGAAGATTATTTCTTAATTCTGCAGCTTGTTAACACATTACTACACAATCCCTACTTTTGACGACCTAGAGAAAGAAGCCTATAGAAAACATTGTGGGAAAAAGAGACTAAATGCTGATAACCAGCATTTTCTCCTTTTCCCACAGTATTTTCTACCCTATAGAGTACAAATTTTGTCCTTTGGTACACTTTCGATTTGTCATCTGGAAGCGTTTCCAGGTAGGACAAGTCTTGAAATTTGTTGTGTGATCAAGAGTTAACGTATTACCATACAATCCCTACTTTTGACAACCCAGAGAAAGAAGCCTATAGAAAACATTCTGGGAAAAAGAGAAAACGCTGGTAAACAGCATTTTCTCCTTTTTCCACAATGTTTTCTCCCATAGAAAACATTTTGGGAAAAAGAGAAAATGCTGGTAACCAGCATTTTCTCCTTTTTCCACAATGTTTTTACCCTTCACAAAACAAATTTCAAATTTATAAGTCACTTTTATCTTGTCGTCTGCAAATGCTTTTGATTTGGACCAGTCTAATATTGCTGTTTGGTAGTGAGTTAATTCCATAAATTATTTTTGATAATGCAAGATTTTGTGTTTTTTTTTGGTCTCGGTTCTAGTTATTTTTGAAGTTATGAGCACATGAACCCAGCAAAATTAGCCATCAGCGAGCCTGCATGGCTCAATTGGTAGAGCGTAGGACTGGTGATCATGAGGATGTGGGTTGGATCCCCACGGCTGGCCATCTAAAATTACTAATAGTCTTACAGATGAGATGTTAAACCAAGGTCCCGTGTCACGGTGCTATACACTGAACATGTTAACTCTTTACCACATGACAATATTTTAGACTGGTTCAAATTGAAAGCATTTGCAGACGGCAAAATAAAGGTGACTGAAAAACTGAAATTTGTTCTGGGAACGGTACAAAACACTGTGGGAAAAGGAGAAAATGCTGGTTACCAGCATTTTCTCCTTTTCCTACAGTGTTTTCAAAAGGCTTCTTTCTCAGGGGCGTCAAAAGTGGGGATTGTGTGGTAATGGGTTAGAGAACCAGGCAAAACTTAGGATTGGTTCTGTCCTGTTTTTGAACTATCCCCAGTAATAATAGTAACAGCCTTCAGGGGGTGTTGCCCAAATTGGAAACTGGTGGCGACAATAAATTAACTCAAATTCAATCAATCAAAATTAGCTATGGCATGTACTGGATTATTTACCACTTTGCCATTTTGCGAGAAAATGATATTGACATTTCTAAGATTTGAATGTTTAATAGCCACAAGATATGTAGCATACACTGAAACAAAGTTCTAAATGGCCA
Organism: Tridacna crocea; assembly: GCA_943736015.1. Classification (NCBI taxonomy): domain Eukaryota; kingdom Metazoa; phylum Mollusca; class Bivalvia; order Cardiida; family Cardiidae; genus Tridacna; species Tridacna crocea. The sequence goes on along the minus strand of OX031071.1, from coordinate 38,867,429 downwards.
TTTTTGTTTCTCCTATAAATTGAAGCAAGTATGAGAAATGTTAATAAAAACAAATTGTGACATATATCTGGATGTTAACCATAATATTGTGGTGAAAAGATTCTTGATTTTGTCAACAGAATGACTACCTTTTTCAAAAAGAAGGAAAACCAGTTGTTTGCGCATGTGTGGTGTCTAAAGACCTAAACGAGTTAACACTTTACCAAACGACGAAATTTTAGACTGATCCAAATTGAATGCATTTGCAGACGACAAAATAAAAGTAAATGAAAATTTGAAATTTCTAGTGGAAAAGGAAGAAACATGGTGGGAATAGGAGAAAATGCTGGTTACCAGCATTTTCTCCTCTTCTCACAATGTTTTCAGAAGGCTTCTTTCTTGGGGTCGTTAAAAGTCGGGATTGTGTGGTAGAGAGTTAAAGAAGAGAAGTGTAACATAATGAACTTTTGTAAACAATAAGAAACAACATCAAACTATATTCTGCAAAAAAATGTTATCCTAAAATATAAATGTGAAGTTTTCAAAAAATTGATATTTCAATTTACAATGTTGAGTGAATGAACGACAAATAAGTTTCTTCCGCGACAAAATTGTATGAATTCTCCTAAGAATTTGGCTCAGGTATATTTTCAGACTGGCCAATTATTTTGCAAAAAAATGAAACCAAATAAATTGTCCCGTTTATCAGCAGTGGACGCGAGAAAACGTCAATGAAAATTACAGCTTAGCCCATTACCACAAAATCCCTACTTTTGACGACCCTGAGAAAGACGCCTTTAGAAAACATTGTGGAAAAAGGAGAAAATGCTGGTAACCAGCATTTTCTCCTTTTCCCATAATGTTTTCTACCCTTCACAAAACAATTTTCAATTTTTCAGTCACTTTCATTTTGTCGTCTGCAAATGCTTTCGATTTGAACAAACCTAAAATTTGTCGTTTGGTAATGAGTTAAAAGTGGCTGTCTAGAAGTTCGTTTCAGTATATGACATTTAACTCTTTACCAAATGACAAAATTTAACACTGGTCCAAATTCAAAGTATTTGCAAATGACAAAATAAATGTGACTCAAAAAATGAAATTTGTTTCGGGAAGGGTGGAAAACATTGTGGAAAAAGGAGAAAATGCTGCTTACCAGCATTTTCTCTTTTTCCCACAATGTTTTCAAAAGGCTTTTCTTTCAGGATTGTTTCCGAGTCGGGATTGTGTCAAATGGTTTAATTTACTGCCTTTAAATTCTGTTTCATTGTACTTTCGATGTAAATTTGACCGAACTATTTTCTTGAGTAAGTACATATTTAAAACTAGACTACATTCTGTAAAGATGGACCTGTGAATAGTATATTAGGCTAAGTTGATCATAATTCATTAGACTGCAAAGAAATTTCTCGTGATCTGATTGGTTAATAGGGGAACATATATCATGTACCCTAGCAAAAACCATGTAAAGCCAGTTTCCTTTTTGAGTGTCCTGTAAATATCACACATGCAACAAATAACCAAAATGGTGGTGTCGATCGATCACCAGACCGCACATTTATGCACCAAACTGCAGGTTTTAGTGACGTTAGTTTCCAGTGACGTCAGATTTCATTGAATTGGGGCACTCAGAAGGGAATTTAATAACTGCGGTTTATTAAACCATGATAGGAAGATTATTTCTTAAATAATTTTTATGAGCTTTAGATAATAAAGGCGGTGACTTTGATTTTGATATTGAAAATATTAATTAGCCACAAGCAAACCCCATGTTGTGGGTACTCATTAGAATTGTCTCGATGAGACAATTCTAATGAGTACCCACAACATTGGGTTTGAAAGAGAAATAATAGATTTAAAATACCATCAATCCCTCTTATCTGCAGCTCTGATTCGTGTTAGATCCTCTATTCATACAACTTCGAAATTTCATACTCAGAGCTAAGTACAAACAAGTTTTATAAACCTTGACCCAGTAGTAGTAGCAGTTAATTTACTTACATGTTCCGCTAGGCGTCTGTTCAAAGTTCACCTCATTTTTATTCACAAGATTGGTCATGTCTGCCTTCAACTTTACTGCCTTGTTCTGTACAACAGGTGTCATGAAATTCCGATACTCACTGGAATCTGAATCGTAGTATGTGAGATAAATAGATATAAAGAACTTGAAAGAAGGTGGCATTCAAGATAAAATATCAAAATTTATTTCATGCTTTCCGGTAGGATATTGAGAAATAGCGGTGAAAATATTTTTCAATATTCCACTGGTACGACCAGTGAAAATACCATTTTTTATATTCTAGTTACCTAGGTAAAATGCGCGTGACTTCACAACCAGATGGATATATTACGTCATTTACCTTACCTTTCTCGCGCTTCACGTAAAAATGTAATGCCTTGCTATGCAGAAGGGGTACACCATGGGGAATAAACGAAAAGAACTATACTGGATTTTGATAAGGTTCCCCCGAGAAAGGGCTATAAGCATGAAATAAATATTTGTTTTTTTCGGCTAAGGATGGAAATTTACTTTACCTCGTGAGCACCATCGGTAATATTTTCACAAGTGGCACAGCCACTTGTGAAAATATTACCGATGATGTTCACTCGATGAAATCAATTTCGATCTTTCGTCGAAAGAAACAAATATCCTCAATTATATTAACTGCTTTCCTGTTTATCCTCCACCACACAACAAAAATTTCAGGCAGGTCTAAAATGATCGAACACATTGAGGTCAATTAACATATTTTTCAACCCTTTACCCCACAATGATGACTTTAACTCTTTACCACACGAGAAAATTTAGACTGGTCGAAATTGAAAGCATTTGCAGACGACAAAATAAAGGTGACTGAAAAGTTGAAATTTGTTCTGGGAAGGGTAGAAAACAATGTGGGAAAAGGAGAAAATGCTGGTTACCAGCATTTTCTCCTTTTCCCACAGTGTTTTCTAAAGGCTTCTTTCTCAGGGGTGTCAAAAGTAGGGATTGTGTGGTAATGGGTTTACTCTTTACCACACAAGAAAATTTTAGACTGGTCCAAATTGAAAGCATTTGCAGACGACAAAATAAAGGTGACTGAAAAATTGAAATTTGTTCTGGGAAGGAGAGAAAACACTGTGGGAAAAGGAGAAAATGCTGGTTACCAGCATTTTCTCCTTTTCCCACAGTGTTTTCAAAAGGCATCTTTCTCAGGGGCGTCAAAAGTAGGGATTGTGTGGTAATGGGTTAAACGACCCAGAGGAAGAGGCATTTAGAAAACCGGTAACCAGCATTTTCTCCTTTTTCACAGTATTTTCTATCCTTTCCAAAACAAATTTCTGTCTTTGCGCCACCTTACTATTGTCGTCTGCTAATGCTTTAAATCTGGAATGGTCAGAAATTTTGTTGTCCGCTAATAATCAGGTTTAACTCTTTACTAAAATCACAACTTTTAACGGCCCTGAGAGAGAAGCCTTTTGAAAAATTTGTAGGAAAAGAAGAAAATGCTATCCTTCTCAAAATAATTATAAATTCTTAACCCATTCCCAAACAATCCCTGGTTTTTACGGGTCTGGAATAGTAGCCTGTTGAAAACATTGTGGGAAAAGGAGAAAATGCTGGTAACCAGCATTTTCTCCTTTTCCCACAATGTGTCCTACCCTATCATAGACAGAAATCATCTTTTCAGCAAGAGTTGAATTGTCTGCAAATGCTTTCAATTTGGTCTAGTCCAAAAGCTTGTTGTTTGGGAAAGGGTTAAGTCATTACTATTTTGTCATCTGCAAATGCTTTCAATTTGGACTGGTGTACCATTTTCTTGTTTGGTACAGAGTTAAAGGTGAAATATCCTCACCATTTTGCAAGTGATAATGATAATAGGGTCCAAGAATGTCTGTTGGTAGCAGCATCAAGGCTGTGGTTTTTGAGTCAGTACGGTACATAAACTGTACAGAAACTTCCTCCGACGACCTCAAGATCAACTGAAAAAAACAAAAAAAGGTGGCTCGTACAAATCAACTTTTCTCCTTTTCCCACAATGTTTTTGAAGATTTCTTTCTCAGGTTCGTTTAAAGTCGGGATTATATGTTAAAGAGTTAACCCTTTACTCCATAGATACTCATTTCTACGCATTGCTTGTAGGAGCCTTTGGAAAACATTGTGGTAAAAGATGAAATTGCTCATGATGAGCAATTTCACCTTTTGCCATAATGTTTTCTACACTATCAAAAGGTGTCACATCCACAAAAGAAATGGCTTCATTCTTGCTGTTATTTAGGGTCAATTAGAGATACAATAGAAATGCCTTATGGAGTAAAGAGTTAAAAAGGAAACAGGTAACTGCTAGTATTTTGTAAACAGAGGGACACATGGACGGACAAACAGACAGACTGGCTGATTCCAGTATATCCCACAAAAACATTTTGTTTTGGAGGGGTATAATAACCCCAATATAAATCTATATTCATAAATCCTATGCTAAACTGATTCCTCGATTTTGTGCTTATCTCTTAACCCATTACCACACGCGACAATTTTGGACTGGTCCAAATTGAAAGCATTTGCAGACAACAAAATAAAGGTGACTGAAAAATAGAAATTTGTTCTGGAAAGGGTAGAAAACACTGTGGGAAAAGGAGAAAATGCTGGTTACCAGCATTTTCTCCTTTTCCCACAGTGTTTTAAAAAAGGCTTCTTTCTGAGGGGCATCAAAAGTAGGGATTGAGTGGTAATGGGTTAATCAAACAACAAAATTTCAGAATTATTTTATTGTCCAAATGAAAGCATTAATTTGCAGACAAAAAAAAAATAAATACGTGACTCCAAAATTGAAATTTTTGCAATCTGTTTTTGGTGGGGTAGAAAACATTGTGGGAAAAGGAAAATACTGCCAGTAACCAGCATTTTTCCCATTTTCCACAACATTTTCAAAAGAGTTCTTCATAAGAGTTGTTAAACTTGGGTTTGCATGGTAAAGTCTTAAGCCTTTACTAGACAACAAAATTTTAGCCCAGTCCAAATTGACAGCATTTATAGACGACAATTTCAATGTGACTCAAATGGGGAAGTCTTCCTTTTGATAGGGCAGAAAACATTGAGGGAAAAAGAGACACAATTGTTTCAAAAGGATTCTAAAGGCTTCTTTCTCAGGGTTGTCAAAAGTAGGGATTGTATTGTAATACGTTAACTCTTGACCACACAACAAATTTCAAGACTTGTCCTACCTGGAAACATTTCCAGATGATAGATCGAAAGTTTCTCAAAGGATAAAGTTTGTCCTCAATAGGGTAGAAAAGATTGTGGGAAAAGGAGAAAATTTTGAAAGCATTGTAGGAAAAGGAGAAAATGCTGGTAACCAGCATTTTCTCCTTTTCCCACAATGTTTTCTACCCTGCTGGAAACAAATTTCAATTTTCGAGTTACATTTATTTTGTCATCTATTAGTGCTTTGAATTTGAACAAGTCTAAAATTACAAATCAAAAGAGGGTTTTGAAGTTGCTTTTTTTACAATAGACTTCAGTAGACTACTCTTCCAGTCCAATATCGATATTCTGAACTCTAGCCTTGATGAAAAATCCATATTGGAGTCTTGCCTCATTCTGAAAAAATCTATAATGGACTCTTGCCTCGTTCTGAGAAATCCGTATTGGACTCTAAAGTATCTAATATGGGCTAAGATATTCTGAACTCACATAGTAGTATTAAAGCCATTTGATTGGATGTTAAATTGTAAGTGTGAAATAAATTCTATTTATTTCGTTCTCCTATCCCCTTTTTTGTTGGGGTTTTCATCAAAATACAGCACAGTTGTTTTTGGCAATTTCCCCTGGCATACCCCTACCATTTTGTCATTTTCCAACGATATTTTCAAAAGTTCTCTTTGTCAGGGTCATTAACACCAGTATTGTGTGGTAAAGAGCTAAAAACTTGGGATTGTTTAGATAATATTGTTTTCTCGCAGTAAGGAGTAAAGCGAGAAATAGTTATCTGATCGATAATTGCTCGAAATACATGTATTTCAGTTGTGCACGGGGCAACCCGTGCGATATTTGTGTATGTTAAAGTCATTCTACCAGAGACTTGCTTGCAGATAAGTCGTACTCAATTCCCAAAGTTCTAGTTGGATATCTGTATATATATTTTGGTAAAATATTATATTTCTGCCATTACTACTTTGTTTTTACTGTAATTAGTAATTGTTTAACCCATTACCAAACGACAATATTCTAGACTGGTCCAAATAGAAGGCATTTGCAGACGACAAAATAGAAGTGACTGAAAATTTGAAATTTGTTTTGTGAAGGGTAGAAAACATTGTGGGAAAAGGAGAAAATGCTGGTTACCAGCATTTTCTTCTTTTTTGCACAATGTTTTCTAAAGGCTTCTTTCTCAGGGGCGTCAAATGTGGGGATTGTGTGGTAATGGGTTAAACAAGTGGGGTCCAACACTTAGAAGGAGGACAGACAAATGGACACAGGTTCCCAGAGTATTTCCATTGAACATGTTTTTACCTCTGGTTTTTTCTGGGCGAATCCACCACATTTCAAGGGTACAGAGTGCTGTAACAGTATTGGGCATTATGAAATTCCACCCTGTTTTCGGGTTGACAAGTTCAAAAAATGATAATTACGCACTTAGCATTTAATAGTTATATAGATTGCACATGTATGCACAACTGCTTTGTATTCACTGCACACTGATTTAGTCCTCTACTAATAAAGCCTCTCGGTTAAACAGCATTACAGTACTGAGTTGTTTGATTAGAGAAAGGTATAGCTAAGTCAATGTCAGAGAGAATGACCTTTGGATAAAAATAAAATATAGGATAAAAATAGAATATAGGATAAAAATAGACCCACCAAGTCATAACTGCTGTATGAATTTAAATTGGTTCCATCCAGGGTCACTGAGTCATTTGCAGACACCGTCATAAAATGTATCTCAGTCGGATCAAATCCTGGGTACACCTGTACATTCGCATTTGTGCTGCCTTTATTCGTCACGAATAAGAATATATCTGACACTGTGCCGCCATTTTCTTTGATTGGAATGACAAATGTTTTGCCATAGTTATCCTCCACACCTGCAACAGTGTTTAACTCTTTACCACACTACAAAATTTTAGACTGGTTCAAATTGAAAGCATTTGCAGACGACAAAATTTTAGACTGGTTCAAATTGAAAGCATTTGCAGACAACAAAATTTTAGACTGGTTCAAATTGAAAGCATTTGCAGACGACAAAATTTTAGACTGGTTCAAATTGAAAGCATTTGCAGACGACAAAATTTTAGACTGCTTCAAATTGAAAGCATTTGCATACGACAAAATAAAGGTGACTGAAAAAATTAAATTTGTTTTGTGAAGGGTAGAAAACACTGTGGGAAAAGGACAAAATGCTGGTTACCAGCATTTTCTCCTTTTCCTACAGTAGTTTCAAAAGGCTTCTTTCTAAGGGGCGGCAAAAGTAGGGATTATGTGGTAATGGGTTAAAGAATTTTTTCTATAATACAACTGCCTTTGTTTTCAAGTTTAAAAATAAATGCCATTACAAATTTTCTTGCCTTTTAACTCTTTACCACACGATCCCGACTTTTAACGACCCTGATAAAGAAAGCCTTTGAAAACATTGTGGGAAAAGGAGAAAATGCTGGTAACCAGCATTTTCTCCTTTTCCCACAATGTTTTCTACCCTTTCCAAATCAAATTTTAATATTAGATTCACATTTATTTTGTCGTCTGCAAATGCTTTGAATTTGGACTGGTCCAAAATTTTGTCGTTTGGTAAAGAGTTAAAACATGTACGAGATAAGACTAGAGCTGAAACGAACTTCTAAACGGCCACTTTTAAGCTGTAATTTCCCATTGACGGTTTTTTTCGTCCGCTGCCTATACAAGGGACGGGTTATTTGGTTTCATGTTTTGCAGAATAATTGCCCGGTCTGAAAACATACCTGGGTCAAATTCTGAAGAGAATTCATTCAATTTTATCACGGAAGAAACTTATTCGATGTCCATTCACTGAACATTGTAAATTGAGATATAAATTTTTGAAAACTTCATGCTTGTGTTTTTGGATAACATTTCTTTCACAGAGAATAATTTTCATGTTTTTTCTTATTGCTTACAGAAGTTCAGTATTTTATGCTTCTTTTTTTAAACTGTTTTGGCTGGTAGACACCACGCATGCGCAAGTAACTAGTTTTCCTATTTTCGAAAAAGGGACTTCTTGTGTTGGCAAAATCGGGAATTTTTTCACCATAATACTATGGTTGACGTTCAGATATAAGTCACAATTTCTTTTTATTAACATTTTTTATACCTTCTCCAATTTATAGGAGAAACAAAAGTGGCCATTTAGAAGTTCCTTTCAGTGTAGAGCTGTCACTGAATGAGACTTTAGCCCCCTGTCAGCACTTTGACAGTATGTTGTACATAGACAGACACCTGGAAGGACACACACAGGGACGGACAAATGGACAGACAGGCTGATTCCAGTATACCCCCTGAAACATTCTTTTTTGCGGGGATATAAAAAATAGTTCCGTATTTGGTCAACATTGTAATCCTATGTCTCATTTCTAAAACACTGTCATTCCAAGATTCCTGTGTGAAATTGACTGTCAGAAGTGATGATCTAGACAAAGCTGCATATTTTAGTATCTTTAGAAGTAAAACGAAACAGTAAACTCATTACCAAATGACAATATTTTAGACAGGTCCAAATTGAAAGCCTTTGCAGACGACAAATTAAAAGTACCGGTAACTGAAAATTTGAAATTTGCTTTCTGAAGGGTAGAAAACATTGTTGGAGAAAAGGAGAACCCTTTAACCCTTTACCAGATGACAAAATTTTACACTGCTCTGCAAATTGAAAGCATTAATTTTGTAGATGACAAAATATAAGTAACTCAAAAGTTGAAATTTGTTTACAGCTGGGTAGAAAATAGTGTGGGAAAAGGAAACAATGCTAGTTACCAGCATTTTCTCCTTTTCCCACAATGTTTTCTAAAGGATTCTTTCTCAGGGGCATCAAAAGTAGGGATTGTTTAGTAATGGGTTAAATGCACCGGTTTTTTTTTTTTGGAACTATTTTTTCATCTATAATGTACAGACCTGTCAAAGAAGCATGTATAGGCTTTAGGTAAACAGGCTTTAACCCTTTACCAGATGACAATTTTACACTGCTCTGCAAATTGAAAGTATTAATTTTGTAGATGACAAAATATAAGTAACTCAAAAGTTAAAATTTGTTTACAGCTGGGTAGAAAATAGTGTGGGAAAAGGAAAAAATGCTGGTTACCAGCATTTTCTCCTTTTCCCACAATGTTTTCTAAAGAGTTTCTCAGGGGCGTCAAAAGTCGGGATTGTTTGGTAATGGGTTAAATGCACCGTTTTTTTTTTTAACTATTTTTTTCATCTATAATGTACAGACCTGTCAAAGAAGCAAGTAGGCTTTAGGTAAACAGGCTATAACCCTTTATCAAATGACAAAATTTTACACTGCTCTGCAAATTGAAAGCATTTGTAGATGACAAAATATAAGTAACTCAAAAGTTGAAATCTGTTTACAGCTGGGTAGATAATATTGTGGGAAAAGGAGAAAATGCTGGTTACCAGCATTTTCTCCTTTTCCTACAATGTTTTCAGAAGCTTTCCTTCTCAGGGTTGTAAAAAGTTGGGATTGTGTGGTAAAGAGTTAACTCTTTACCACTGAATTTTTAACAACCCTGAGGAAGAGGCCTTTTGAAAACGAGCATTTTCTTCTTTTCCAACAAAGTTTTCTACCCTATCAAAGCAAGAATTTCACCTTGTTCCACAATTTTTTCGAAAGGCATTTTCTCTAAGGCCTATCAAAAAATATCTGGTTACGGTCTCCCAGCCTACAAGGAAACTGCTGCCAATCCCAAACATTTTATGCTAACATTGAAAAGAAAAGAATATGGCTGAGATTTCGTTACATAGTCCATGTAAAAATTTTCTTAAAAAAAAAAGAGAGTCCCATCCAACCCTACCTACAGCATCTTGGACTGAAACCCTTGACCCCTTAACCAAACGACAAAATTTTAGACTGGTCCAAATTGAAAACATTTGCAGACGACAAAATAAAAGTGACTGAAAAATTGAAACTTGGTTAGGGAAGGGTAGAAAACATTGTGGGAAAAGGAGAAAATGCTGGTTACCAGCATTTTCTCCTTTTCCCACAATGTTTTCAAAAGGCTTCTTACTCAGGGGTGTCAAAAGTATGGATTGTGTGGTAATGGGTTAACCCTTTACCAAACGACAAAAAATTTAGACTTTTCCAACTGAAAGCATTTGCAGACAACAAAATAAATGTGACTGAAAAATTGAAATTTGGGTAGGGAAGGGTAGAAAACATTGTGGGAAAAGGAGAAAATGCTTGTTACCAGCATTTTCTCCTTTTCCCACAATGTTTTCAAGAGGCTTCTTTCTCAGGGGCATCAAAAGTAGGGATTGTGTGGTAATGGGTTAACCCTTTACCAAACGACAAAATTTTAGACTTTTCAAACTGAAAGCATTTGCAGACAACAAAATAAATGTGACTGAAAAATTGAAATTTGGTTAGGGAAGGGTAGAAAACATTGTGGGAAAAGGAGAAAATGCTTGTTACCAGCATTTTCTCCTTTTCCCACAGTGTTTTCAGAAGGCATCTTTCTGAGGGTCATGAAAACCTGGGATTGTTTGGTAAAGGGTTAACAAAAAACTAAAAACTAATACTAGTATTCTTTTGTTAGGCTTTGGGGGGGGGGGGGGGGGGGTACGTCATTAACCCTTTCCCAAACGACAAATTTTTGACTCTTCCAAAACTGAAAAAGTTTGCAGACGCCAATTTAAGATTTTGAGAAATTGGCAGAAAGTTCTCTAAAAGGGTAGAAAACACTGTGGGAAAAGGAGAAATTGCTCGTTACGAGCAATTTCTCCTTTTCCCACAGTGTTTTCAAAAGACTTTTACTGCAGACACGTAAAAACCAGAGTTTGTTTGGGAGAGGGTTAAAACCTTGTTGTTCAGGAAGTGAATTGAAGATAGCTCTGTTTACCTGATATGATCTTTCCACAATCTTTATCTGTAATATCTGGAAAGAAAAAACAAAAAAACAGGCATAAGCAATACAACGTGTACATTACTAGTATTAGAAACAATGCAAGTTATAAATATAGAGGCTATTTAGCAGCGCATTGCACTATTACGTCAAGCACAAGAAATACAGGGTAAATGATGTCATATTTCCATCTGGTTGTGAGGCAAACATATTTTACCTAGGTAACTAATGCACGGAAACAGCTGTTTCTGCCCTCAATTGCAGTTAGAATATAAAAATCTGCATTTTCACTGGCCATAACCATGAATAATTGAAAAATATTTCACCGATATTTCCTGATAACATTCCGGATAGCATAAAATAAAAATAAAATTTCCATTACTTCTTCATAAACTATTGAAAAGCATGACATAAGGTAAAGTTTCCATACAGCCAATAACGATGCAGGCAAGAATGCGAAGGCTAGATATATGTCAGCTGTAACCTCAACATTTTCGTCAAAAACAGACAAGCTAAAGATACCTACCGATAGTAACATTCGACTCTCGTACCAGAGACATGAAGAGCAGGCGATCCACCTGTAGACCTGTAATGGGTACACTTTTTGTGGTGTCTTCAAACGAAACCTGTAAAATTAAACTGTTTATGAAATGATACAATCTTATTGATTGTATGGTGTTCAACCCTTTACAATACAATGCAGACATTCAACGACCCTTGGAAAGAGGCCTTTTAAAAGTATAGTAGGAAAAGGAGAAAATGCTGGTTACCAGTATTTTCTCCTTTTCCCGCAATGTTTTCTACACCGTTATAGAACAATTGCGTCATCACAGCCACCTTGTAATTATCGTCTGGAAATGCTTTGAATTCGGCCAAGGCTAAAATTTTGTCATCTGGCAAAAGGTTAATGCTGTTTTCAACATATTTTTTGTTATCTCACAGTAGCCAAGGTGCCTATCCATGCTTTCATGGATTTCTTTTGACCAGTACTCCACACAATATTCGTTATAAGACAATGGCTGCTTTCCCATATCACCATCATGTTAGCAATGGGTAAGCTGTGAGAGAAATTAATACTGTTACCTTGACTATCTTCAATTCTCTGTCAGAAATTGACTGAGACTGGGATCAAACCAATGACAAGTTCTGCTCTTAAGTCCTGCATACTAAAGACTGACCTCTTAACTCTTTACCAAACAACGAAGTCTTGCACTAGTCCAAATTGAAAGCATTAGCAGACGACAAAATAAATGGGAATCAAAAACTGAAATTTGATTTTGGAAGGGTACAAAACATTGTGGAAAAAGGAGAAAATGCTGGTTACCAGCATTTTCTCCTTTTCCCACAATGTTTTCAAAAGGCTTCTCTGTCAGGTCATCAAAAGTCGGCATTGTGTGGTAAAGGGTTAATCTTAATATGTCTATTGGAAGGGTAGAAAACATGGCTGGTTACCAGCATTTTCTCCTTTTCCCACAATGTTTTCAAAAGGCTTTTCTGTCAGGTCATCAAAAGTCGGCATTGTGTGGTATTGGGTTAATCTTCATATTTCAATTGGACGCATGCTGCTAAAAAAGTATGTACAGTGTAATATTTAAGAAATAATCTTCTTTCTATTGTGGTATATAGTTCAATAAACCACAGTTGTGAATTATGAGGCACAATAAATAATCCACGAGGGCAATAGCTTGAGTGGGTTATTCATTGCGCCTCATAACTCACAACGTGGTTTATTGAACGATATACCACGATAGAAAGAAGATTATTTCAATTCTAACATTGCCAATTCTCAGTGAAAAGAAAACAAGTTCAGAGTAAAAACGCAGATGAAGATAATGTTCCACTGAATAACTCACTCATTGAATGACGTCACTCTACATGGATTGTCGCAGATTTTACCAGGTTTTCCTTGCACAGTGTTTATAGAGCCAAAGTCGCGTGTCATGTTAAAATTAAACATTATATGAACACGGAAATCTGTGTCTCGTAAAACGCTGTTGGCAGCTTAAATTTCTGAGATAGTAAGATTCCTACTTACAGTCATAGATGTACCAAGTGACACAGAGAAGACAATTGGTGTTGTTGTACAGTCCGTAATTCCTGTTACCAAGATATCCTCATCCTGGTAACAATTTGGGTTACATGTCTCCATTAAAATGTGTGTCTGGGAAACCTGTAATGGAAAGAAATGAAAATGAAAACAAATCAATTGACCCATCCACACCCCCCCCCACCACCACCACCCCTTAGTAATGCAAAGCCTGACAAGCTAACTAGAAAATGGCATTGAATACAAAGAGAAAGAGTGTTTATTTCTGTTATATTCTAGCTGATATTTTGCACTAGGTTAATTACAACAATTTTTTTCACAAACTCTCTTATCAATTTGAATAGTGTTGGCTGTTTTGATGATTAACCCTTTACCCCATAAGGCCTTTCTAGGGTATCTCTGATTGACCCTAAATAACAGCAAGGATGAATCCGCTTTTTATGTGTATATGACACCTTTTAATAGTGTAGAAAACATTGTGGCAAAAGGTGAAATTGCTCGTCACGAGCAATTTCTCCTTTTGCCACAATGTTTTCCAAAGGCTCCTACAAGCAATGCGTAGAAATGAGTATCTATGGAGTAAAGGGTTAAATAGACATGATTGAATTATTGCATGTCTTTAACAAATTGTGTCAGACTTTTTTGTTTACATGATGCCCATTGCTGAGTTTTAATTGGCCAACAAGACGTTGGAACATCTATCAATCAAAATCGGCAGAAAGGTCAATTCCATTGAACTTTGACAAAACAATTCCTTGTTTTTATGACCCTATTGAGGAAAACAACAAAGAGATAAACTCAATTGCGAGTTTCAACGGCCTAGAAGAAAAAAGCATTTTAACTCTTTACCACACAATCCCGACTTTTAATCCCGACCCTGAGAAAGAAAGTGGTAAAGAGTTAACCCATTACCACACAATCCTGACTTTTGACACCCCTGAGAAAGAAGCCTTTTGAAAACACTGTGGGAAAAGGAGAAAATGCTGGTAACCAGCATTTACTCCTTTTCCCACAGTGTTTTCTACCCTTCCCAGAACAAATTTCAATTTTTCAGTCACCTTTATTTTGTCGTCTGTAAATGCTTTCAATTTGAACCAGTCTAAAATATTGCCGTTTGGTAATGAGTTAACTGTTTACTACATGATCCCCAGTTTTAATGACCTTGAAGAAAACATATTTTAAAACCATGGCAGGAAAAGGAAAAAAAAAACACACTGTTTAGCAGCATTTTCTCCTTATTCAACAATGTTTTCTTTTCTTCTCAAAAAGATCTACTAATTGCACAACTTAGCTTGGCCGTAGCAAATAATTAATATGTTAGCATTCTGTCAAACATTGTGGTAAAAAAGAAATGCTAGAAACCATGGTGTTTAACTCCTTTTCTTACAATGTTATCTACACTATCAAAGATGATTTGACCCATTACCACACAATCCCTACTTTTGACGCCCCTGAGAAAGAAGCCATTTGAAAACACTGTAGGAAAAGGAGAAAATGCTGGTAACCAGCATTTTCTCCTTTTCCCACAGTGTTTTCTACCCTTCCCAGAACAAATTTCAATTTTTCAGTCACCTTTATTTTGTTGTCTGCAAATGCTTTCAATTTGGACCAGTCTAAAATTTTCTCGTGTGGTAAAGATTTAAGCAATTTGAATAATTTTCGTTTTGTGGTCTGGGATTGCTCCCAGTATTGGTAAAGGGTTAACCCTTTAAAAAACAATAAAAACTTTAACCCTTTGCCAAACCACAAATTTTGGACTCTCTAAACCAAAAGAGTTTGTAGATAACAATTTCAGATTTGGAGAATATGGCAGAAAGTTCTTAAAAAGGGTTGAAAACACTGTGGGAAAAGGAGAAATTGCTCTCTGTTACAAGCAATTTCTCCTGTTCCCACAGTGTTTTCAAAAGACTTTAACTGCAGACACATAAAAAGCACGGCTATTTTGGGAAAGGGTTAAGCAATCCTAAGAAAGAGGCCTTTCAAAAACATTGCGGGACAGGCAGAATGCTGGTTACCAGCATTTTCTCCCTTTTCCCACACTGTTTTCTACTCTTCCCCAAACAAACTTTGATTTATCATTCGCATTTATTTTATCGTCCACAAATGCTTTCTATTTGAGCTAGCTTAACTCCTTACCAAACAAGCCCTGGGCTTATATTCACCAACCATTCTTTGTCTGATTCTTCAAAATTTTCTTACTATGAAAGTAACAGAACTTCTGATTGGCTAAACCAAATGGTTTAGCCAATCAGAAGTTCTGTTGCTTTCATAATGACAAAATTCTGAAGAATGAGACTTATGTTCTTAAGGTAAGACCTGTGTAATGGAAAACAGCTATTTCCACTAAAATTTCATCCTGCAAAATTAGCTATAATTAAAAATGAGTACTATTGAACTACTTTCACCTTTTCATTTTTTCCGTTTTTTCCTTCTTTGAATTATCATTTATAAATCTAAAACCACTATATTCTCAATTCAGAAAGAGATAATAATTACCTCCCTTTTCAGAAAATGAACAAAAGTATCAAAAAATAATTTCAAGATAGACATAAACGGAATATCTGATCCATTACAAATGTGCAAAAATATTATTTCTGCATAAATCCTTATTTATCCTTATTTATCAACCAATTAGAATTTTCACCGGAAGTGCATTACACAGGTCTCACCTTAAGAACTGCTGGTGAATACGGACTCTGGTTTTCAAGACTTCGCGAAAGAAAGCTTTTGAAAACATAGTGTAAAGAGGAGAAAATGCAGGTAACCAGCATTTTGTCTGTCAACAAGCTAGGTTTTCTACCCTTTCAGAGACAATCTTTATTAACTCATTACCAAACGACAAAATTTTAGACTGGTTCAAATCGAAAGCATTTGCAGACGACAAAATAAAGGTGACTGAAAAATTGAAATTTGTTCTGGAAAGGGTAGAAAACACTGTGGGAAAAGGAGAAAATGCTGGTTACCAGCATTTTCTCCTTTTCCCACAGTGTTTTCAAAAGGCTGCTTTCTCAGGGGCGTCAAAAGTAGGGATTGTGTGGTAATAGGTTAATCAAGATACTTTTGTCGTCTGCATATGCTTTCAATAAATGAATGAATGAATAGCGTTTTATGGCCCATCGACAACTTAGGTCATATTGGGCGCACTTACTTGGTAAACAATAATGCGAGGTGAAAATAATATACATCCGCAACAACATAAGACAAACATGATAAATGAGGAATGGACGAAACACAAAATGATGCCCTTTTGTCGCCTTTTACGGCATGCATGCTGTCACTTTTGTTCCGCCAGATGAAACGGCAGATGTGACGATTGCGGGACTGCAGTGGTTTATTCTCATACCCCCGATTAAACCACATAGGGTCCCACAGGCCAATTGATTCCCATTCCAAACCCTATTTACACCGAGAAAAAAATATAGGATTTTGATTAAGAACTACCCAGCCTGCTGCAATCCTACAAATTACAAGGAAAGCAGCCGTTTGTCTCTAATTTTTGCCGCCTTCTACGACATGCCATAGAGAAAGGCCGAGGTCCTTTTCTATACAGTAAAAAAAAAAACAGGACCCCATGGGGTGTGTATGCTTTCAATATGGACAGTCTAACATTTTGTTGTTCAGAAGAGAGTTAAATCATGTCATTTGGAAAAGGGTTAAAAATTACGTACCTGCAATGCCGCAAAAAGGGATGGGTTGATGGTTGATCGTAGACTAATCTGGAGGAGACCGCAGGTGATGACCTTGAAATTAAAGTTATCTGACCTTCCAATGTCAAGGACTTCTGTGTAAATTGGTGCAGACACATTACTCGAATCATAGGGCAGATGGAACGAAGTTTCTAACAGAAACATACAGAAAAAAATATGAGAAACAACAGTATTTTAGGCTTGTCCAAATTGAAAGTATTTACAGATGACAAAATAAAAATGACTGAATATTTGGAATTTCTTTTGTGAAGGGTAGAAAATATTGTGAGAAAAGGAGAAAATGTTTTCCAAAGGCTTCTTTTTTAGGGTCGTCAAAAGTAGGGATTGTGTGGTAATGGGTTCAACAAACTTGAAAAAGTTTACTCATTTATCAATTTTAATTTTTTTTTCCTGACAAAATCAAATCACACCAATGGAAAACGCTTCCCTCGAACAAATTGACTATTGGTGCTAACATGTAAACTTGAACAACTAAACTGTCACTATTTCCCGTTTAGTTCAAAAACAAAATGAGCCATACTCTCGGAAAAGGGGGTTTACTGCATGTCTACTTGATTCAAACATAAAATAATTTTATATGTTTTCCCCCTTTTTTAATATTGCATTTTGGGTGTGTGTATGGATTTTTCACAGAAAACTAAGACAGTGACTATTGAGGGATTAACACGACCTAGGTTTAAATAAACTCTTTATCATACAAAATTTTAGACGAGTCCAAGTAGAAAGCATTTGCAGACGACAAAATAAGCGTGATTCAGAAAATTAAACTTGACTTTGGAAGAGTAGAAAACAGTGTTGGAAGAGGAGGAAATGGTGGTTACCAGCTTTATTCCTTCTCCCTCAATGTTTTCAGAAAGATTCTTACTGAGTGTCGTTAACACGAGGGACTGTTTGGTAAACAGTTAAAGAAAATAAAGGGGCGAAGTAATTGAATATGTTAATTTCATGTATTTAATTGTTATATACACCATCAGATACAGTACATGTACGTCGAGATTTTTCTTAGGAAAGAAATTGTTCTGCAAATACATTTAATTTGGATTAGCCTAAACATTAATTTTGTCCTGTGTTGAAGTGTTTAACTGCTCTGTGCGACCAAACCCTCTTTTTGCAAAGAATGTAGACCAATGACAACATGCACATGAAATTAGACTTAAAAAGATAGAAAATATTGTGGGAAAAGAAGAGAAAGCTTCTTACGAGCTTTTTCCTATTTGATATCGTATTATGTCGGCTGTCATTTTTTTCATTTTTTGTGTGAGTCATTTATTCCAAATTAAAACCTGTTAACGTCGTACACAGATAGAGTACATGTACATGTACATTATGGAGAAGTGCAGTGCACAAAAGCAATAACTCTGCTACACTTAGTACTAGTATTTGAAAATTTTCACGGTCATTCCCACACTTGAATTTTTGTCCAGGCCATTATGGCTCATTATCGTACACTGCACAATTCATGTCATGATTTAACTTGTGAGTGTTGGCCTTTAACCCATTACCACACAATCCCTACTTTTGACACCCCAGAGAAAGAAGTCTTTTGAAAACACTGTGGGAAAAGGAGAAAATGCTGGTAACCAGCATTTTCTCCTTTTCCCACAGTGTTTTCTACCCTTTCCAGAACAATTTTCAATTTTTCAGTCACCTTTAATTTTGTTGTCTGCAAATGATTTCAATTTGGACCAATCTAAAATTTTCTCGTGTGGTAAAGAGTTAACCAAATCACAGCGACATGTAGGATTTTGATTTTGGAAGCATGGTATGGGATGTATCCCCTTGCAGATAGGATATACATACCGTTGCGATTTTGTAAGGCAAACACTTTCAGTTTCTTAGTTCATACTGTATGTTTAAATTGAAAAAATAATTCATACTTTCAGAAGGATGGTAACAACAAAGCCAAAATCATCCGGGTTGTTTCTCCAAAACAACACGTTTCTAGGGAAGAAGGACAAAAACAACCGTCTAGCTTTTCTGATGCAGATGCCCCAACAACGGCAACAAGTCCTTCACCAGTTAGCAAGGAAACACCCCAGAGTCCGCCTCACAGCACATCAACTACTAATAATGTCACCCCACAACCTGAAGTAACTGAGCAGCAGGATATTACAGCAAACCCAACAACCCCAACACTGCAGTCAAGATCGTTCACTTTTCCTCCGACCATCCAGACATCATTGGCAGTAGCCGATGTACATGTATCGGCCAGTGAAAGCCAAACTCCGGGACTTACTCTGCAACGACCTGCTGCTACTACCCTGACATGATAAGAAACAGCAAGATCATCAACAAGTGTCCCCTCTCTGAGTCAGGTTATGAGTGCTATAAACATTCTAGCTACAACGTGAAAGACCTAACTAGAACTTTAGACAATTGCACAAAAAGTCTCGCTATGCAAACTAAAAGAATTCACGAACTTGAAGTAAGCTCTACAAGAATTGAAAGGAAGCTGGATGAGGCATTAAGCCTACGTTCTTCGAACTCCCACTCTATCAACAACATTACTTCGGACTAAGCGACGATTGAGGACATTCCCCAGGAACTGGCGATAGACAGAGCAAGACTGAAGGCTCTAAAGCATGAGGCCAACTCTGCCGGACACTTTGCGTGCTTGCTCTTACCAGAGGTGTTCCCAGAGCTATTCGGACCTGGGAATCTGAGAACTGCATACAACTGGGGAGGAAACCGCCATACAGGGAAACAGGAGCTTGACAAAACAAAGAAAAATGTGATAGAGAAATACACAAAGTTTATGTTTCCCGAATCCGTGAAAAGCTGGCAACCATGGTAAACAGCATAAACGAAAGGTTGAGGAGAAAAGATAAACTTTCAAAGAAAAATGTGATGACAGACATCTGCAATATGCAGGCAGTGAGTGTGGATGAGGATAATATCCCTGAAAGTGAATCCGTCCTACCAGAGACCTATGATCTCGACATGAGAAATATTGAAAATATGGATCCAGCGGAGGCTGCTAACCCTGATTTCAACACGTCCTTTTTAAGGTACATGGAACAATTTTAAAGTCAACGACTTAAAACTTTCGCAAAAGAATGTATGGTGCAAAGACTATAAACAAAGGATTACATGAAAACTTCCTGCCATTTTCGTCAAATTCATAATGGAAGAGTCTAAAATTTGTTGCTTGCGAAAGGGTTAACCCATTACCACACAATCCCTACTTTTCACGCCCCTCAGAAAGAAGCATTATGTAACCACTAACCAGCATTTTCTTCTTTTCCCACAGTGTTTTCTACCCTTCCCAGATCAAATTTCAATTTTTCAGTCCTCCTTATTTTGTCGTCTGCAAATGGTTTCAATTGAACAAGTCTAAAGTTTTGTCGTGTGGTAAAGAGTTAATTTTCTCCTTTTCCCACACTAGTTTCAACCCTTTCAAAAACAAATTTATATTTTTCAGTCACACTTTTACAGTGTAATGTCTTGTCTGCAAATGGTTTCAGTTGACCAGTCTAAAATTTTGTCGTGTGGTAAAGAGTGAATTTGTATGTTTTTTTTTCTAATTTTTCATTCCTCATTTATCATGTTTGTCAAATGTTGTTGAACATGTACATGTACAGTATGTTGTTTGCACTTTGCATAATTGTTTCTCTTTGACTGTGCGCTTAATGACCAAGGCTGTCGATGCGACATTATCCCGACTTTTAATTCCCCGTTTTAAGATCGATAGATAGATAGACAGATAGATAGATATTTCACTTGTACATAATAATGTACATCATGTTACAAAAAGTTACATTAACAAATCAGCAATAGTCACAGTGACATCAATATGGAGAGAGAGATAGAGAGAGAGAGAAAATTACTACAGTTTCTTATTCATTTATCATGAAGTAAATATAGGAAGATGTAAATAAAATAGTATTTTATCTGCAGGAGTGTTTAACCCATTACCACACAATCCCTACTTTTGACGCCCCTGAGAAAGAAGCCTTTTGAAAACACTGTAGGAAAAGGAGAAAATGCTGGTAACCAGCATTTTCTCCTTTTCCCACAGTGTTTTCTATCCTTCCCAGAACAAATTTCTATTTTTCAGTCACCTTTATTTTGTCGTCTGCAAATGCTTTCAATTTGGACCAGTCCAAAATTTTCTCGTGTGGTAAAGAGTTAACCCTTTCCCAAACAATCCCTGGTTTTTACGAGTCTAGAATAGTAGCCTTTTGAAAACAATGTCAGAAAAGGAGAAAATGCTGGTAACCAGAATTTTCTCCTTTTCCCACAATGTTTTCTACCGTATCATAGACAGAAATCATCTTTCCAGCAAGAGTTGAATGGTCGTCTGCCAATGCTTTCAATATGGTCAAGTTTAAAAGATTGTCGTTTGGGAAAGGGTTAATATCACTTTACCTGCCTTTAAGGTCAGTACAAAGTCAGATCAGACTACACAGAATCCTTTGAAAATATTGTAGGAAAAGGAATTGCTGGTAACCAACATTTTCTCCTTTTCCCACACTAGTTTCAACCCTTCCAAAAACAAATTTATATTTTTCAGTCACACTTAATGTGTCGTCTGCTAATGGTTTCAATTGAACCAGTCTGAAGTTGTGTGGTAAAGAGTTAATTTGTGTTTTTTTTTTTTAATTTTTCATTCCTCATTTATCATGTTTGTCTAATGTTGTTGAACATGTACATGTACAGTATGTTGTTTGCACTTTGCATAATTGTTTCTCTTTGACTGTGTGCTTAATGACCAAGGCTGTCGATGCGACATTATCCAGACTTTTAATTCATCGTTTTAAGAATCCTTTTGAAACCATTGTGGGAAAAGGAATTGCTGGTAACCAAAATTTTCTCCTTTTCCCACAATAGTTTCAACCCTCCCAAAAACCAATTTCTATTTTTCAGTCACACTTAATGTGTCGTCTGCAAATGCTTTCAATTTGGACCAGTCTGAATTTTGTTTCGTTTGGTAAAAGGTTTATTTTAGCGGAATTAAATTATGTTTAACGTTATTATACACATTTCCCGACCCGTATCTGACAGATTCAATCAAGTTATAGAAAGAAAAAATATAGCTACATGTATTTCAGGAATTTAGCCCTTTCATATATCCAGAGTAAATTTTGAATGACTACCTGGTGACTTTTCACTTTCGCTATGTGTATATATTTATATATATGTACATTGTTTCTGCCTTGTTTATTACAGCTTTCTAAGCAAACTGTGTTTTTTTTCTTAAACGTGACGTATAGATTGTGTGGTAAAGAGTTAATTAAATGACTCGTACTTGTTCTTTTGAAAACAAGAGTCATAAGATTTCTATATTGAATCCTTACAAAACAAAACAAACCCAGGAGAGAATCAATTAAGTAAATACTTTCCACTGGCCAGAAATCTATATTTACGTCCCATCTTTAGAAGAGATTAAAAATTCTTGGCAGAATTTGTGTTGTACATACTGTACTGTATCATTCCTAAAATTCTACGGACGACAGATTCACTTGGATGTAAACAAAAACGTTGTTCTCGGTCTTTGGTAAAGAAGAAAGCATTGTGAGAATGAGCGAAGATGCTAGTTACGAGCATTTTCTCCCCTTTCCACAATGTTTCAAAAAACCTCCTTACCTGGAGCGAGAGTAGATTGCCTGTACATATCAAAACTGTTCAACAAAAGTCCGAAAGCGAAAGAAGAAAGTTGGTAAAGCAGAAAGTATTTTGAGAAATGGCGAAGATGTTGGTTACCAGCATTTTCTCCCTTTTCACAATTTTTCAAAATGCTGGAGATTTACAGTATACTTCATCTCTACAGACTACATGTTCAACTTGTGACACGATTGCAGTATCCTTTTCATCAATGTATGCAAACAGCCAGTATCAGCGTAAGATACTGTAGGGAAGGACAATATTGAATCATTGCATAGATTATGCATTGCCTGAATGACTTAATGTGTACTGTGTAACCATTGGTAAAGTTGTGTATTTAACAATCTATTTTCTAGAGATGAGACAAAATGTAGCGTCACACCTATTGTGACTTGAAACGGCCTGATACACAATGTTCAGAGTCTATACTTGTCTTGTATTTTACCATTTTCTTCTCTCTTTTTTTATTTAGAACAAATACATTACCTGTACTATACTTGCAAAACTGCAAGAAGCTCGTCGCGCGACACCGCAGCAAAGATGATTTATAAGCGACCCCACCTTAATCGCAGATCCTCATTTACCTTTATCGTGACGGCGCGCGACAAAATTCCGTGACGGACTGCGACGAAATTTCCCCGCTGTATTTTGACTTATACCTTTATCAAAGAAATTTATCATAAAATTCAAGCCGTTGAAAAAATAAGAATAATACAAATGAAATGAAAGATATGAATAGAATTAACCCATTACCACACAATCCCTACTTTTGACGCCCCTGAGAAAAAAGCATTTAGAATACATTGTAGGAAAAGGAGAAAATGCTTTCCCCACAGTGTTTTCCACCCTTCCCAGAACAAATTTCAATTTTTTAGTCACCTTTATTTTGTCGTCTGCAAATGCTTTCAATTTGAACCAGTCTGAATTTTAGTCATCTGCAAATGCTTTCAATTTGAACCAGTCTAAAATTTTGTTGTGTGCAAATTTAATGCTTTCGATTTGAACCAGTCTAAAATTGAGTTGTCTGCAAATGCTTTCAATTTGAACCAGTCTAAAATTGAGTCGTCTGCAAATGCTTTCAATTTGAACCAGTCTAAAATTTTGTCGCCTGCAAATGCTTTCAATTTGAACCAGTCTAAAATTTTGTCGTCTGCAATTGCTTTCAATTTGAGCCAGTCTAAAATTTTGTCGTCTGGTAAAGAGTAAATAATGATAATAATGATGATGATGATAATATTTCTTCAGAAAGTAAATAATTGCAGACAACAAAATAAAGGTAAATTAAAAATTGAAATTTGTTTCCAGCAGGGAGGAAAACATTGTGGGAAAAGGAGAAATGCTGGTTACCTGTATTTTCTCCTTTTCTCACAATGTTTTCAGAAGGCCTCTAACTCAGGGTCGTAAAAACCAGGGAGTGTTTGATAAAGGGTTAAATAATCTATACGTGGAAATTTTTCGGTAGCATACAGGACTTGAGAATTATGGGACTTGAGGCTCGATCCCTGGCTACGGCCCCTGGCTCGGTCAATTTCTTTCCGAGGATTGATGTTAAATACTGTGACAGGATTCATTCCAATCCCACCACTGACCATTGTTTTGATGATGATCATGTGGGAAAGCAGCCATAGGCTTGAAAAGAAAGATGTGCAAAATACTGGTAAAAGAAGGAACTCAGGGATAGGTGCACAACTTGCTGCAACATAACTTTAATGTTGAAAATGACTATAATTTTGAAAACAGTGTTAAACACCATACAATTAATCAATCGATTGAGGACATTAAAACTTAAGATCGTGCAGCAAATTTTTAAATTATGTTCAAGGCCATAGCGCCATCTACGCACAAAAGGCATGTCCGTATAAAAAAATCCGGGACCAAAGCTGTGACTCACAATACTGTATACATGTAATATCTTTTTTCTTTGATCTGTATGTCTTTTCAAACTCAACCCTTTCCCAAATAATCTCTGGTTTTTACGGGTCAGGAATAGAAGCCTTTTGAAAACATTGTGGGAAAAAGAGAAAATGCTGGTAACCAGCATTTTCTCCTTTTCCTACAATGTTTTCTCCCCTATCATATAGAAAAATCATCTTTTTAGAAAGTGTTGTCATCTGCAAATTCCTTTCAAGTGGGTCTGGTAAAAAAATAGCAGTTTGGGAAAGGGTTAATAGATTGAATTAAATTGATACAATGATGACTAGGGGATTCCTTTATGCTTTACAATAAATGCAATCCTCACACTCCCTCCCGAATAAGCACTTCATGCCTCACTGTGCGTATAAATATTTTAATCCTGACTACAACTATGATGTTTACCAATGTCAGCGAGTGTGCAGATATCCTCATCCACCATGTCGTCACAATCGTTGTCCATTCTGTCACCAGGGTAACCAAAGAATATCTGACAGTCCTGTTCAAATAAACCAATTAAACC